>CM076578.1:1156475146-1157074510 GCA_034641835.2 Pinus albicaulis
AAGAACTTACCCATTGAAGATTCTACATGGGAGGATGAGAATTTTATACAGAAGCACCCGAAGCTACTCAAGCGTTGAGGAAAACACTTTTTTGAAGGAGAGGGGCATGTTAGGTCCCTATATCAATAGTAGAGCCACATGGATCCTAAAGAGTGCTGCAAACCCTGGTCTATTCCTTTGCCAAAATACAGAGATGAAATGTACAATGAAGCTCAAAGCAATCCCAATTGTCCAACCTTGAAAATGACTGAGAAAATACAAGATATAGACAAGCCTAACTCATCCCCATGCCTCTAGGGGCTGAGCTCACTATTTTAGGAGCTATTTCAACAAGATCTAAACTAAGAACTGGAAAATAGGCAGTGGAACAACTTGCCGCTATAAGATAGGAAGCTGATTCATTCAGTTACAGTTCACTTTTTGGTGAATGAATCTACTTACATGAGTAAAAATGTGCCAAAATTACATCAAAGCCATGAAATTAAATCAAGTTACATCAATAGTTTCAAATTTGAAGATGAAAAAGTCAAACTGACCAAAACTAGGCAAAAAACTGAGTTACTGAGTGAAAAATAGGCCAAAATTCTCAATGCGCTACGCCTGAAATCTCTATGTGTCGCGCCACTTTGAAACTGATTTTGAGGGCCTTCCCGGAGTCAAAATTGAGTGCAGGATAGCTCGTTGGAAATATATTCCTGTCTAATTTCCAACACAAGTGGAATTTATGAATTTGGTTTCCATTTTCCCCTCAAAAAATCAAAGCTTCCAACACTGCTTCCTGTGTGTCCAAAAAGTGACAGAAAGGCCATTTTTAAGGTGTTTTTGACCCTTCAGGCAACCAAAAACTTGTCAAAATCCTTAGGTAATGGGTAGCCATGCATAAATTTTGATGAAAAATATATAAATACAAATTTTTCTTCAAGAGGAGCTGCCAATTATAAGCACACACCAAGTGGTGCGACACGTCGGGCAGGAAAATCTGTGTAAAGGCCAAGAAATTCAAAATTGACAAAAAGTTTCCCAAATTTCTTGAAATTTGGGCTGAATGTCCACCATCAAGCACTATGCTGAGCCAAAGAAGCTTCGGCAAAAATTTGGAGTCTATCATGCCTTTTGCGATGCTTTAACGCCCTCTTTAGCTTTGCCTTCAGGATCTTGTTTTGCGCCTTGCAAACATGATTCCTTGCCCAATAATGATTCTTCATGTGCCTCAGCCTATTCTCTTCCTTGTTGGCCTTTTCCAATAGCTTCTCCAGATGAATATTTACCCTCCCAAGAGAATTCTCTCTATCAGCCTCAATCTCTCGCTCAATGGATGTCATCTCGATTTGGCTTCTTTGGGCAACTTGCCAGTTCTCACGGATGTTTTGCAACTCCATGATTGTTTCTGATCTTCCAATTGTTTTTTTCACTACTTCAGGTATTTTATAATCCATTGGGCTCTCTGCAATTTGATGGTCAAGGTGTCTATCTCCGCCTTCTGCTCTTGAATAGTCTCTCTCAACTTTGAGCTTGGAGAGCTCAAATCCTCATCAATCAGTATGAAACCTGTATCTTGGCCTCTTGAAGGCCCCTCATCCTACATAGGCCTCTTAGCTCTGTCCTGTACCTGTACCTGTGCTTCTGATGATGGAAGCGAGACCCCTTCCACCCCGTGTGGAGATAATACTCGCCGGGCTACTGCAAATAATGCTCTAGTGCCTCTCTGATAAGTGACATATGTAGGCACACTAGTAGTCTCTATCTCCTGACCTCCATGATGATGTGAAGGTTCACCTGCATCATGAAAAACCTCCAAAGGAACCTGAGGAGCTGTGAAGAAATCATTAGAAATGAAATCCTCCCATGAAATACCCTGCAAGCCGAGCTGATGTACAACCACTATCTTAATGAGTGCATAATGATAAATACTATTGTACTACTACTTAGGATTTTTCCTCTGCACGAGAGTGGTCATTCTCTCGATGTTCTAGCACATGAAATAAGGAAGGTTCATCATCCTCACCCTAGTGAAATGCATCAATAACCTGATATGATAGGCATAGAGGCGTGAAAAGCAACCCTCACAACTGAAATATCTAATAATAAGTTCATCAGAGGCCAATAGGAATCCTTCAAGAACCGGAAAGGAAACACTTTGCTGAGTTGTTTCACAAAGCTAGGCTTGATATATGGTTCATAATGCACTCAGTCCACCTACTGTCTTTTTTTCCACTATTCTCCCACATTCGGTATTCCAGTTGCTTGAGAGATAGTTTTCGGTGTCAAAGTGAAAGTTACACTGGAAAGAGTTACCTGACCATCATGTAAATGCAATACAAACAAACGAGCCAACTCCTGATGATAATGTATCCTGGCAATCATTTCACAAAATTGAAAACATTACTATTATTGGAAACATGCCATGGCAAGTGGGCAAGCCTACAATTCAACCAATGAAGTGGGCTCTTCTCTCACATGTCTGCCACTTTTATGAGGCCTTCTAGGTGCATGTAGTTTAGTGGTGAAATCACTGTCTCGGTCATATGATGTATCAGTGTCTGTCTCCATAATGTCCAAGGTCTATGCAAGGTCTATGTTGTATTGTATAGATGAAAATGAGAATTTTGGTGCTTTTGTTTTAGTGCCAAATGTATGGTAGTATGGGAGGGACTGTGGAGAAATAGGGCAGAGGGGACAATGAACTTTAATCAAGTGATATTTTAAGTGTAAGGACAACCACTTGACTGCTTGGGAAAACTTTGGGTTTGGGAAATTTTACAAATGAAATGGGAAAATGAGAATGATAGGGAATGAAATGACTTTAGGGATAGGGAAATAGGCTTAGGAATGAGTGACTTTGGGGATGTAAGGGGATAGGGGATGGATTGTAGTGGTAAGATAATAGTGAGGGGGTGGAAAAAACAAGGTGGGGAATGGATTATTTGGCACAAAATTATTTTTAAAACACCAACTTCAAAACCCTAAGGGAGAAATTCTCAATAAGATAATAGGGTTTGAGTTTTGGCATTCAAACTCTCATAATCCATTTTAAAACATTTGTAAATGGAAATTACAAGTTCACATGAACTTACTTGGGAAAAATAGACTGAGTCGATTTGGAGTTTTTGGAAGCAATGGAAAAAATTTGTGTTTCGGCCCAATGCGCTGCGCAACTAACCTAGTGCATCGCACCCCTCTAATGTGCCGCGCTGGTTCAAAACCACACACAGTCAACTTTCCCGATGCGCCACGCACCTCCTATGCGTCGCGACACCTGCCCAGTGCGTCGGGCCCGACAATTTGCACACAGTCTGACCTCCCAACACTTGCTTCGCTCCTACATGATTTTTCTTGGCTCAATGCTATCTCTTGACATGCAAATGGAGTTTTGAATATTGGAAATTTCTTATATATACCAAGGATTTTGATTTTTGATTTGAAAAACCCACTTTGTAATGTTACAAACTTTGACACTTTTCAAAAGAACTATGTTTTGTTTCCTTTGGCCTTTTGGACTGATGATGAACTTTTTATCTGTCTTTGCAGGGAATGGATGGCATGGAACTTTTGGCAAAGGCGACCAGGGTTGGCAAGCGGAGTGTTATCGCAACTGAAAAAACTTGAAAATTACATTGCATTTATTTACAGGAAAATGAAATAGACAAATTTTCTTCAAAACAGAGTTTTGAAGAAAAATCATTTTTGAACATATGATAATGAAATTTTTTGCAGTGAAAACTTATTTCGAACCTCCCTCATGTGCTTGCTGACATTATTAGACATTCTGAAGACCGGATTAACGAAAACCTAGACCTAATGAGACTCAAAACCTAATATGACTCTTTGCAGACTATAAGACCAAAAATGACTGTGAATGATTTTAATGAACAGAACTAGGTCAGAAGGTACAAGACATGAGGGATATGAGTGACAAGCCCCTACCGTCAGATGATCCATGCTCCTAATGGAATGCAGCTGACTGAACTTAGTGAGACACCTAAAAATGAAATGCAACAAGAGAATTTTGATCTCTGACGGAGGGATGAAGATACCTATTCTAACATTGGCTCCAATGGGGATGGTAGCTGCTTGGAGGTGCCAAGAACTACAGATTTCTGGGGGAGTAGGCAGTGCCTTCATCCCTTGGGCTATGGAGTCCATAACTTCGACAAACCAACACAAGACTCTTGACTCATTTTATTGACTGAAAATTGGCTCAAATCGACTCAATTTTGAAACCAAAATGACTGAAAGACCTAACTCGACAAACTTAAACCAAAGCTGAAATCATTCTTCAGAGTTATAGCCTTCACCTTGGGCCCCAAACTGAAGGAAAGATGATAACACACACTTGAAATGAAACTGAAATAAACTGGTATGTACAATGACAATGTAAAACAACAGAAAACATTTCAGAAATGATACCTCTTGAGCAGCCAACCATTGATCGGCCCTCCTGGACAATCTTCCCCGTTCATCTCTTTCAGAAGAAAAGAATTCTGACCCCGATATGCAGCAATTTTGAAGGGTCCTTTCCAGAGATTTTCGAACTTACCATGCTTACCTTTTTCCTCATTTCTTGCATCCCATTTCAGCACCACTTCTTGCAATTGAAATTTGTCCGCTTTTTCTTTTCTGTCATATATTTTCTTAATTATCTCTTGCATCTTGAACGTGTTTTGGAAAACTTCTTCTCTAGTCTGCTGCAAATGGATCATTGATTTATTCTTCTTTGCATATGATCATCTTCACTGCCAGCTTCCTGTAGAAGTTTGACCACTGGAACTGCGAGAGAGGTAGGAAATACCGTTTCAACTCCATATACTAGCTCAAAGGGGGACATACCAATGGATTTCTTCTGACTCACTCGGTCTGCCCAAAGTGCATTGAAAAACTTCTTATGCCAACTTTTCTTGTTTATTTCCAGCAACTTTTTAATAATGTTGACTAAAGATTTGTTCGAGGACTCAGCCAATCCGTTGCCTTGTGGATGATAGGCGGTTGAGTGTCCCAAAGTGATGTGATACTTGTTACAAAACTCAACCATTCTTTTTGATTTGAAAGCTGCTGCATTATCAGTAATTAACTTATTCGGGCAACCAAAGCGAGACAAAATATTATTCTCAAGAAACGAAATTATTACAGCATCTGTGGCTTGCCTGGTGGGAATTGCTTCAATCCATTTCATGAAATAATCTGTCGCTGTGAGGATCCACTTATGCTGATCTGAAGAAGCAGGATGGATTTCCCTAATAAAATCCAAACCCCACTGCTGAAAAGGAGCACTAACCTCAATGGGTTTAAGCGGCAAAGGCTGCAATTTTTTCCTCCCTTCAAAAATCTGACATTCATGACAGCTTTTAACAATTTTGTACACATCAGCAAAGAGAGTCGGCCAATAATATCCTTCTCTCAAGATTTTGTTGGTCGTTGTTTTCCAGAAAAGGTGACCTCCGCAATCTCCCTGATGAAAATCCTCCATAACCTGTTTTGCTTCTTCTTCCACCAAACAATTTAGCAAAACACCACCGGGATCTTTCCAATAGAGTGCATTATTCAAAATACAAAACTTGGCAGCCTTCAATTTCAGAGTTCTACTTTTGTTTTTAGCCATGCCTGGTAGTGGTGACAAATTTTGAAGCACATATACAATATCCGAATACCAAGGAGAAAGAACAAAGATTTCTGATACCTGAATTAGCGAACTTTCTTCATTTTCCTCGGACATAGCAACAATGAGATTAATGTCCAAGGCATGTAAATTTGACTCAGCCATTAGCTTAGCCAACCGTTGTCCTTTGATAATCTTTGTAGGCTTTATCTCCACATCATACTCCAACAAGGCAGCAATCCATTTGCCTCGTCTCCCTTCTGGATCTGTTTGCACTAAGACATCCTTAACAACAGCATTAGGAACATAAGAAAGAATGTGAGAATGTAGAATATATACTTGAAAATATTTCAATGCTTTCACTAAAGCAAGAGCTTGCTTTTCAATAATGTTATACTTTAAGGCTGCATCTCTTATGGTTCGGCTGAAAAAAGAAATTGGTTTTTCATGCTGATCTCTTTTCTGCATCAATACTGCTGCCATAGTATGATCTGAAGCAAATGAAAAAAAAAAAAATCCTGAGTATAGTCCGGGCTGATCAAAACCGGAGCTGAAGAAAGAGCCAACTTCACTAAATTGAAATACTTTACAACCTCCTCAGTCCACTTCACTACGCTATCTTTCTTAAGCATGTTTGTAATCTCCCTTAAATGTTCTGCAAGATTAGGCACAAAACGGCGTAAGAAATTCATCTTACCATTGAATGATTGAATCTCCTTTTTGTTTCGGGGAAGATCAATTTTCTGAATAGATTCTACTCGTGCTAGATCAATACAGATGCCATCCTTTGATATGATATGACCAAGAAGCTTGCCCTCATCCATGGCAAACAAACTCTTCTTTGGATTGAGTGACACACCATATTTTCTACACCGCTGAAAAACAGTCTTCAAATGGTAAAGGTGCTCTTCATCTGAATTAGAAAAGACTGTCAAATCATCGAGATACACAACTAGAAAAACATCCTTCTCATTTTCAAATGCCATATCCATTGCTCGCTGAAAGGTCGCACCAGCATTCTTCAAACCGAAAGGCATTTTAGCATAATGGAAATTTCCCCACGGAGTGGTGAACGTTGTTTTATCTCTATCATCCTCATGGACCAGAATAACCATTGAGTAGTGACATACGAGATGCTCCAACTACTCACTGAAGTATGTGATCCATTTTAGGAAACAGATAATTATCTTTCAAAGAAACCTTATTCAGATTCCTAAAATCAATGCACAAACGAATCTCACCTATCTTCTTGCGTGCGGGCACCAAATTAGAAATCCAATCTGAAAATCTTATAGGAACAATGATACTAGCCTTGTACAATCGATTCACTTCCTTCTCTATTGAGGGCAGCAATTTTGGATTTATTCTTCTCAATTTCTGACGAAAGGGCTTTTGATTTGGCTTGATCGGAATGGTGTGCTGAATTATGTTTGTATCGTATGTCTTCAAATCTGAATAGTCCCAAGCAAATACATCAGCAAAAGATGACAAAAAACTGATATACTTTGCCTTTACCTGTGGTGGCAATGCTTTGGAAAATTTCACCATTTTTGGATTCTCAGCTGATCCAATGTTCGCATCTTCAACTCCCTTTTCGGTTGGCCGCAAGGTTGGTTTTCGAGCTACGTCATCTTGATCGAAAAGCTCCTCTAAAGGTATTAGAACTTTAGGAATGAAATTATCCCTCAGCTGCAATACTTCCATATGATTTATTTGCACATCAGCCCCACCATCATCATGCTCCACATCAATAGAAGTGTCTTTGAATTTACCTTCATTTTGCAGAAATTCGTCAATTTCTTCATCATCTTAGAACAGTTGCCAATACCTTTGATTGTCCGGGACAGTCGGACGATGCTTCACATGAATTTCAAATTTTTTACTTGAGTTCATCGGAATTTTCAAATTACTTGCTGCCTTTTCCAGTGCATCTGCAATACCATTCTGAATACGAGGGACACAAGTCAAAGTATAGTCTGAAAACAATTTCAATATATCGAGAACTGCATTTCGGTAAGCCCACATTCGAGGATGCTTAGCTTGTTATTCACCTTTCACTTGTTTGATAACCAACTCGGAATCGCCATACACTGAAATCCTCTTAGCATTCAACTTTCTAAGAATTTTCAGGCCAGTAATTAAAGCTTCGTATTCAGCCTCATTATTTGAACAAGCAAAAGCCAATTTATAAGAACAGACCCTTACATTACTTGGTACCTTGTTTGGGGCGGAAAAAGGGCTGCGTACCCAAATGCCAATTCCAGCACCATCACTTCCTACTGCACCATCAAAATCCATGGTCCACAAACCATCTTCATCCTCTTCTAAGTGCTGAAATTATGTTTGTTCTGTTATTTCTGCTTGTTGTCCATCAACTTTTTGTTGCTGTCGGAAGGCTGATTGCTCAGCGGTACTTTCAAGTTTTTGTCTCTCTTTCTTTAAGACCTCTCTGAAATTCTCGGTGATTTTCGAAATGTCTTCTACTTCAACTAATTGACTATTTACATCATTGAAACTATCTGAATACAAAACAAATGATTCTAAATCAGTATGTACATAATTGATTAGATGATTTACCAGTTTCTCCTTGTTGGTGATCATATACTTCATCTTTTGCTCTCGATATAATTTCCTCATCTGACCAAACACAGGAATAGTAGCATAGGAGAAATCAAGCTGCAATTTCCCCTTTAGTTTCACTCCCCAAGATCTGGAAAGAAGCATGCCAAATCTAGGAGGAATATCCACCACAACCATGTCCATCAAAACATTTTTAGTAGGAATCTGATCCAAACTGACCACCAAATCTTTGATAAGCCCGATGCATCTTACTCAACTGGAATCGAAAGAGTAAATATCATGATACTTCCTAGTGATATCCAATCCCAATTTCTCCATGATTTCCCTAGGCATGAGATTATGAGAGGCTCTGGAATAAAACATAGCATTATGTAACACATAATCATGCAATCTAAGGTTGATATAAAAAGGAGGCACATCACTATCTGGAGACTCACCATCCAATGCTGGACCAAAAATCAACTCAGGTTGATCATCTTCCACATTCACCATATCAGAAAATGGATCTAAATTCAAAATCTTAGACACCTGACCCTTATAGCTGTTGTTCTTCATCAATTCTGTCAAAGGAATGGAAACTTTCAACTTAGCAATTTCATTTTCTAAGTTAAAAACTAAAATTTTCTCTACCTCTTTAGCTGGAACATCCTTCTTTTCAGTTTTCTCCTTTGATACAATTGGCTGATTGGATCTTTCATTTGCTGATGGGGATTTGCTAGTAGTGGGATCAGCTATCTCTTTTCCCTTCTTCTGCGCCACGGGTGAATCATTCTTTGGTGCTGAAACTTCCTTTCTCTTTTGAATTGGATTAACAAGCACATCTCTGTTTCTAAGTGAATATTGTTGCTGTTGGGTGGTCAAGGCATTCATGTATCCCCTTTGATACTCATCAGACTCTTCTCCAAGATCTGTCTCATTTTCCAAGATGAAATCCTCATCTTTTTGTATAGCTGAACTTTCTGAATACTCCTCATCTTCAGTGATAAAAGTTGGCATATCATCTGGTGTAAAGAAATGATTCTCTTCTCCTATTACATTCTCTTCATCATCTGATTCCGGACCAACAAAATTCTGCTGCAAGGGTGTCTTCACTTGTTGTTGTACTGTAGGTTCTTGTGCTCGCTGCTCTCTTTTCTTGATACTGAATTGCGGTTTCTGCTGACCACGAAAGTTAGGATTTCTGATCTGCGGTTCAGGCTTATCAAGTGTTAATATTTCAAACATCTTTTCCATCTTCCGAAGCATTTGATCTGACATAGAAACCTCTTCCTTTATTGCTACTTTCTTTTGAGATCTCATTCTAGCTCTCCTGGCATTCAAATTAGCTTCAACACTGACTACAATTTTTTGCATATCTTCAAAATTAGCTGGACTTCTTTCTCTCAATTGATAAGCCATGTCAGGATCGAATCCATCTGGAAATTTAATCAAAGTTGACCCCCTAGGTGGCTTTCTATCAGCAGAAATTTCATTGTAAATAGTATTGAATCTAATACAATAATCTTGGATGGACTCACCAACATTCCGCTTGATATTTTCATATTCGGAAAGGATTGAAAGAGGATCTTTCTGCACTTCCCATCGATCCAAGAATTGTCTCTGAATATTAGCCAATGTAGCAATAATTCTGGGCGGCAAAGATCTGAACCACTTTCTGACTTCTCCTCCAAAGGTTTGAACAACCAATCTCATTGTTACATTTTCCGCATCAATCTCATGAAGGTCAAAGAAATCTTCCATTCTATCTACATGTTGCTGAGCAGTGACACTTTGAGGAGTACCATCAAACAATGGAATTTTTCTTTGATAATCTGCGGGCATGTCATCTAAGTTTTGAGGCAACACGAGAGGTGCAAATCGGGCAGCCATTGCTATGGGTGGATTTACAATCGGTCTTGGAGATATAGGAGGAGTCAGAGCAGTTGATGTATGAGGTGTATGAGGTGTGGATGGAGGCGATACTACTACATATTGTTGATCAGAGATAGATGGTTGCAGGGGAATGGTAGGAATGAAAAGAGGCTCGGTATGAATTTGTGAACCAGATGTAACTGCAGACGACCCGAGAGTTGTAGATGCAGACTCTATGAACTCAGGAATGTTTGTTGCCACATTGGAATTTTGAATATTCAAAATGTAACTGTCAATGGATCTATTAACCTGGTCAATTTCAAGATATTTGATAAACTCTGGATTTATGACAGTAGAATCAATAGCACTTTTAGACTTAGTCTCAAACAACGACAACTAAAATTGTTTGTCAAACTCAAGATCTTCAAGATACTCAAAAACAATGGGACATGAATGAGATTTAAACAGAGGAATCACAGGACTTTCTCGACGAAGGATTATCGAAATAAGATTGGGATTTTCATACAGAGGAGGTGGATCGGGATCCGGATTTGCTCTGGTATGTTGTCTGGAAGCCAATGTGTTGAATTATTTTCAAAAATCAAAGGGAAAAAACCAAGTTGTTTAGCCTATCAAATTATAAACTCATCATCCAAAAGTTTAGAATGATCTAATGTATCGGGGCAATTCACAAGTTAGATGTTACGTTTACAAACTAGACCGGAGATTGACTGAAGCAGCGTTTATCTACTTCCGCTAATGCAAAGCAAGAGCGTTTCGAAGGCTACCTGGCATAACTTCAGGCTTCGTCTGTAGCTTATAAAACGAATAACACTAACAAGCAAACCATTTTTTCCCCAGTATGGTCGCCACTATGTTATAGCCTAAATATACCTCAGGCTGAAGGAAGGCAGAGTCTAGGGTAACATCAAACCATGCTTAATCCGGTAGCTATCCCTACCAGATCAGGAGAGGGCTCTCTCCGGGTCAATCTCAGCAAAAATAATCAATGAGGCTTGAGATGACTTGAAATAAAAGCTAATTTTAGGCTAGGTATATATGTAAAAGGGTTTGATTTGATTTTGGGGTTTTTTGTTGGAATCAAAGGGAAAGGCAAATTTTGGGTCCAGGAAACGATCAGTTTTGCAGAGGGTTGAATGGGGCAAGGAAGACAATTGTTTTGATGCTTCGAAATTGAATGAAATGGATAGCTTAGACCATGGAGGAGTTGAAGAGGGAAAGAGGCATTCGAGAATCCTCTTCAGACAGTTTGAAAATAAGGAAAATTAAACAAAACTCAAGGCAGAGCACTGTAAATCTAATGAATTCCACCTTTAATACTTGTTTGTTTAACTTAAGAAGAAATGAGAAGGAAGATGATACACATGAAACTTCAGTAAACTTATAATCATAGAGAGACACACACCATCAAAACATAGATCCACATGGATCCCAAAGAGTGCTGCAAACCCTGGTCTATTTCCTTTGCCAAAATGCAGAGATGAAATGTACAATGAAGCTCAAAGCAATCCCAAGTGTCCAACCCTGAAAATGACTAAGAAAATACAAGATATAAACAAGCCTAACTCATCCCCATGCCTCTAGGGCTCGAGCTCACTATTTTAGGAGCTGTTTCAACAAGATCTAAACTAAAAACTGCAAAATAGGCAGTGGGACAGCTTGCCTCTATAAGATAGGAAACTAATTCATTCAGTTAGAATTCAATTTTTGGTGAATGAATCTACTTATATGAGTAAAAATGTGCCAAAATTACATCAAATTCATGAAATTAAATCAATTTACATCAATATCTATACATATGAAGATAAAAAAGTCAAACTGGCCAAAACTAGGCGAAAAACTGAGTTACTCAGTGAAAACTAGGCCAAATTTCCCAATGCGCCACGCCTGAAATCTCTATGTTTCATGCCAATTTGAGGCTGATTTTTAGGGCCTTTGTGGAGTCCAAATTGAGTGCAGGATAGCTCATTAGAAAGCTCTACCTGTATACTTTCCAACTCAAGTGGAATTTCTAAATTTGGCTTCCATTTACCCCTCCAAAAAATAAATCTCCCAACACTGCTTCTGGTGTGTCCAAAAAGTGGCAGAAAGACCATTTTTAAGGTGTTTTTGACCCTTCAGGAAACCCAAAACTTGTCAAAATCCTTAGGTAATGGGTAGGCATGCATAAATTTTGATGAAAAATCCAGAAATACAAATTTTTCTTTAAGAGGAACTGCCAGTTATAAGCGCGCGCCAAGTGGCGCGATGCGTCGAGCAGGAAAATCTGTGTAAAGGCCAAAAAATTCAAAACTGACAAAAATTTTCCCAAATTTCTTAAAATTTGGGCTAAATGTCCACCATCAAGCACTATGCTGAGCCAAAGAATCTTTGGCCAAAATTTGGAGCCTATAATGCCTTTTGCGACGCTATAGTGCCCTCCTTAGCTTTGCCTTCAGAATTTTGATTCACGCTTTGCAAACATGATTTCGCGCCCAATAATGGTTCTTCATGTGCCTCAACATATTATTTTCCTTGTTTTCCTTCTCCAACAGCTTCTCAAGATGAATATTGACCCTCTCAAGCCAAGTCTCTCTATCAGCCTCAATCTCTCGCTCAATGGATGTCATCTCGGTTTGGCTTCTTTGGGCAGCTTGCCGGTCTTCACAGATGTTTTGCAACTCCATGATTGTTTGCTGATCTTCCAATTATTTGTTTCAATGCTCTAGGTAGTTTATAATCCATTGGGCTCTTTTCAACTTGACGGTCAAGGTGTCTATCTCCGCCTTCTGCTCCTGAATAGTCTCTCTCAACTTTGAGCTTGGAGAGCTCAAATCCTCATCAATGAGTATGAAACCTGTATCTTGGCCTCCTGAAGGCCCCTCATCCTGCATGGGCCTCTTACCTCTGTCTTGTACCTGTACCTATGCTGCTGATGATGGAAGCGAGACCCCTTCCACCCGAGGTGGAGATAATACTCGCCGGGCTGCTGCAAATAATCCTCTAGTGCCTCTCTGATAAGTGACATACGTCGGCACACTAGTAGTCTCTGTCTCCTAACCTCCATGCTGATATGAAGGTTCACCTGCATCATGAACAACCTCTGAAGGAACTTGAGGAGATGTGAAGAAATCATTAGAAATGAAATCCTCCCATGAAATACCTTGCAAGCCGAGCTGATGCATAACCACGATCTTAATGAGTGCATAGTGATAAATACTGTTGTACTGCTGCTCAGGAGTTTTCCTTTGCACGAGAGTGGTCATTCTCTCGATATTCCGGCACATGAAATAAGGGAGGTTCATCATCCTCACCCTGGTAAAATGCATCAATAACCTGATATGATAGGCATAGAGACGTGAAAACCGGCCCTCACAACTGAAATATCTGATAATGAGTTTCATCAGAGGCGCATAGGAATCCTTTAGGAACCGGAAAGGAAACACTCTGCTGAGTTGTTTCACAAAGCTAGGCCTGATATATGGTTCATAATGCACTCTGTCCACCTGCTGTCTTTTGTTCCACTGTTCTCCCACGTTCGGTATTCCAGTTGCTTGAGAGATAGTTTCCGGTGTCAAAGTGAAAGTTACACCGACAAGAGTTACCTGACCATCATGTAAATGCAATACAAACAAACAAGCCAACTCCTGATGATAATGTATCCTAGCAATCATTTCACAAAATTGAAAACATGACTGTTGTTGGAAACATGCCATGGAAAGTGGGCAAGCCTGCAATTCAGCCAATGAAGTGGGCTCTTCTCTCACATGTCTGCCACTTTGATGAGGCCTTCTAGGTGCATGTAATTCAGTGGTGGAATCACTATCTCTGTCATATGATGTATCAATGTCTGTCTCCATAATGTCCAAGGTCTATGTTGTATTGTATAGATGAAAATGAGAATTTTGTTGCTTTTGTTTTAGTGCCAAATGTATGGTAGTATGGGAGGGACTATGGAGAAATAGGGTAGAGGGGACAATGAACTTTAATCAAGTGATATTTGAAGTGTAAGGACATCCACTTGATTGTTTGGGAAAACTTGGGGTTTGGGAAATTTTACAAATGAAATGGGAAAATGAGAATGATAGGGAATGAAATGACTTTAGGGATAGGGAAATAGGCTTAGGAATGAGTGACTTTGGGGATGTAAGGGGATAGGGGATGGATTGTAGTGGTAAGATAACAGTGAGGGGGTGGAAAAAACAAGGTGGGGAATGGAGTATTTGGCACAAAATTATTTTTAAAACACCAAATTCAAAACCCTAAGGGAGCAATTCTCAATAAGATAATAGGGTTTGAGTTTTGGCATTCAAACTCTCATAATCCATTTTCAAACATTTGTAAATGGAAATTACAGGTTCACATGAACTTACTTGGGCAAAATAGACCGAGTCGATTTGGAGTTTTTGGAAGCAATGGCAAAAATTTGTGTTTCGGCCCAATGCACCGCATAACTAACCCAGTGCGCCACGCCCCTCCAATGCAACGAGCTGGTTCAAAACCACACACAGTCAACTTGCCCGATGCGCCGCGCACCTCCTATGTGTCACGACACCTGCCCAGTGCGTCGCACCCGGCAATTTGCACACAGTCCGACCTCCCAACACTTGCTTCGCTCCTCCACGATTTTTCTTGGCTCAATGCTATCTCTTGACATGCAAATGGAGTTTTGAATTTTGGAAATATCTTATATATACCAAGGATTTTGATTTTTGATTTGAAAAACCCACTTTGTAATGTTACAAACTTTGACACTTTTCAAAAGAACTTTGTTTTGTTTCCTTTGGCCTTTTGGACTGATGATGAAATTTTTATCTGTCTTTGCAGGGAATGGATGGCATGGAAATTTTGGCAAAGGCAACCAGGGTTGGCAAGTGGAGTGTTATCACAACTAAAAAAACTTGAAAATTACATTGCATTTATTTACACGAAAATGAAATAGAAAATTTTTCTTCAAAACAGAGTTTTGAAGAAAAATCATTTTTGAACATATGATAATGAAATTTTTTGCAGTGAAAACTTATTTCAAACCTCCCTCATTTGCCTGCTGACATTATTAGACATTCTGAAGACCAGATTAATGAAACCCTAGACCTAATGAGACTCGAAACCTAATATGACTCTTTGCAGACTATAAGACCAAAAATGACTGTGAATGATTTTAATGAACAGAACTAGGTCAGCAGGTACAAGGCATGAGGGATATGAGTGACAAGCCCCTACCGTCAGATGATCCATTCTCCTAATGGAATTCAACTGACTAAACTGAGTGAGACACCTAAAAATGAAATGCAACAAGAGAATTTTGATCTCTGATGGAGGGATGAAGATATTGATTCTAACACAATGCACCCACTAGTCTGGAGACAGAGTGTTGTAGTGCACCCCAGCCTTCTCTGCACCTGTGTTGTAGTGCTACCTAGCCCTTTAAGCACCTACATTGACCCATGTTTGATGTAAAAATTTCCTTTTTGTGATTTTCTCTCTATTAATCTTTGTTCCAACTACCCTTCCTTGTGTCCTTGAGTGCCTTTTGGTCTCTCATAAGCCTACATCTTATTTGCTTTTGGTTTTTTGTGAATTTTATGAGAATTTGTTTGGATTTTTTTTTTTCTTGTCAGTAGGTCACTAGAAAACTTAATTTTTTTTTTTTTTATCATTAAGTGCTTGAAATAATTGGTGTTTTATTCATCATTCTGAATAGTTTCTTTAATCAATGATTAAACGTGCATACTATTTTTCTCTCATTTGAAACTTAAGTGGAATTGAAAAAAAAATATTGTTACATTGGGATATAGGGTATTTATTTTGATTGGAATAGTGAAGTTGAGGAGATCGATTGTTGCACTGTTGATTGATTTATCCTTCCCCTACTTAGTGAGGCCTTTTGTTATTCAAAGGAAATGAAAAGAGTTATTTGTTTCATATTATTTGCATCATAGGTGTGTTCAGGTGAAATCGAGTTTTAAGCCTTGAAACTGAAACATAATTCAAGATAAACTCTAAAATTCACCTCAATTAATCTAAAGAGCATTTGAAAAATTAACACAAACATTTAGAGGTCTAGAATAGAGACATGTTCCGACATCTTTAAAATTAGGAGTTGTCATTATTTTCTAGCATTGCATTCTGGGGGTGATATCTTGTTCCATGTACGTAAGTGTATCCGACCATTCTCCACTTACCTCCAGGTATATTGGATGGAGCTCCATGCATGAAAAGTATATGTGAAGGCTCTCACTGTATGGTTACGCATTAGACAACACTACTATGGATTGTGCTTCCACATACAGTCAAGTATATTTTGGAAGACCCCCACGTAGAAATTATACAACATGCATGTAAATCTTGGATTCACCTGATCTAACAATGTACTAAAGTTAAATACTGAATCACTTCTACAAATATTTTGTGGAATTAAAAACACAATCTCTGATCACATGAACATGAAGAAAGATCAATCACACACAACACAAATAATTTCTCGGGGAAAGCTTGCTGCTCAAAACCCCTCTATCATATATTATATGTTCCACTAGGAATCATGAAACAATTACATACACATATTCTCACAAGAGTCCTCTTGTATTTAGCTAATTGTCTCACACTGATCCAGACAAAATCGGGCCAATACTCAACCAATTATCAGCCTGTCTTCAGCCTGCCTTTCTCACGCAGTTCATGAGGAAAAAAATCCCTATTCACAAGGAATTCTAGCCTTCCTACACTGCATTGAGTATCATGGCCATCTTGTGGTGTTTTAACTACACCTGGGTAGCCTGCTAATATCACAACTGATAGTTACACTTCCCTTTCACCTAGATCTCAACTGGGTCTCCACCGGAACTGACTTGCATGCAGCTAATAATAGTAAATCCTTAGTTGCATGTGAGATCACTGATTATGAATTAATTAATATTTAATTCACTTGATCTCTCACTACTGTATCAAATAGTTACAACTAGCACAACTGAGTTTAACTCACTTAACTTAGTCAAAATGATTACAACCTTCATTAACTAATGCACCACTGCACTTCGAACTCTGTTACAACTAGAATTACTCTGGATGCCTCACCAACTACCCTCAACTCGAAATTCATGAGTTAACTGAGTTTATCACACTCAGTTAACTATTACAAGTTATTTTGAGATTAGTTTACATTTTATTGTCCATATTAATTAAGGGATAACTAAAATAGACATGCACTAAAATAACTGTGTCAGCCCCACCCTAGTGTAAGTGCTTAATGGACTAAGCGTGGGTGCTGAATGTTGTTTCTGGATGCCAATTTCACTATTTCTTGTTGCAAAATTCAACACTCCCTCTCAACAAGAAAGGAATGTCCTTGCATGCGACATGCAACTCATGCATGCAACATGCATTTCGACTCATGCATGCGATATGCAACTTCATGCATGTGACATGCAACCCTTTCATGTGACATGCAACACTTTACTAGTGTTTATCAATGCAACCTTTGCATGAAACACTTCCGAAACTGAATATCCTCCAAAAAAATAAATCAATATAATGCATATGTCATCAAAGTCTTTTGACTGTTGCTAGCTATTGCACATGTCTAATGGATTTTCTGCGCTGTTGACATATGCTTCCATGCACTCTGCACTGCTACCAACTTTGATCTGCACTCCTATATATAACACTATTACTTTGATTTCATGTCCTCCTGTCATCTGATTGCATCAATCTAAATGATCCTGCTACTACTTCTTTGTGGGCTCCTTGTAGCCAAGTTCGATCCATGAGACCCATGATCTCTAGGATCTTGCCCAAATTTATTCTTGGTATTAATCATGCATGTCGCCCCACCTCTCACCTCATGGTATAGCTTCATGCACTCCCTTTTCCCATCTAGCTCGAAATTTCTCTACATGAGTGGTTTCTCCCACTCCATGAGCCTCCGCATGTGGCTTCTCCACACCTTGTTCTCACCTGCATGCAAATCCAGATCCCTCTCAAGGGTCAATTGCATGGCTTTCTCACACTTCCCAATGGTTGGAAGCTCTGTAGAAATCACATCTACATCAAGTCTATAGAGATTCTTCACATGAATCCCAATTTTCTTGGCTTGTCCTATTGCTTTGTGTCACAGGAAAACTATTCCTTTACTGAAAACAAAATCATAGCCTCTATCCTCTAACATTGCAACCGGGACTAAATTTTTCTTCAAACCTGGTACATGCATTACATTTTTTAATTGAAAGAGTTTACCTGACTGCCTCTGGAAGGTAATGGTACCAATATCGGTAGCACTGTACCGCGCATCATCACCCATTTCAATATGCATCTCGAGATTCCTCTCCTCCAAGTTACTGAAAAGTTCCTTATATCCCGTCATGTGAAAGGAAGCACCACTATCCAAGTACCACACTGATCCCAATGCACTTGAAACCATGCATGAAATCAATGATAATTCAAGCTCAAATTGCAAGGCCAAAGCCTCACCAGCTGCAGATCCTCTAGCCCTCTTGTTCTTCTTCTTTTGTGGACAATTTGTGGCAAAATGTCCATGCTTGTGACAGTGAAAACACTTCACCCTGGACACGTCGCGCTCCTTTCCATCTTCACCGGCCTCAGATTTGGAATGTAATTTCTTCCCCTTCCCCTTATTCGCCTTGGAAGCCAAAGCAAAATCTTCTTCATCTTCATTCTTAGATGAAGATCTATCTTTGGTATTCCGTCTAAACTCCTCCTACACCAAATCCGACCACAGTCATTCCCAATCTGGAATCTTTTCCCTTACATTGACAGTGTCTTGATAACTATGCCAATTATTGGGAAGTCCTAGGAGAGCTAGGCTCACCAAATTATCATCAGTGACAATTATTCCTACACTCACAAGTTCATCTCAACATTGGACAAACTTTGTTAAGTATACTGGAATAGTGTTGTTCTTTTCCATCTTGATCTTTCTGAGTTTATCTTTGAGCGCCAATTTACTATGGTCTCTAATGCTTTGGAATAGTTACGTAAAAGCCTTCCACATTGCATATTGGTGGCCTTCCCATGGAGGATTGAGACAATGTGGTCTTGTACTCCCTCCAACAGGATCCTCCTCACCTTCTCCACTTTATTTTTCCATACATCAAGATTTGCAGCATCGGTTTTAGGAACATATTTGTCAATGAATTCCTTCAACCCATTGTCTTCAAGTATTACCTCAATCCTATCCTTCCAAGTAATGTAGTTCGAGTTGCCCTCGAGTGCATACTATAACCTCAAGCCATTGAAAGGCATTTCAATCTTGAATCAGTTGTAGCACCAAGAAAGTCTTTCTGCAAATTCGAATTCTATCCAGTCACAAACTCAGCTCCTGCTTCACTTTTGCAATTTCCTGTGCTTTGATACCATGCAGAAATTATACAACATGCATGTGTATCTTGGATTCACCTGATCTAACAATGTACTAAAGTTAAATACTGAATTGCTTCTAAAAATATTTTGAGGAATTAAAAACACAATCGCTAATCACATGAACATGAAGAAATATCAATCACACACAACACAGATAATTTCCCTGGGAAATCTTGATGCTCAAAACCTGATCTAAGTGGATCGAATATCTCATCTTCCTGATTCCAATGGCACAAACGACACTCAATTCTGAATCCGTATGAAGGAGTTAGGAGCAGTCAAAGTTTGAGGGTTGACTTGGTGACTTGGCAGGCTTAAGGAAGCAAATTTTTTGCTGAAACCCAACCACTGGATTTCGGCCAACTTTGGCCAGATTCCGGGTAAAATTATGGGGTCGTTAATTTGACTCCTTCGGTAAAATTGATGAATTTTCAAAAAGGCTCATTTCGTTATTTAAAACAAAAAATATAAAAAAAAGGGTCGATGGGTGGCCAAACCCGTCGACCCCTTCGCATATCACAACAAAAATAAATTAAATGGGGCTAGCTGCCATGACCCCACCATACCCCTCACCCACATTCCTCGACCATAACAGCCACACCATATATCATGGCTATATATTAATAACGGGTGGTGGGGGTTGTTAAACCCACCACCGACCCACCACGCATTGCAAACGGAGCCATGGGGATTACGGGGTGGGCTTCCCAATGCGGACACGCCCCCCCCTCTAGCATACCACCTACATTAACATAATACGACAGGTGTTTTAAATAGTTTTTCATTGGGATTTTAAAACATTATCCGACTTAAAAAAGGAGGGGGTGGGGTTTGACCACCCGACCCCCTCCCTCCATTAAGCATCTCTAACCATTCAAATAATGGAATTCCTTCGGGAAGTCCACCAATAATTTATTATATAAACTCTATAATTCATAAGTGCACCCAAGAAAGTCAGGAGCGGGCACAGAAATCAAGACAGTGGTACCAGGAGCACTGTGCAGAAGGGGGTAGAACGATGATCTGAGCCATTTCAAGAGGGGTCAGATTTTCACTTTGTCAGATTCAGAAAATTTTTATATGGATTTTGCACCTCTTTACGCCATGAATCCAATGGTGCTATCCATTTCTTCATCAAAGGTCTACAATTTTTGAGCACTTTTAACTATGGAGGTATAAGGGTGTAATTTCTCATTTTATACTTGTACTTTCATTTTTTGCCACTTAATGAAAGAGGGCCTCCCCACTATTTGAGCAGGGCCCGGATACGTAGTCCCTCTTGGACGAAGTCCGATATCAATTCTGTGTCTTATTGCATGATGTTAATTACTTCTCCTTCTTATTTTTATGCCTTTAAATTTTCTTGTTTAAAGCTGCAAGTTTCACATGTAATTATTTAACACATCTCAAGCAAAATATTTTTGGAGCAAGTGGTATCAGAGCCAAGTTGTTTGTAGATGTGAATTACATGCTTGTATGCTAACTATAAACATGCTACAAAGAGGTGAAGGGACACTACAGTCTTTTGATCTCGAAGCGGGATGTAGTCACATTAAAGAAGAAACATGGGTGACAATGCTCGACACGAGGAAGAGATCAACTCCCACAATACGAGTCTACACCATGGAAGACTGGGTTGAGAAATTGTTCTCTAGACTTGAGAAGTTAGAGAAAGCATGGGAGAATGCTTCAGAAGGACAAGGTTTAGGGCATGGAGATAATGGAGGAGATCCACCTCCTTCTCCTCCAACAAGTGAAATTTCTTCCTCCTCTTCTCACCATCATCATAGGAATTCAGGAAATGCATCTAATAAACCTTTCTTTAAGTTAGATGTCAAATTTGATCTACCCATGTATAATGGTGAAAGTAATGTAGGGAAACTTAACAACTGGATTAGGAAGCTTGAAATCTACTGCAGGATTCAATAGATTATGGAGGATGAGGCAAATATCTAGTTGGCTTCTCTTTGATTGAATGGCACAACTCTCATCTAGTGGGAGAGAAAACTTCAAGGAAACAGTAATTTGGGTAACCTTCTTTCCTCATGGGAAAATGTTATTGCTGCACTTAAATATCAATTCTATCCCTTGGGTTATACGAAAAAAATACTTAATGGAGTGGTAGTACCTAAGGAAAGGTAAAGGACAAAACGTGCAAATATTTACCGATGAATTTAGAAAACAAGCACTAAGTTTGGGAATTTCATCAGATTCACCTGAATTTGTAACTAAGTACATTGGTTCATTACATAGTTACATTAGACATTCATTGTTAATTTTTGAACCTAATACCATTGACTCAGCCAGTGTAAAGGCCGGTCATCTTGAAAATAGGGGCAGAAATGATAAGGATGATCATTCAAAGAAACCATATTTCAAACCTTCAAATGGAAAATTCAAAGGGAAAGGAAAGGGAAAGGAAAAGAAGATAACATAAACAAAGAAGGATCAAGGAGAAAAGCCTAATTACACTCACTACAAAAAGGAAGCTTTGACGACGATCATTGTTGGAAGCTATACCCATAATAGAAGCCAAAGAGATATAGAGGAAAGGGTAAGCAAAATATGGTGGAAACAACATAGAAAGACCTTGGACCCGACTCTCGTGATGATGCATTGATCATAGTAGCAAGCAAAAAAGGTACTCATTCTCTTCATGTTAATTCTGAATTGCATGAAAGCACTATTTCAACAGATGAGCCTCTTCCTGATGAACATACAAAATCATAAATCATAAATTATACAAAAGTAGAAACTATATTTGATTCAAGCTCTCAAGCAAATTTAATCTCAGAATCCTTGGTTAAAAATTTAGGCTTAGAAGTTAAGCCTCATCCGAAACCTTATCCGCTTGGATGGATACATGACAAAGTAAAACTAAATGTAACAAAGCAATGTAAGGTTAAATTTGTAATTTCTTCTAAACTGGTGGATGAAGTAGAACTAGATGTCATACCATTGGATATCTGTGGTATTGTGTTAGGGAGTCCATATCTTTTTGACAGGAAAGAAATTTTCTTTCGACATGAAAATAAATACCAAATCACAAAATATGGGGTAGGGTATACTGTAAGAGCTCATCAAACCAAGATCAATACTAGTCTTGTAAGTGCAAGACATATGAAGAGATTGATGAATTCTGTTATCACAAAATTGCACTTGATTGGCTGCTAATCAAACAACTCTATGTAACTGTTTCAAACTAGCTTTTGACTGAAGCTTAGCCTCTTTAGTCTGAGATGGCTCTCTCAAAGGGATTTAATGATATTGGTTAATGATAGTGCTAGATGGCTAATTCTATAATATTTGTATCTTGTTTTTTATGATTTCAAGTTGAAATAATGCAAGCTTCCTACCATTGGGCTTATGGAGTCAACAATCAATATTTTCAGTGGCAAGGTTCCTTGACATGGAAGCTGAGGCAGATAAGAGTCTTTAAAAAAGGCAATTCACTCATAAAACATAGGAAAACATAGTCATTTCATTACTAAAGGAAGTTAGAGCATAGAGTTATGAATTCTGAGTAATCGAAATGAAATCTACTGCGGGTGATAAAACAAAAGATGTAGATCAATAAGACATTAAAAACTCCATGAGAATCTCAGGTCCGTCAAGAAGAAAATCTGTCTGTATTACTGATATAAGTCAAAATACATAAAGCAGCAGTTTGGTGCAAAAAATCTTCAACCCTTCACTACTTCAATGATTTCCCTTTAAATAGAAATTCTTACTGCAAGGATGATTTGCCTAATGGCTAGATTCATCGAATTCTTCCTATGACACATCACATAACTGAAAAGCGTGTCTTCTAACAAGAAATTGACACCTATACCTTAAAGAAGACCTATCCTAATAGGAGTCTAACTCGTATTTATTACATATTCTACCTTATCTTTGTGAAACAGTTACATTTCAGTTACAAATAAGCATCACACACTCGAATAGGCTATGACATAGTTCACTAACACTTTTCATATTAAAAACCCTCCTAGACATGTGGAACAAAACCCTATTTTTCAGGAATGCATGACACTTATCTTCAACGAGAGCCTTAGCTGATAACCTATCTCCACAACAATTTTTTCAAGTCATAAATATTTGATATTAAGGTACCTTGACATGTTGGAGGATTCCAGTTGTCCAAAACTTTCATTAAGCTGCTCCAAAACCTTCAAAAACAGCTCGCTATGAAAACATGACAGTTTCGTAACGATATTTCGTAGCATTGAAAAATAAGCTTCTGAACCCAAGAACTCTGCTATTCTTATGTTCCATGATGTCAACCTAACCATGACACATCATCACCACCATTCTCCCTTCTTGAAAACTGAAAAAAGTATATTTAGAAGCAAAAATGCTGCTACAGAAATTTCTATAGCGTTTTTTTGGCTTTAAGCCTAGGAAACGCTACGAAATTGTGAAAAACTACAGAATTTCCATATTTCAACACTGTCTCAAAAAAGTGACCTCCAGCTATAAAAACTTGGTCTTATACATGCCATGAACCTTCTAAAACACATTCAAACTCAACTTAAGACCCTTGAGGTGTTTCCTCTTCATTAATGATTAGTTGAGCAATGGACTCCTCAACCACAGTCATCTTCAAACCCTTCTTCTCCAACTCTTCATGAATCAGTTCCAGTTGTTCTTGTAAGTATTTGACTTGGTATTTTAGTGTCCTATTCTTAGACTGTAAGTGCAGGTTCATTTTCCTGATATGTTTCACCTCTCCTCTCAATGACTTAGTCCATTTGATCAGTTTTTCTGTGTTGTCCAAGGTCTTAGAGACACTTGTGACTTGATCCTCCCAAATCTCTTTCATTTTTTCAAACTGTACCTTCTGAACCTTGTTCTTCCTTGCCTCTTTATTTAAGGCTGATATTTCATCATTTTCCAGCTTCAACTTCTCTTTAAGGACTTCAATCTCTGTTTTTTCCAGTGATTTTCTCTTTGCCCTTCTTTTGCTTGATGACCAGATCTTCTTTTATAGGTGATGAGAGGTCAATGATGCTTGGTGGTTGCTGGATAGTTCCTGTAATGTTCTTAAATTAGCTAAGCTAATTGGAACATTAAAATTTTGTTTTATTTTTCGTGTTTATGAATAATAGACTAATGGAGGACATGCAACACTTCTTAGATCTAAAAATAAATACATGCTCAATGTGAACAGGATTAAATATGAGTTGGTTGCATAAAAACCACTTGTGTATGAATAGGGCTAAGCTATTTGAGTGGGTCAATAGGACCAAATCACAAGACAGTGTAGGTGCATTGAACCTCCAAGGTGATCATCGCAGTTCTAGAAGGAGGAATTCAGTGTGAAAGGGGCTAATGCATTTGAAGTGGTTTAGGGTTTTTCACATCCCATTTTTATGAAAAGGAAGGAGAGGGCTCAAGGAAGGGTTATTGATGATATTTTGAATTTGAGGTTGCTTGGGAAACTCGAGTTCTCTTGGATTTTTAGCCAAAGGGAAGAGGGTTTCTTGTTTAGGAACCCTCTCTCCTTCCATGGAGTAGCTCTTTGGAGGAGGATGTTCAACTTTGTCCACTATCCGACATTTGGCCAAGCTTCTACTTCCAACTGCAATGAAAATACTGTTGAGGGTTTGATTTATTTTGTAAGTTGCAGCAAGTGGAGAATATATCTTTGCAGATCTATGCAGTTCTAGCACCCCCTTGCCAATGGGAAACTCATCCACCCTGTTCATAAGCTGGTCCTAGGATATTTGTGCTTCAGATCCATATCTTGGCATCAGTCTAGAGTTTAATTTTAGTGGAATGTGCAGTTTCTCTTCCCTAAATTGCGTAATTATTGAGGAGCAGTGTTGCAGGTGTTTTGGAGTTCTCCTGGAGGAGAGATATCTAGTGGAAAGGATCCCTCCTTTCACTGTGGTGATCCATGGATTAGCCAACCAATTCATGTACCCTTCATATATGATTTATTTTCTGATGTATTTACTGCAGAATTCCTGAATACTGCTGCATAACTGTGAATTAGATCTCAGATCTACTCACTATGGTTCATCATTTGTTGAGATCCCCAAGGGGAGTGTAATAAAGAGCCTCTTTGGCTTCCAGATCTGTAAGAGATCTCTGTTTTCATGAAATTATCTGTTGTAGATCTGATTTATAATAAAATAAAGCTTCAGCCTCTTTAAATTTATGCTGAAGAGTTTCTGGGTAATTTCCTGTGTTGCAACACCTCAATCTTGAGGGTTATTTCATGTAAATCTCTGTTTTTCTTACATATTTTGCTTCAGCCATGAACCCAAGCTGATTTTCTGATGATTGTGTCCTATTTCAACTAATAAATTCAGAAAATCATGCTTCTTGAGCTTCATTAAATTCTGCATATTCAAAGTCATGGGGATTGGGTGTTTTTCTTGACTAGTCAGGAAGGAGGAACTGTTTAACCTAGCAAAACTTATTTTTTTTTGCTGAAATTCGACATGGGAGTCCCTCATAACCCTAGATATCATATCCAGCTGCTTTCCCACCTTATTTTTACGCATATATTTGATTATACTCGCTTTAGGGACTAAATCTTCACTTTTCCCCATCCCTTGGTTCATAAAACGCTGTATAAGATATTTATGTAATTAAATATTTTCATTTATATATATTTCACCTATTTTAAATCTGATTCATCAGTGTAATATTGTTATACAGTTTCTATATTGCTGCAATCCCTCATTTGGGCAGTTTTTAAGGCAAGCTAGGTGTGGGAGAGCTGTTTAACCCACCTAGTCTGATTTGTTTCTAATATCCTCTTGGAATTGGGTTTTATATTATCATATATAAGGGATCGAAGAGTTGATATTAGTTTCTGAAGCACCCATCTCTGAAAAATCCATTTTTTCAGGCTTGGCTTGCTGAGCATCCCCTCTTGGAAATATTAGCTCTCGACATAGTTCTATAGACAGAGTCTACTAGTGGGACAGCTAGCCTCTGGGTCTCATCCTTTCTTGTAAAGGTGACATACCCGGTAAATTCCCCTACATTCAATCTCTGGAATAGTTCAGTTGTTGATTGTTAATGTTTTTGAAAAAGGGAATATGATTTGTCGGATTCATGAGCAGTTCAAATCTGGAACATTACAGTGGTATCAAAGAATGATATTTGGCTCAGCCTGTGAGATCAAGCTATCAGAAGAAGCGAGAAGAAAACTAGAGAGAAGAAAGTTGAAGGAGATGAGTTTTACCTCATCATATTTCAGATCTGGGAAGAGCCTCTTCAAAGAGGTTAGACAGAAGAAAGAAGAAGGAAGAAAATGAAACTCCTAGAGGGTTTCAAGAAGCAGAAAGTTGCAGTGAGACCTGCAGGAGGTTTCAAGAAGGAAAGGAAGATCCATGCACTTCCTATCCTCACAAAGAAGGAGAGCTATACAGAGAAAAACCAAAGCATGGCTCCACCACTTGAAAGAATGATGGGTGAGAAGATCTCCCTGCTCCCTTTTCAGATCATGAAGGGCATTGAAGAAGATCTCAAGGAGATTGAAAAGGTGGAGACTTGTACCAGCTTTGTCACAACCTTGGAGGAGCAGCCTTCATGTTCAGAAATGGAGGAATTCCACACAGCTGCAGAAGAAGTTTTGCTTCTATTCACCAAGGTATGATTAAAGATTCATTTATGCTCATTTCAGCACATTATATGAGGAGATCTACATCTTTGCATGCTGTTGATTTAGATAAACAGAGTTGCATTGCATTGTACAAAGGTGGTGATGAAGAGAAGCTTTCATTTCAAGATCCCATGGAGTGCAGGAATCTGATTTGGGATGATGGTATCCCTCATGGGAGGTGTACCAAGATGGAGGATGGAGAGCAAGAGGCTAGTAAGCCACTTGCATATTTTTGATACCAGGCAGTAGGAGGCTTGGCTGCACTGGCTGCTCTTGGAAGAGTTTGATCATCACACTATTTCTAAGGGTATGTGGTAGGATACTTGCATCATCGAGCAGCAAATATTATGGGCACATTGTGTTGGCATACCATTTTTCATGTCAAGCACCATGTTGTCACTACATGGATGGGATGATGGAAGTATGAGAAAGTAGCAAAGGATTTTGTTGCTTGGATGTTCTTGAGAGAGCAAGGGCAGATTTGCTCTCACAGTTTTCATGATGTTGTAGGAGTAGAAGATGGCACTATAATAGTGCAAAGGGGTTACTCCTTGACCTTAGATGTTCAAGAAGGACTTTCTTCATGGGAAGGACTTCTCATATGTAGTAGCATTATGGGAGATGCCTTTGACATTCTGCATGTCAAATATTGGAGCTATGAGTTGATGGGAGCCTACTTGCATAGGTCAACAACGTTGTCACTTTGGAGCTGGGATTTATTGATGGAGTATTCCTAGGATCACTTCTCATTCGATGCACTTGGTGAGCAAAGAGGAGGTGAAGAAGATGAAGTGGTAGATGGAGACATCTATTACTGTGGTGTGATTTTCTTGACTTGGGTTTCCAAGAAGGAGGAGAAGGAATTTCATGCAGCACTTGGTTCATTCCCCTTCATGGGAGTGTGCCAAAATATTATTGAGGATTCATTCATGGGTCCATGTATCTTCTTGCTTCCAACATATGGTGAGAGCTTTTTCTTGCATTCTCTTACCATCTCTTGGTAGTGCATTGCTCCACAAGAGGACAAGCTATTTATTGAGCTCCATGAACTTCATTGGGCCAAATTGCATGATGGAGACAACCATCTATTATGTGGCCTTGGGCAAAGATGTTTTCCTTACATGTGGATTCTTTATTCATATGATTAACCATGTCAGAGGAGGAAATTTTCCATATACTCTTCTTAAGCAGCACTTGAGAAGACTGCGCTGTGAGGATTTGGGGGACTGTTGGTAATCTCTTGCATCACATAGAAACTTCAGTATTTCCCTCATTATGAAGATGATCATATTTTCTTTTTGCTGATATTGTCATTATGTCTATTGAGAGCATGATTGAGGAGGAGACACATGAGATGAGTGTGTCATTTGGGGAAGGATATTCCCTCAGTTTCTGCAACACATGTTCTAATGGGAACATGGGAGAAGTTGTGGCCACCATAGCCAAACACTTGTTTCTCTTGGAGGTGGGCCATGTATGTGATGGAATGCCATGTGATGAATATCTCATATCCCTCACATATGGAGTGTCTTGGGCCATCTGGTTTTGCAGCGTTGGAGGAAGGATCTTTGCAGGTCTAATCTCCATGATGTCACTTGAGGGAAATATCCTTACAACCCAAGATCAGTTTTCAGTCTACACTTATCTCAAGTGGAGAGGAGAACAGCGTGGGGTAGGCCATCTTGTCTACCATGTGCAGATTTTCAGCCCACCTATTTTACAAGAGCTCAAGGTGGAGGAACATTTTCATGGAGTTGCCATGTCATGAGGTGACTCATTTTTTTTGTTGGATGATTGCTTGAGGATGGAGAACTCAGATGGGGAATGATATTTCCCAATACACTTCAGATTCCATGCCTCAAGGGAGCCTCTAGGCAACACCTTATTTCGTTCTTGAGTATTTGACTGTTTCATGATGATAGCTATCCAGCTAACTTGCATGCTTGGGAGGGGCAATATGGAGATTCATTGTTGACACAACATCTCATTATTTGGAGAAGTTCATCATATGGGGATGCTATAGTAGGAGGAGGAGACATCTTTCAGTTCTATCCTTGCAGTTGCTTGAGGATAAGAAACATTTGGGAGGGGAGGACTGTAATGTTCCTAAATTAGCTAAGCTAACTAGAACATTATAATTTTGTTTCATTTTTCATGTTTATGAATAATAGACTAATGGAGGACATGCAACACTCCTTAGATCTAAAAATAAATACATGTTCAATGTGAACAGGATTAAATATGAGTTGGTTGCATAAAAACCACTTGTGTATGAACAAGGCTAAGCTATTTTACTGGGTCAACAAGACCAAATCACAAGACAATCTAGGTGCATTGAACCTCCTAGGTGATCAGCGCAGTTCTAGAAGGAGGAATTCAGTGTGAAAAGGGCTAATGCATTTGAGGTGGTTTAGGGTTTTGCACATCCCATTTTTATAAAAAGGAAGGAGAGGGCTCAAGGAAGGGTTGTTGATGATATTTTGAATTTGAGGTTGCTTGGGAAACTCGAGTTCTCTTGGCTGTTTAGCCAAAGGGAAGAGGGTTTCCTATTTAGTAACCCTCTCTCCTTCCATGGAGTAGCTATTTAGAGGAGGATGTTTATCTTTGTCCATTATCCAGCATTTGGCCAAGCTTCTACTTCCAACTGCAATGCAGATCCTGTTGAGGGTTTGATTTCTTTTGTAAGTTGCAGCAAGTGGAGAATAGATCTTTGCAGATCTATGTAGTTCTAGCACCCCCTTGTCAATGGGAAACTCATCCACCCTATTGATAAGCTGGTCCTAGGCTATTTGTGCTTCAGATACATATCTTGGCATCAGGCCAGAGTTTAATTTCATTGGACTGCGTATTTTATCTTCCCTAAACTGTGTAATTCTTTAGGAGCAGTGTTGCAGGTGTTTTGGAGTTCTCCTGGAGGAGAGATCTCTAGTGGAAAGGATCCCTCCTTTCACTGTGGTGATCGATGGATTAGCAAACCAATCCATGTACCCTTCAGATATGATTTATTAGCTGATGTATTTACTTCAGAATTTCTGAATACTACTACATAATTGTGACTTAGATCTCAGATCTACTCATTATGGTTCATCATTTGCAGAGATCCCCAAGGGGAGTGTAATAAAGAGCCTCTTTGGCTTCCAGATCTGTAATAGATCTCTGTTTTCATGCAAGAATATTTTTTAGATCTGATTTATAGTAAAATTAAGCTTCAACCTCCTGAAATTTATGCTGAAGAGTTTTTGGGTAATTTCCTGTGTTGTAGCACCTCAATCCTGAGGGTTATTTCATGTAAATCTCTATTTTTCTTACATATTTTGCTTAAGACATGAACATAAGCTTATTTTCTGATGATTTTGTCATATTTTAACTAATATATTCAGAAAATCACGCTGCCTGAGCTTCATTAAATTCTGCATATTCAAAGTCATGGGGATTGGGTGTTTTTCTTGACTAGTCGAGAAGGAGGAACTGTTTAGCCTAGAAAAACTTATTTGTTTTTACTAAATTTTGACATGGGAGTCCCTCATAACCCTAGATATGATATATAACCACTTTCCCACCTTATTTTTACGCATATCTCTGATTATACTCATTTTAGGGCCTAAATCTTCACTTTTCCCCATCCCTTGGTTCATAAAACGTTGTATAAGCTATTTCTGTAGTTAAAGATTTTTAATTCTATCTATTGATTCTGTTTTAAAGCTTATTCATCAGTGTAATACCATTATACAATTTCTATATTGCTGCAGTCCCTCATTTGGGTAGTTTTTAAGGCAAGCTAGGTGTGGGAGAACTGTTTAACCCACCTAGTCTGATTTGTTTCTGATCTCCTCTTGGAATTGGGTTTTATATTATCATATCTAAGGGATAAAAGAGTTTATATTAGTTTTTGAAGCACCCATCTCTGAAAAATGTGTTTTTCAGGATTGGCTTGCTGAGCATCCCCTCTTGGAAATATTAGCTCTCGACATAGTTCTATAGACAGAGTCTGATAGTGTGCCAGCTAGCCTCTGGGTCTCATCCTTTCTTGTAAAGGTGACATACCCGGTAAATTCCCCTATAGTCAATCTCTGGAATAGTTCAGTTGTTGATTGTTAATGTTTTTAAAAAAGGGAAAATGATTTTCCAGATTCATGAGCAGTTTAGATCTGGAAAATTACAGTTCTAGTGACCTTCTGAGCTTCTTTATGGCTATCCAAGACCTTTGTGGCATGTCTTGTCATTAGTTTCCTAGCTTGAAACCTGAATCCTGCATCTTCATCTTCAAACTCTAACTTCTTAGCTGTTTTGGCTTTCTTGAGCTTCTTTCCTCCCTCATCGATATCTTCAGCTTGGACTATGGGAGTTTCTTCAATATCAATAGCATGCAGAATGTCTTATAAGTTACCTTTAGCCACTTTTTGGCTTCTTGTAACCCTCTTGCTACCATGTTTTCTCATTGTTGGCTTTTGTTTTTTAGGTGTAACTTTGGGTGTGTTAGCTTTCTGCAATGGCTCTGTCTCCATAGTCACTGGTTCAATTTTATCTGCCACTGAAGGTGATGGGATATCTATAGGTTTAGGAGTTATTTTATGAGTGATGGAATCTATTTCAAAACCACTGATGAATAGAAAATATGACCAGTCTCTGCCTAATCTCTTTAACTCTTCTAATACCAGCAACTTGATTAAACCATGATGAAAGAGTGAGGTTTCATTTCCTTCAGATTTAGCTTGAACTTTGTCTGAAATTTTAGCTAAGCTTATGTATAAGTAAAAAGGTAAATCAAGAGACCTCTTACCAAAAAAATGTAGCAGAAGCTTGAGGTGGTAGGAATAAACCATATGATACCTCCATTCATAGGTGAAGTACTTCTGAATGATTAGCAGCAACTTTGAGAAGTTGTATTTCATGTAGCTCCTTGGGATGGAATCTGTGAGATCAATCTCACTATGCTCTGGCTTGATAAATTCCTTACAATCCTACATGGTGAACTTGAAGCCATTGAACCATTTTTCTCCTCCTCTAGGGATTCATGTTGCTGTTGCAATGGTCTATGGTGTTACAGTGAGGTTCAACATTCCCACCTTTGAAGCTGTCCCATTGAAGCTGATAGCAAACTCCTTAGAAACTTGCACATGGCACCCTTGCAATCTTTGGAAAAACTGCAAACACCCTATTCTTCTGAAAACTTCTAAGGCATTTGAGTCTTCAGTCAACAAATTCATGTCTGATGGCTCATATCTGAGGTAGTGGCCACCTTTGTTGGTCTTCCTCTTTGCATCCATGGTGCTTTTATTGCTTCTTTGCCTCGCTTGATTAGTGGCACCTGCAAATTTTGAAAATTCCAGCAACCAGCTTGGCTTGGTGAAACATCTCTCCAGAGCTCAGTAGCATGTAAAGATGAAGCGAAGAGTGACAAAAGACTCAATTGGGTAATGTTTTAAAGCTTCGATGATAGCTCATGGCTTAATCATGACTCATACATGCTAAAAACAGTAATAATGACCTCAACCATGACCATTGTACCTTGATTTAACCCTAACTAACTCGAATGACATCCACCCTAACACTTCTAATCATTGAATGACACCTTGCACCAAATTTGAAAAGGAAAACAAAAAACCTCTTTTCATAGCGTAGTTAGTTCATTTCCACACAGTTTCGCTATGAATGTATTAGCATTTTTGTAACGAAAACTTTCTTTTTACTGTGTAATTCGCTACGAAACAAGAAAAAATGGCTAAAGTGACCTTTTCGAATTCAAAATTTTGGGAAATGAAATATGTCAGCAAATGATGACTGATGGGACATGATATGACTTGAATGGGTGTGGGTTTGGACGTTAGGATAGGTTAGTATGAAAAATTTAAATTTTTCCTTTACCAACTAATGACAAATGAACTCTATGACCATACCTTTGACAAATGAACCTCTAAGGCTATGTCAAATTCTGTTTCACTTTTTCTGAGTGATAACAAATTATAGAAAGGGGTGTTTTCTCATGGTTGTGAGAGAAAAATATGCAAACATATTTGATGCTTTCTGAGAATGTGATCTGGCTCATAAACAAGAATTATATGATTTTATTTCTAACTATGATGAGTTGTTTCAGGAACCCAGAGGATTGCCTCCGAAATGAGAGATCCAAGATGGAGGAGATCAAAAAGCAGGTACATGAATTGTTGAACCAAGGGGTCATTCGCCCAAGTACTTCTCCTTGTAGCTCGCTGATCGTATTAGTACCCAAGAAAGATAACACATGGAGGATGTGCGTGGATTATCGGGAACTAAAAAAAATAACGGTGAAAAATAGATACCCTCTCCCTCGCATTGATGATTTGTTATATCAATTAAAGAATGCTATCTATTTCACCAAATTGGATTTGCGTAGTGGTTATCACCAGGTTAGAATTGCAAAGCAGGACGTGTGGAAAACGGCCTTCAAGACCAAACAAGGGTTGTTCGAATGGATGGTGATTCCATTTGGACTTTATAATGCTCCAGCCACATTCATGAGGGTCATGAATGATCTTTTTAGGCCTTTCATTGATGAATTTGTCCTTGTGTATTTAGATGAAATTCTTATATTTAGAAGGACTTGGGATGAACATGTATGCCATGTAAAGAAAGTGCTTGATGTATTAAAGAGGGAATAATTGTATGTAAAATTGTCAAAATGTGAGTTCGGGAAAACCTCTTTGGTTTACCTTGGTTATATTGCCGGTAATGGTCAATTAAAAATAGACCCCTCCAAGGTTAAGGTGATTGTAAAATGGCCTAAGCCTACTAATGTAACATAGGTTCGTAGTTTTCTAGGTGCAGTACAGTATTGGAGGAGGTTCATTGCCAAATTCTCTGTCATTGTGTCACCCTTACACGCACTGACAAGTATAAAACAAGCCTTTCAGTGGGGAGGAAAGCAACACAAGTCCTTCGAATCACTGAAAGAGAATCAACACCGCACCAGTCTTGGCTTTACCCAATCTCCAACAGCCTTTTGAGATAGAAATTGATGCTAGTGGGTACGCCATGGGAGTTTTACTGTTGTAGCAGAAGAAGCCGATATGTTACCATTCAGAGAAGTTCTCCCAGGATGTCATCAATTACCCCACTTACGACAAGGAACTGTATGCCTTGGTCCAAAGTGTGAAAAAGTGGAAACACTACCTGATCGGAAAGGAGACCATCATCCATACAGATCATCAGCCCTTGCAATACCTTCAGTCACAGACCAAGCTACAACAGTCCCATCATTTCAGGTGGATGGGGTTTCTATAGAAGTTTCATCTGGTAATAAATTATAAGAAGGGCACTAGTAATAAAGTAGCAGATATGTTCTCTTGCCCTCCTATTGTTGCTTCTATTATTTTTCATAATGCTTCGTTGTATTTTGAAAGCTATGTTGAAAAATATGCTAACGATGATGACTTTAAAGCAATTTATGCAAAACTAACTCATGGTTCATAGGTGGACAACTATCATTTGCAGGGGAAGCTGTTGTATCACCTTGGAAAATTGTGCATACCAACAACAGAAAGGGTACATGTAATTCAAGAGGCGCATACCTCTCTTGTGTCTGGTCACTTTGGTGTCAAAAAAACCTTATCTCATTTGCAAAGGTTTTTCTTTTGGCCCCATATGAAAAACATTGTAACCCGTTTTGTAAAGGGATGTGTGATGTGTTCTGTTTCAAAGCCCTCAAATAGAAAACTCAGGCTCTACACACCACTTCCTATTCCAGGTCGTCCATGGGAAAGTGTTTTGATGGACTTTGTAGGAGGTTTTCCTATGTCTAAAAAGGGTCACGACTATTTGTATGTTGTCATCGACCGCTTTAGTAAAATGTGCATATTAATGCCTTGTAAAAAGAAGATCACTGCTAAGCAGACTGCTTGTCTTTTCTTTCAGTATGTTTGGGTCCACTTTGGGTTGCCCACATTGATTTTGTCAGATCAAGACTATTGCTTCCTTGGAGAGTTTTGGACCAGCTTGTGGCGTATGATGAACACCAAGTTGAAGAGAAGTACAGAATTCCATCCACAAACCGACAGATAAACAAAGGTCGTCTACCATACCATGGTACGCTTCTTGCAGGGCTGTTGCAACAAACATCCCAAATTGTGGGATGAGCATCTTCCATATGTGTAGCATGCCTACAGCCGAGCAGTGCATTCTTCTATGCAGCGTTCACCATTTGAGACATGTTTTGGTACTTACCAAAGGACCCTTTTGACATGATCTATGGAAGGGATGAATATGCCATTGGACGTGATGATAGGGACAAAGCACAATGATTCATCCAACAGATATAGACCATTCACCAAGCAGTGCAAGAGCAGTTGGAGAAGAGGCAGGCCCGATATAAGGCACGACATGATAAGCACTGATTCGACCATCAATTCCAAGTTGGTGACAAGGTGTGGTTCCATATTAGAAATGATCAAATGAAGGGGGAAGGCAAGAAATTGAGACCAATCTGATATGGTCCATTTACCATATTGGAGAAGATTGGGAATAATGTTTTATGACTCGACTTGCCTGTATACATGCAAATGTACTCAGTCGTGAATGTCGAGAATATGAAGATTTATGAACCACCATTTATTATGGATGCCAAGGAGGTAGGATCAGTTCCTACAATGGATGACTTTGCACCAGAGTATCTCGATGAATTGCCAGAGGACATCATTCTTGATCAAAGAACTAGAACTTCATGATGAGGGGATATGGAATATATTCGTGTTGGTTTGAAAGGGATGCACCAAAGTAAAGCTAAATGGCTTGAAAAGGAGAAGGTGAGGGAGGATTTCCCTTACTTGCCTATTGATTGATAAGGCTTTTGGGGTTCAAAAGCTCTTTAGTGGGGAGGAATGATCCAGGTGGATCGAACAGGTCCAAGTACAAGTGGCTTAAGTACAAAGGCTCAAAAATCAAAGAGTCTAGAATGTGGAAAACTTAGTGTCAAGTTGAATATCTCTTCTTTCTGATTCCAACAGCGCAGATGAAACTCAATTCTGAGTCTGTATGAAGGAGCTATGAGTAGTCAATGTTTGAGAGTTGACTTGGTGACTTGGCAGGCTTGAAGAGGAAAATTTGCTGAAACCTGAACACTGGATTCTAGCCAAATCTAGCCAGATTGCAGGAGAAATTGTGGGGTCATTAATTTGACTCCTTTGGTCAAATTAATGAATTTTCAAAAAGGCTCATTTCGTTATTTAAAACAAAAAATATAAAAAAAGAGTCGACGGGTGGTCAAACCCCGTTGACCCCTCCGCACATCACAACAAAAATATATTAAATGGGGTCGATGACCATGACCCCGCCAGAACTCTCATCCACATTCCTCGGCCATAACTTCCACACCATATATCATGGCTATATATTTTAATAACGGGTGTCGGGGGTTGTTAACCCCACCACCGACCCACCACGCTTTGCAAATGGAGCCACAAGGATCATGGGGCGGGCCGCCCAATGCGAACCCGATCCGCCCCCCCCACCATCGTCTAGCATAGCAATTGCATTAAAATAATACGGCGGGTGTTTTAAATAGTGTTTCATTGGGATTTCAAAACATTATCTGACTTAAAAAGGGAGGGGGCGGGGTTTGACCACCCGACCCCCTCCCTCCATTAAGGATCTCTAACCATTCAGCCAACGAAATTCCTTTGGGAAGTCTTCCAATAATTTATTATATAAAATATACAATTCATAAGTGCGCCCAGGGAGGTCAAGAGAGGGCACGAAAATTGAGACAGTGGAACCAGGAGCACTGTGCAGGAGGGGGCGGAACCATGGTCTGAGCCATTTCCAAAGCGGTCAGATTTTCACTTTGTTAGATTCAGGAAAATTTTATATGGATTCTACACCTCTCGATGCCACGAATCCAATAGTCATGTCCATTTCTTCATCATAGGTCCACAATTTTCAGGCACTTTCAGCTATGGAGGTATAGGGGTTTAATTTCTCATTCTATACTTGTACTTTCATTTTTTTCCACTTAATGAAAGAGGGAATACCCACTATTTGAGCAGGGCCTGGAGACGTAGTCCCTCCTGGATGAACTCCGATATCAATTTTGTATCTTCTTGCATGATGTTAATTGCTTCTCTCTTCTTATGTTTATGCCTTTAAAGTTTCTTGTTTAAAGCTGCAAGTTTCACATGTAATTATTTAACACATCTCAAGAAAAAGCTTTTTGGAGAAAAACCCATCTATCATATATTGTATATTCCACAAGGAATCAAGAAACAATTACATGCAATGCTTCTCACAAGAGTCCTCCTTTATTCTGCTAATTGTCTCACACTGATCTAGACAAAGTCGGGCCAATACTCAGCCAATTCTCAGCTTGTCTTCAGCCTACTTTCTCACGCTGTTCATGAGGAATGGAATCCATATTCATAAGGAATTCTAGCCTTCCTACACTGCGTTGAGTATCATGGGCATCATGTGGTGTTTTAACTACACCTGGGTATCCTGCTAATATCACAACTGATATTCACACTTCCCTTTCACCTAGATCTCAACTGGATCTCCACTGGAATTGACATGCATGCAACTAATAATAGTAAATCCCTAGTTTCATGTGAGATCACTGATTGTGAAATAATTAATATTTGATTCACTTGATCTATCACTAGTGTATCAAACAGTTAAAACTAGCACAATTGAGTTTAACTCACTTAATTGAGTTAAACTGATTACAACCTGCAACTAATGCACCACTATGCTTCGAACTTTGTTACAACTAGAATTGCTTTGCATGCCTCACCAACTACCCTCAACTCGAAATTCATGAGTTAACTGAGTTTATCACACTCAGTTAAATATTACAAGTTATTTTGAGATTAGATTACCTTTTATGGTCTATATTAATTAAGGGATAACTAAAATAGACATGCACCAAAATAACCCTGTGGGCCCCACCCTAGTGTAGGTTCTTAATGCACTAGGCGTGGGTGTTGAATGTTGTTTTTGGATGCCAATTTCATTGTTTCTTGTTGAAAATTTCAACACACCATAGGTTGTTTTCCTCGCCATAGGTAACTGAGTTGGTTTCCTTGTAAAATGTGATACACCGAACAAAACATTCAGGGATATTTTATGCTCGTATGTAAATCCTTGGTTCTCCAATGTGTAATATTGCAGTTCACAGATACTTAGTAAACCCTTTTGCCTAGTGACCCCTGTTAGCCCCCTATAAATTTTTGACAAGAAAACAGGGGGCTAAAATGTTTTTGAGCCTTCAAGGAATGAATTTCCTTTGAAAACACATCATCCTTGAAGCCTCCTTGTGCCTTTGTCTTTTGATAAAATCCCCTTTGCTGATTCCCATTGTAAATCCTCTCTGATTGCAAAAAATTGTGCTCCAAAAGGCCTTCATTTTCCCCTTGTACCCCTGCAAAATTCTTCATTTCATCCCTTTTCCCCTTTTTCAAAGCCTCCTTTTCACCCCAAAAACCCCTCCCTTAGTCCTCCTGACTATCCCAAAATCCCCCTATAAATCCAACATACACCCCTGATGTGGTCAAAATTCCCCTTCTTTCCCCTATCGTTACCCTTTATTGGCCTTGAAATGCACTAAAATGGGCCAAATAACCATATTTTTCATGTCTATTGGTTTAGCACCTTTCGACCAGCCCCTTAACCTTCTCCACCACGTGACCCGGGCACCGAAACCACACGCTAGCCCGAAAAAGCGCTTAGCGCAAATATGTATCGGGTGCATTTTGAACCGTCGATCTGTATAGATCGGACAGTCGTTGCATTCCCCATAGCACTCATCACCCACCTCCTTTCACCGCCCGATCGCATCATCCACCATTCATTTATCCGCTGATTCGACGGCCCGGAGTTTACCTGCCCGGTGGTCCCCACGTCAGCGCGCCCTGTTCAAAAATCGGCTGGTTTCTATCGCACCGCTTTCTGAGGGCTGGCGGTATTTTTTATTTCGCATCGATTCCACTCACTTCCTGATGCGTGGCACTGGAACTGTTTGAAAACCGCCGCCCCATCGCGCGTTATCGTTCGGTAGAAAACTCGGCGCGATATGCACGTGCACCGTCCGATCCAGAGCTGCCCATCCAACGATCATCGCGCCACGGAGCTGCGCGGGAATTAGCCCAAGGAAAAATACACCCCTGGCCCACCATCTTTCGCCCTCCGCTAAGTTTTCCACTGTTGATCTCTACCTAAGATCAGACGGTCCAGATTTAATGCATGCCCGCCATTGACCCGGTCCCACCACGTCATCCATTTCATATGTTTCCGTCGCATTGTCGTACATTTCCTTCTTTTTTCATTCCAAGGTCAAATTTTAATGTTTTTTCCATCTCGATGTCTTCCCATGCATCTCCCGTTGTTCCATGGTTTTCCTCCACAGTAGCCGCTGCATTCATGGTCCTCCACCCATGCCACATTTCCATTTCTTGTAGTAATCCACGCCACCCTCCCCATGCATGTTTTTCTTAACGCGTTTTCGTGTTTTGCAGGGTTACGGGCGGTGAAATCTTCCATGGTTCACAATCTCTGTTACAGTGACAGAGAACGCAGGAAAGGACCATTTTCAAGAGCTGAAATTATGGAGAAAGGCTTGGGAAGGTGCCATGACAAGACTTTCATTAAAGGAATAGGTTTAAACACTGTAAAAACTTCCGCGGAGCCATTAAAGTGCAGTGTTCACTGACAGAGACTAGAATGGAGCAGCAAAAGAGTATCAACAGGAAAACAGAGCGTTTAGGGTCTGTAATTGCAGATTTTGAGCCTTAATCCGATAATTTAAAGGCATAGTACCAAATCAAAGACATCATGGATCGATCAGAAGGTCCTAGGGCACACAAAACAATGCCAACAGGGTTTCACCATCAACAGAATGTTCTTTCCCGTGAAAGGACGAAGTGCCCATGCAGTTTTCATTCTATGCCGTGTTCTGGAGGAGTTGTCTGCCCTAAAAACAATCTTGATGATATCAGAACATTTGATATGCAGTATGGCAGACTTCACAGTCATTTATTTACCTTTTGTTTATTCACCAAAGTACTACAGAGTACTGCAGCCAAAGTACATCAGAGGCATACCAGAGTAAATGGAAGCTTGGAGGAGACCACTCTTTCACCCCAAGAGTGCCACAGATAAATGCACAGAACGTAAATAGAATGGGCTTGGGCCCTCTTTCTTGTCTGAGTTTTAATGTTTCATTTAGTTTTTCACCTACCTCCTCTGCTCTCTTCAGCTATAAAATTCATAAAGGAACTCATTGTAAAGGGTTGTTCATTTTTATTTGTTATAGTCAGGGTCGATTTGGTATTAGAACGATTTAGGAGAGATTAGCGAGTAATTGTTATGTAGTAAACTGGGAGGAAAATTTTAGTTGTAATCGTGAGTTCGATGCATGTATTTGGTTTGTCAATTAATAAAACACATTTCTTTAGATCCTGATACACAACTTCTCGGGTGATGTTTTCTCTCTTTGTGTCTTTTATTTACATTTCATAATATTTATTTATTGTTTAATAAATAGCATAAGATTTACTGTATTAGGTACCCTATGTCTTTGCTCTCCTAGCAACCAATGTTTATTAAATGTGTTATATAAGGGTTGATTTCAGTTAATTTAACCAGTGTAGTGGATGTCATTGCCTGCTAGATGATGTATGAATTAATGGAATCTGTCTTTAGTTTTTCTTGTTGGGTTGAAGCTGGAAGATTTGGGAGACTGGGGATTAGAGTTAGCCCTGTCCACTAGGGTCCTTGTGCGACTAGCTGGCCTTTCTAAGATCTCTTGCTGGTGTCAAAGCATTGAAGGTTAAAAGTCCTTCTCTGATCTATAGACCCTGGCTCTGTTAAACTTATCTATGTTTTCCCCTGGAGCATGCTAAAGATGACCTGGAGTTAAATGACCTCTGACCTGATCTATAGACAGAAAGTGGGTTGCTTCCCTTCTTTCACTTTCAATCCTTAAATGTTCCATTCCACCATCTATATAAAAGATCCTTTAGAATAGATGACTTGCCCTCAGAAAGCCTTGGCTAGTGGTTTGCAAGTAATTCCCTTTCATGACTCCATAGCCCAATGGATGGCACTTTCTTGACCTATCCTCTTTACCAAAACATCCTACTTCTTTGCTCCTTTCCTCCATTACTTTCTCAGTTTGTGATCTCATGACCAACCCCGCAACCAACCAACCAAATCATTCAAAACCCCCCTTTATGCTTCATACCTAGTCTAATACCTCATCTTGAGCTTTCAAAGATATATCATTCTTTGTATCTATGGAGAGATCCCTCTCCGGGTCCAGGAGGGCTAGATCCTAGGGCCCCAAAGTGGTTATGATGTTGTCTCATATTTTGGTCTTGCCAATCTGCCCAAAACATGGGAACCCCAACATAATGGCGACTCCGCTGGGGATCGAACCCAGAATCTATGGTTAGATTGGCTTCTAATTGCTGATGGTGGACAACAGCCTGCTCCAAACAGTCAAAATCATCCACTTGGAAACTCCACACTCCATAACTCCCAAAAGACCAAATGACTCCATTGGTAGAAGACTCCGAACTGGTTGAGAAGATGCAGTGACCATCTTTGCAGAAACATGGATCCAAACATGGTCAGGGATGCAAAGCTAGATGCTTTGTATGATCAATTATATGAATTAACAGAAACGTTTGGTAAAGTGATGGAGATGTATATGGCTAATATAAATGCAAATGATGATTATTTATAATAGCCCATGCCTCTTCCAGAGCAAGAACAAACTCAAGACCTAGATAATGAGAAATACATGTATGATTCTCAAGAATCTATGGAGGACGAGGAGGAAAGTGATCAGGAACTGCTTGATCGCTTACCTATGTCTTGTGTTATGCTGACCAGAGAATATCAGGACCTAATAGCAAAAGCAAATAGGGAATGTTTCTTTGAGGAAACAAGAGACCACATAGAAGATGTAGAATCTGATGTGGAAGAAGAAACCACTCATGAGCCTTGTATTCTAACTGAGTATCATCAGGTTCATGAGGACCGGTCTGAATTAGAGAGAGATTAAGAAACATCAGAAGATCCTCAAGATTTCCCTGTAGGCACAACTGAAGATATTCTAGAAGAGGTTCAAGAAGACATCCTGCCTCCAAATCATCTAGTACAAGAAACAGAGAGCTGCTGCACTTCTGCAAAAAGGAACACAAAACAATCTTCTCCTTCGACAGAAGAAGACATTGATCAGATATTAAATCAGTAGTCCACCTCATAAATCTTCTATGGAACACACACTCTTGCACATTCATTTTATGAGTTTGATTGTACAGATCCAGAAATATCCTCTGCGGATCAAAGTGAAGAAGAACCTGCTGATAATCCAATATGCTCGGTTGGCAGTATTACTTATATTCATGATTTTCCTATTTCTGATCTATCTGATGATGATTTTTTCCAAACAGAAGATAATCTTGCAGTGTCATCATTAGTAGATTTATGGGAGGAAAATCATTTCCCTTTACTTCCAGAGAGTAATAAACCAATGCAGGCTATTTATGATACTGATGGGGAGAGCTACGATAGTATAATAGCAGATGAAGATTCCTTGAATCTTCATTTTGCTTTACCACAGATCATCAGTGAAACTGGAAACCAACAGCCTTTCTTTTCAGAAGATGAGGAGGTAAGCAAAGAAGAAATTCTTGAGCTGATTGAAATTAAGGGGCCTTCTCTTGAAAAAGAGAAAGCAAAGGAACATACCCCTGCTCAAGAATACACGGATCTCTTCACAGAGCTCGGCACATCAGAGCAGAATATATCAGAGCTCCAAGAATACAGCACTGCCATATATGATGAGTCCTCCAGTTCAGAAAATGAAGAAGTTCAGGGAGATTCTTTTTCTCAAGAGAGTATTTTTCTTGATCCAGTGGAAGAAGAAGAAATCCTGGTTGAAATCAACCTGCCAAATCTTTACAACCAGGTATCATTTCATGATCCTTATGTTCATTTCCTGCACACATTTGAAGAAGGATCAAGGGTCTTTTTGAGCAGCATGTTGCAAACAGAAATAAAATTTTTCAAAGCTGCTATTATGGAACAAAAAGAGTGGGAGCTGCCCTGCCTATCCAGCTTGCTCAAGGAGTTGAGAAAGAAAGACCAGTCATGGGATCACTTGATGGACTGGTTGCATTGGAAAACAATTTTTGTAAGCTAGACTGTAAATGTTCTAGTTAGAGTAGGGTAGGTAGGAAAAGCTCAATAAATCTCAGTCTGTGAGCATGTAGTTAATTGTTTTTAAATTTCTGCAAATTCCAGCAAGCCAGACAGTCTAATACTGGCTTGTTTATTTTTCAATTTCTGTCTTAGAATGTAGAGAAGAAATCTGCTAGACAGTGTAATCCTAGCAGATGTGGTTTAGGTAGAGAAACATATGAGACCAATAGTTTAATCTGGTCTCATGGAGTAATAAGGGTAGAAATAGAATAGGTTTATTTTATGTTTATAAAAATAAATGATGTAAAGGGTCTGCTAGTCCAAATGCACCCTGGAAGAAAAATGCTAGGATTGTAGGATGGGTAGGTAGATTGTCTGAGAATTTTTCTGCTGATTTGATGTCTGCATGGTTTGTGGCAGCTGATCTGAGAAATAAAGGAATGAGTCAAGTACTAGGCATCTGGCCTACACCAAAGATCATTTTTGAATTCTTGACTCCTTCAAGAAGAAGCCATCCCCATGTGGAGCCACTGTTAGCCCCCTATAAATTTTTGACAAGCAAACAGGGGGCTAAAATGTTTTTGAGCCTTCAAGGAATGCATTTCCTCTAAAAAAACATCATTCTTGAAGCCTCCTTGTGCCTTTGTATTTTGATAAAATCCCCTCTACTGATTCCCATTGTAAAGCCTCTCTGATTGCAAAAAATTGTGCTCCAAAAGGCCTTCATTTGCCCCTTGTACCCCTGCAGAATTCTTCATTTCATCCCCTTTCCCCTTTTTCAAAGCCTCCTTTTCACCCCAAAAACGCCTCCCTTAGTCCTCCTGACTATCCCAAAATCCCCCTCTAAATCCCACATACACCCCTAATGTGGTCAAAATTCCCCTTCTTTCCCCTATCGTTACCCTTTATTGGCCTTGAAATGCACTAAAATGGGCCAAATAACCATATTTTTCATGTCTATGGGTTTAGCACCTTTTGGCCAGCCCCTTAACCTTCTCTACCACGTGACCCGGGCGCCGAAACCACGCGCTAGCCCGAAAAAGCGCTTAGCGCAAATATGTATCGGGCACATTTTGAACCGTTGATCTGTATAGATCGGACGGTCGTCGCATTACCCATAGCGCTCATCAACCACCTCCTTTCACCGCCCGATCGCATCATCCACCGTTCATTTACCCGCTGATCCGACGGCCCGGAGTTTACCTGCCTGGTGGTCCCCATGCCAGCGCGCCCTGTTCAAAAACCGGCTAGTTTCTATTGCACCGCCTTCTGAGGGCTAGCGGTATTTTTTATTTCGCGGTGATTCCACTCACCGCCTAACGCGTGGTACCGACACTGTTTGAAAACCGCCCCCCCATCGCACGTTATCATTTGGCAGAAAACTCGGCGCAATATGCACGTGCACTGTCCGATCCAGAGCTGCCCATCCAACGGTCATCGCGCCACGGAGCTGCACGGGAATTAGCCCAAGGCAAAATACACCCCTGGCCCACCATCCGTCGCCCTCCACTACGTTTTCCACCGTCGATCTCTACATGAGATCGGACAGTCTAGATTTAATGCATGCCCGCCATTGACCCGGTCCCGCCACATCATCCATTTCATATTTTTTTGTCGCATTTTCGTACGTTTCCTTCGTTTTTCATTCCAAGGTCAAAGTTTAATTTTTTGTCCATCTTGACGTCTTCCCATGCATCTCCTGCTGTTCCATGGTTTTCCTCCACAGTATTCGTTGCATTCATCGTCCTCCACCCATGCCACGTTGCCATTTCTTGCAGTAATCCACGCCACCCTCCCCATGCATGTTTTTCTTAACGATTTTTCGTGTTTTGCAGGGTTACGGGCGGCGAAATCTGCCATGGTTCACAGTCTCTATTACAGTGACAGAGAACGCAGGAAAGGACCATTTTCAGGAGCTGAAATTATGGAGAAAGTCTTGGGAAGGTGCCACGACAAGACTTTCATTAAAGGAACAGGTTTAAACCCTGTAAAAACTTCCACGGAGCCATTAAAGCGCAGTGTTCACTGACAGAGACTGGAATGGAGCAGCAAAAGAGTATCAACAAGAAAACAGAGCGTTTAAGGTCTGTAATTGTAGATTTTGAGCCTTAATCCGATAATTTAAAGGAAGAGTACCAAATCAAAGACATCATGGATCGATCATAAGGTCCTAGGGCACATAAAACAACGCCAACAGGGTTTCACCATCAGCAGAATGTTCTTTCCCGTGAAAGGACGAAGTGCCCATGCAGTTTTCATTCTATGCCGTGTTCTAGAGGAGTTTTCTGCTCTGAAAATAGTCATGATGCTATCGGAACATTTGATATGCAGTATGGCAGACTTCACAGTCATTTATTTACCTTTTTTTTATTCACCAAAGTACTACAGAGTATTGCAGCCGAAGTACATCAGAGGCATACCGGAGTAAATGGAAGCCTGGAGGAGACCACTCTTTCACCCCAAGAGTGCCACAAATAAATGCACCGAACGTAAATAGAATGGGCTTGGGCCCTCTTTCTTGTCTGAGTTTTAATGTTTCATTTAGTTTTTCACCTACCTCCTCTGCTCTCTTCAGCTATAAAATTCATAAAGGAACTCATTATAAAGGGTTGTTCGGTTGTTGTTGTTGTAGTTAGAGGGATTCAGTTTTAACTGTTAGAACAGTTTGGGAGAGAGTAGAAGAGTAGTTTGTATGTAGTAGGCTGGGAGGAGAAAGTTTGGACTGTAATCAGCCATTGAGTTCAGTATATGTGACTGGTTTTGCATCAATTAATCAAGCACATTTCTTTGGATCCTGGTCTATTACTACGGGTGATGTTTCTCTCTTTGTATCTTTTATTTACATTTTCATGCTGTTCATTGCTGCTGGCTTGCATAAGAAATATGGCATAGGATTTACCCTTGTTAGGTACCCTATGTCTTTGCTCTCCTCGCCTTCAATGTTTTCTGCTAAATGTGTTATCTAAGGGTTGATTTCAGTTAATTTAACCAGTGTAGTGGATGTCATTGCCTACTAGTTTATGTATGAATTAATGGAATCTATCTTTAGTTGTTCTTGTTGGGTTGAAGCTGGAAGATTTGGGAAACTGGGGATTAGAGTTAGCCCTGTCCACTAGAGTCCTTGTGCGACTAGATGGCCTTTCTAATATCTCTTGTTGGTGTCAAAGCATTGAAGGTTCAAAGTCCTTCTCTGATCTATAGACCCTGGCTCTGTTAAACTTATCTCTGTTTTCCCCTGGAGCATGCTAAAGCTGACTTGGAGTTAAATGACCTCTGGTCCGATCTATAAGCTGCCCCTTTGTTCCCCCATTGAAAGTTGCCTTTGAGTATGTCCAAGTAGGTTTGGAGTTAAATGACCTCTGACCTGAGCTATAGACAAAAATTGGGTTGCTTCCCTTCTTTCACTTTCAATCCTTAAATGTTCCATTCCACCATCTATCTAAAAGATCCTTTAGAATAGATGACTTGCCCTCTGAAAGCCTTGGCTAGTGGTTTGCAAGTAATTCCCTTTCATGAATCCATGGCCCAATGGATGGCACTTTCTTGACCTATCCTCTTTACCAAAACATCCTACTGCTTTGCTCCTTTCCTCCATTACTTTTCCAGTCTGTGATCTCATGACCAACCCCGCAACCAACCAACCAAATCATTCAAAACCCCCCTTTGTGCTTCATACCTAGTCTAATACCTCATCTTGAGCTTTCAAAGATATATCATTCTTTGTATCTATGGAGAGATCCCTCTCTGGGTCCAGGAGGGCTAGATCCTAGGGCCCCAAAGTGGTTATGATGTTGTCTCATCTTTTGGTCTTGCCAATCTGGCCAAAACATGGAAACCCCAACAACCCCTATTTTTATTTTTATTTTTTATTTTGTATTTTATTTTCTAAAATTAATTAATTTACCGCGGAACAAAATCCTCACCGTGGAACAAATCCTTAATAGATCTTAGGTTGAGACTAATGGAAACAATTCCCGAATGCACCAGTCAAGGAAACTCCTCTGAAGGAAATCATGGTCCCTTTCCTTATTTTGAAAACATAGCTTCTCCTTATATAGAAACGTTTTCCTTTCTTGGATTTACTATTGGTCTATCAGTTTGGTTGTTTTTAACCCCTATGGTTATGAATGTCCAAAATACTCCTCAATCAAGTTATCCTCCAGTTGAACGACATCAACTTTAAGATTATCTTGATGTTGACCCTTTTCCTTCTTCACTTATTCAATATTCCTCCTATTCTTCCTCTTCTTATGGTGAAGCCTCAAATTTAGTAACCAAGTGGATAAGAAGAAAAAGAAAATGAATATTAAGAAGAAGCAAAATAAGTAGGGGGGGAGCCAAACAACCATTTCCACCCATGAAACTAGTATGGATAAACCTTTCAATCATCCTTGCAAAGCTAAATTCCCTTGCAATTTATGTAAGGTTGATCACCTTCTTAGATATTTCCCTGGTATTCCACAAATATTAGAAGTGTGGTCCATATGCTCACATCGACCTTTTTCATCGGCCTCTAAATATCATTTTGGTGATAAACCATCAAATAATTATAGTAAGGTCGATGGTAAAAAGGGTAAAGTCAAATTTCCCTATAACTCATGTGAAGGGAGTCATCCTATTCACCTTTGTCCTTATATGGATGAATCATCAAAAGTGTTGGAAAACCTTACAACTTCTCAGCCATGACTTCCAGCTGGTTACCGAAAGCTTTCTCCCAATCCTCCACTAGTTGATAAAGTGATTGATCACCATCTAAATCCAATAAATCCTACTCTCTCTAAACGTGAATCCCATGAGTTTTTTCCCAACCAAGAATTGGTTAAGAAAATTGTTGACTTGATTCCACCTTCAATTGATCATATATTTCCTGTAGAGATTGAGGTTCATACCACTCAAGTTCTTCTCGTTACATCATATTCCAATGGACTGGGGGCCAATCTTCTTGTTCCCACGGTACAGGGGGACATTCCTCCCATTCCCACAGCAGTGGAGAAAAATTCTCCCATCACCATTGTACAAGGGGGATGTTCTATCCTTCCCATGACACCCCCTCCAAGTAGGATGGTTACTTCCTTTGATTGGAGTCGAATGGAAGGATATCATCTTCCTCCTTACATGCCCTTCCATATCATAGTACATGATTATAATATGGTCATACCTGGCACACTCATAGACGAAGGTGCATCTGTTATTATTTTTTCCTTAACTACTTGGCAAGCTTTCATTTCTCCACATATTGTGCATTTTACCCAAAATTTGTTGGCTTTTAGGTATCCTTCCTCAGTTGCCTATTATTGTGGGAGGAAAGAATGTCTATATCAATGTGATGGTACTCCAAGGCCCTTTTTATTTCAATTTACTCTTTGGGCGTGACTATGTTTATGTCATGGGAGCTCTTATCTCTTCACGCTTTCGTATTTTGTTTCCCACATGAAGGAAGAATCGTGACCATTGACCAGATTTAATTTTTTGGTCCTAATTTGACTCCCAAACAACCAAATTCCCTAAATGGTCCTTATATACAAGTGGTATTTAACTCCCAAACACCCAATTTCCTTAAATATTTCTTATATGCAAGTGGTATATCCCCCACCACATATTAATTATGTGGCAACATGTTCCATAACCGTGTATACTAATGATCTAGTAGGTGATGTAGTGCATAATTTACCGAGGGCATTGGAGTCTAGTATTTCCATTGGATCCTTTGATGCATTTGAGAGTGTTTTTCTCCCATATGATGAAAACCTCTTGGAAGCCATGGCCTTCTACAGGTCATGATCAAGGCACCCGAGCAGAGTTTGTTTTCTTGTGTCAAGCTCGTTAAAAAATTAAACAATGTCCTAGAGTAGAGTTTATTTTCTTATGTCAAGCTCGTTAAAAAATTAATCAAGTTCCCATGAGCAGAGTTTTTTTCTTATTTCAAGCTTGTTAAAAAATGAAACAAATCCCCTTCCAATTCGAGTCTTTGATTATATTTCGTAAATTCTGAGTTGAATATTTCATATGATCTCATAAATAAACCTTCATTCCATCCACCTATTAGTAACCAGTGTTCTACTTAGGTGAATGAAATGAATCTTGGGGGGAACGTACCTCAAATTGAGTCATTATTCTGGGGGTATGCAACTTATTTCAAGCATAGTTTTCCTCTATTTCAATATTGTTTAAAAATGAAACCAATTTCAAGCATAGTTTCCCATGTTTCAAGCTTGTGTAAAAATGAAAACATTCTCATTTTATCATGTGTGATTGCCATTTTTTATCAGCCCATTTATGTGAGATGAGCCTTAGTTTTCCTATTCCATAGTGACCATCTGCTTGGTCAATCATACACTTTCACTTTGTTTTTACCCTTTCCTGGGGAACAACTGTGATGAGTGGTCTTACTAGCCAACCTCTTATCCTCCGCGTGTTTTGAGAAGTTCCATCATAACTGAAACCAATTTATACCCTTTATACCACTCATTCCTCCAGGTGGAGTCCTCTTTCATCTCTTTTTAGACTCCCTAAATATGAAAATATTTTCAAGAACTTTTCTTTTCGAACTCGTTAAATTAAATGAAACTACATATAGGAAGTATAATTTTAACCCTTTTCCAGACTGAGACAAAATATTTATGAAAAAGGAATACCTTAGTCAATCATAGCTAAGATGTTCTCTTGGGTATTTTTTTCTACCCTTTTGGACTCAAGGGACTATCTATGAAAAGGAACCTTTGGATTTTTCTTTTTTCGCCTCTTTTTCAAACTCTCTAAACATGAAAAAGATGTTGAGTTATACCTTTTTTGGAATTGTAAAAACATCAAACAATGATGGACTCGTCAATATTGATGAGACCAAACCACTCCTTCTCACGGTTCATTAAAAATACTCAGAGGGATTCATCCAAAGGATGAACTTATATATCAAGCATATGTTATCGTCCTCAAGCTTGTTAAAAAATAAAGAGGTACTGACAAGCAATGGTAGGGGAAATTGGGAAAATAGGGTACTCCACTTCTTAATGGTAGAGATTCACTCTTGTAAATGACGCTCTTCCACTTCATATCCATGGCTGTTGGGTTGTAAACCTGCTTGTATCTTTTTTCATCACACTGTTTCAAAGCCTCCATTTTTTGTTTTGGGTCAATGCTGCTAAATCCATTTAGTGTCACTGATATGCTCAAGAGAAGTCTGTAATATTCCAAAACAGGAAAAACGGGAATAATATTGAACATAAAAATGGAAATTGCAGTAAATATAAATACATAAAATTATGAGCAAAGCATAGATCCATTTCATTATGTATAATAGCAGAAAATGAGTACAATGTCTTGAGGAAAAATTCACTCAAGCTAGGAAAACAAGCCTCTCATGATCCAATACACCCAAATGAGAGATACTGCTGATACAAAAATGCCAGAATGCCATGACTGTGCAGTCATAGTGAGAATAACTACAGATGGAGAATAAAAATACAAATATCTAATGATAGAGTGCTCAGAAAATGTTGGGATCAGAGATCTAGGCTCTCTAGCACAACTCCAAGACAACCCAAAAATGGTTTCCGGAAATACACTATGTGAAAAATGCAGCCCTGGGGCTGAATTACACTCTGAAACTCAATAAATGCAGGGAGATGACTGATATGACAAGAAAATAGCTGATACTCCTCCCTTCTATCTTTCCGGATGAAGGGTTGTTGTCTTCACTAGGAAAGTAGCTCACAAACAGGGGTTTTCAACCCTCCATTGCAACTGCCCTGCAAAATACACAGTTTCTGAAGGAGACCGCGCTGTTGTAGATGGTTGAAGCTTGGCCTGATGCCGAATGGTGGAATGAAGATAAAATTAACCTCTTCTAAGTGGGCACTCGAAGTCCCCCGAGGATGAGGGTGGAATTTCTGCCTGGAAACACCCTTGTGCTAAATAGCACAGCAGACTCCTCTAAACAGCTGAAGCGTGAAGAAAGTCATAAAATACCAAGACATAAACAATAATCATAATGCTTTCTATGGCTGCCATCCCCCTCTTTATATGCTTGTGAGCCCTCACCCCCTTGGCCCCACATAATAATGACGCTACTCTCATGGCCACTAACCTCCATTATGACTGTGTTGTCCTCCATTGTCTCCACTACCTCCATAACTGTGTTGTTGATTTTTTCAAATCGACCCCATCCACATGCATTGATCCACATTCACACCAAGAAGTGATTTATTCATTTTTACCCCATCTAGATGCATTTATCCACATTCACATTAAGAAGTGGTTTTATTCCTACTATAGGGATTTATGGGTCCCTCTACCCTCTTATTCATCTATTAATTAAGGAGGACAAAATTTAATATTCTAATTAGCTAAAAGCTAAATTAGGAATATAACAGTCCTCATTAGGGGAATTTTGAGGTCTAAAATGGGCCTCCTAAGGAAATAATAAAATAATAGCTAAACCAGTAAAATAATATTTATGAATTTACAATTCACTTTTTGCACCACAATCCAAGTAACCATAGTTAAATTCAATTCAAAAGTTGTACCAAAATAAAATTAATAAAAAAATTGTATTGATGTGACTATAAATAAAAATGAGTTTTTGAAGAAAAAATCATTATCATTGAACAACTAATGCATTTGTCCTTTGTACTTAAATAACTTAAAATAAAATATAAATATAAATTTATAAATTATTAATTATATTATATGTTATTAATTAAAATTTATATTGTTTAAATTGTATAATAACATGTAATTAATATACTATATAAAAATAATATAATATAATATAATAAATGTATAGGGATATGAATTGTTTCTTTCAAGAAATGAAATGACAATAATATATTTTTACTCAAAAAGTGTGAAATGAAATTTATTATGAGTACTTTACTTTGACTTTAAAAGTAATTAGAGCACTACCATGTTTAACCATGAGTTTTTATCCACCATTGAAAATGTGACAAGTAAGTACCTTTAACCCAAGAAATGCCACCTCAACCATTAGGGATGATGTCATCTCCTAAAATGTGATTGGTTCTCATAAAGTGAATTTTGATTGTACATTTTCCTTAGGAGGCCCATTTTAGACCTCAAAATTCCCCTAATGCCCCGCCAAAACGTTGCTTGTCCTCAAGCAGCTACAAAGATGTGGACCACCCTATTAACCCGATGCAATTGAGACCAATGCCCGAATCCCATACAAACCCCTCTGTGTGGATATTCCCCTATGTCAGGTTACCTAAAATAGACCCCTCAATGCTGGGATCCCAAATGGATCTCTCACCATACCGGTCATCAATCAATCCTCCCGGATCCCAATGCAGCTATGGCCAATCATCGCCCAAGTCCCCTAGCTCAGACTTCACACTGCATCTGACTATAGGTACTACCTCATGAGGTGAAGACCGCCAACATGCATCAATGCTCCATGGCCCTTGCTATTCCATATATATGACTGTATAAGCTACCCCATTAACTATACACCAACTCATCACCTCTCTCCCCTGACTCAATCCAATGTCGATCTTGCTCACTCGAAGTCGAGATGGAATGCTAAAGAGTTGTCAATATGTGCCCCACTGCCAACTATAAACTATAGTGCCTGTCATGTCTACAGGTCCCTACTTTTCTATGCACCTGACTAAGAAGATCATACCGTCCATAGGAAACCAACTCATGATCTCTCGCTAGTCTATCCTAGTCGAAGAATCCAATGTGGTGATATCTACATATGGAACATGTCTAGAGTGTGGTCACCAAATCACACTCAACTCATGTTGTTCTATCCTGCCTATCAATGAGAACTGCCTCAAAGGGAAGGCCCCTCTCTCTATCATAGGCTCAACTGGGCAAGGTGTATTTCAAGCCCCATCGATGTACTCCTGTAGAGTGCTGCTCCCTGAAAGTACTACAGTCCTGCTAAGTGTATATGCATCTACCGGCACCTCATCAATGGGTTGGCCCAAATATGGATGCACCACCATCTCCAATCGCTCCTCCTCCATGGCTAACCCTAAGGTTAGCCTCATATCTAGCACTGGCTCACTGTGAGCCTCCATTTGGCTCTCCCCCATAGGACTGTCATGCATGATGTGCATAACATCCTCCTCAGCTGCCCCATGTTGCACCATATGCTGCTCAAGATAAATCATCACAAGTGGCTCATCATCCTGAATATCTCTCATTGAGTCCTCTGACTGCTCACCCTGCATGTTGGAAGACAAATCCGGCCTACTGTCATCAAATCCACATGACTTCTCATGCTCCACAGAATCATTCTAATTTGACCCCATGGACTCTCTAAAGAAGAGTCCTCGTCCTAGCATACAGAAGGAATGTCTCCTTGCTCTAACTCTACCACATCATCTGCATCATTCAAGCATGAGTGATCAAGCCTCCCTCTGCCTCAGATCTTCCAATAACACCCTCGTAGCCATGTCTCTACTAAACATGGTGTCTCTAGATTCTCAACACTATCCTTATCAATCCTAGGTGAGTTGCATCTCAGGGTACACCTAATGCCCCCGTCCATAGGTCCCCTTGGAGGTAACGCTCCAAGTTCCTCCTGTGTCGTATCATGGGTCACTACATATCACCAAGTGTCTCCGCACTCCTCATCACACCACTATATGCTGCGCATGCCCCTATACACCATTGGATACCGCCGGTTATGGCGATAACATCATATACTGTCATGTATCTTGCATGGGTCAAAAGATCCACCACTCTGCTAGTAAACCCCCCATGAGGTGGGCTATATCTCTCTAGTTGCTCTAAAGGATCAGAGCGGCCTGACTCCTCATATTAAAATGATAGTGACACCACTGCTCCTATCTTCCATAGCTCAAGTGTACCATATACCCATGAGAGAGCACCGTCTCTACACACTTCCATGTCTAGTGGCCTGCCGATGCCTCCTCATCCGACCAACTACTACCAACGTAGGCTAATCACCCTGTTACTCTAGGCATGGTTGTTATGTCGAGATAGCTCCAGAAAAGGGTGCACCCTCTTATCGAACCATCCTATCACTAGGGATGTCTTGGGCTCTAATAGATATCTGAAAATGTGTGTGCGCCAAAACATCACACCCATCGCACAATGAATACCATCACCTACTGACTTTATCATGTGATGGTAAATCCCACCTGGATCCCAATAGTAATATGGCCCTCGTGTCCCTATGGTTATCCATGGACTCTGTTGAAATGTGGCCATGGATGTATCCAACTACCTAGCCTGCTCCATGGTGTACCAACTCAGTAACTCTCTCCATCCAACGTCAAGAAAATAATAAAATGCAAGAATCCCCGAACATAAAATAGTCCCTCCATCGTGCGAGTGCTGCACCCTGTCGGTGTATGCATGAAGGGGGGTGCTCTGACACTCCAATGTGCCCTCTAACTGCACCATTAGGGAATCCAAACATTCCCCAATGTCGACCAAATTTGTCGTTGGCTCAGCACAAACCACTCTCATGCCCTCAAGCTCCTCATTCTGTCTTAGGATAACCTCTCGTACTAATGTATTCTTCACCTTCCAAGCTAGAATGTCGTATCGAGACTGATGGCGCTGATGTGTGTGACCATTGTACGATACCTCTGTATCTCCTAGTGCCTCCTCAAGGGCTAGCCCAAAGGATGGCTACACACCCTCCTCCATAGATACTCCAATACGCAAGGCATGCTCACTAGTTAACTGCATGTGATTGTCATCTAATATTTCTGCCATAAAACCAGAGGCCTCTGTACCTATCAACTCCTCGAAAATGGTGGAGTTGTCTTCCGACAACTCATCAACCTGTGATGCAATTCTATCATCAGATAACTTGGTCACAACCTCAAATACCTCACCAATGGATACCTCAACAATGGGTGGTGTCTCATCAACGAGTGTATGCTCAACTGTCTCCTCCCAAGTCTTTGTCGTACTCTTTGATAACCCATCAAAAGTAAGTAGAAAAATTATACCCACAGTATGTTGCAGGTCATTGCCCTGCGTGTACCCTCTTCCTTTGTTGTAGCTACGAGGTCTTCGATTTTCCTTAATCTGGAAAAATTACTGGAAATTCAGATGTTCTTTGAATCTTTGAGACTGAGATTCATATTCAAGAAAATAATCACTAAGAGCCTTCTACTCTTGTGGTCCTCCAACCCCATTTCCTACTGTTAGGAAGGTAGGCATAGTGGAGCGTTATGAAGCTTGTTTCACTTCTAGTTGCTCATACTAAATATGTGAAGTACCGGAGATTTCTCCATTTTGCAACCCTCTTAGGGTTTCCCTTCATCTCTCTACTGTCATCTCATTGATCTCTCTGGCGAGATCCTAAATAGTTCTGAGGAGGAGATTGAAAAAATCCTTCCATTGGAGACTCCCTTTATCCTCCTCCACTGGAACACATTTTTCTTTTCCAGATAAGATGACACATGGTATTGCAATTGGAAGAATTTGAAAAATGGCCACCACCGCAATTCTGATAAAATATTCTTCAGAGAAACTTTCATTTCTCTCAATACAGACCAAATTTCAAAAAACGGCTCTTCAAGAAAAAGAATTGATCCGTTCTGCACAAAACCCATGTCTCAGATTTTCAATATTCGTCTTCATTTGCCCGAAACAGCTAACACAAAAATTTTACTTTTTATCCCAACAAATTTCTCTTTTTTCTATCTTTATATCTGTTAGAGAACCTTCTATTTCTCTCATTCCAGACCAAATTTGGAAAAAAAACTCATCAAGAAACAAAATTGGTCCATTATGCACAAAACCCATGTCTCAGATTTTCTAGATTCATCTTCATTTGGACGGAACATCTAACACAAAATTGTAACTTTTTATTTCAGCGGATTTCTATGTTCTCAGTTTTCGTATCTCCTTGTCCGGTTCGTAATGTATTCTCTATATTTGGATGTCGTAGACTAGTTTTTCCACAAGCTGAGCCAAGTATATGAGCTCTGATACCATTGTAATATTCCAAAACAGGAAAAATAGGAATATTGAACAGAAAACTAGAAATTACAGTAAATATCAATACATCAAAACATGAGAAAATCATAGAGCCATTTCATTATGTATAATAGCAGAAAATTAGTACAATGTCTTGAGGAAAAAGTCACTCAAGCTAGGAAAAAAAGCCTCCAGTGATCCAATACAACCAAATGTGAGATACTGCTAATGCAAAAAATGCCGGAATGTCATGACTGCATAGTCCTAGTGAGAATAACTGTAGCTGGAGAATAGAAATACAAAGAGTTGATGATATAGTGCTCAGATAATGGTGAGATTAGAGATCTAAGCTCTCTAGCACAATTCCAAGACAACCCAGAAAGGGTTTCCGAAAATACACTATATGAAAAATGCATCCTTAGGGTTGAATAATGCTCTGCAACTCAATAACTGTAGGGAAATGACTTATATGACTAGAAAAAAACTAATACTGCTCTCTTCTATCTTTCTGGATGAAGGGTTGCTCCCTTCACTAGGAAACTAACTCACAAACTGGGTTTTTCAACCCTCCCATTAGGGGAATTTTGAGGTCTAAAATGGGCCTCCTAAGGAAATTATAAAATAATAGTGGAAAAAATCAAATAAGATTTGATGACATCATCAAATTTTAGAGGGAAAATGAAAAAACTACTTTTTCAACTCATATTTTCAACTTATCTCCCAAATTTTTTACTCAAATTTCGAGCGGGAGTACTCGTTGGATGCGAAATTTAATTCCCCGTCCAAGGAGTACCCATGTTGCATACTTTCGATGGGTCCTACTACACGAAAAATGAGAAATACATAAAAAAAACGTTAATCACGTTTTTTCTGTATTTCTCATTTTTCGTGTAGTAGAGTTCATCGAAAGTATGCAACATGGGTACTCCTTGGATGAGGAATTAAATTTCACATCCAACGAGTACTCCCGCTCGAAATTTGAGTAAAAATTTTGGGAGATAAGTTGAAAATACGAGTTGAAAAAGTAGTTTTATTATTTTATTATTTTTTAATATTTTTACCCTTTTATTTAACAAATGGTGAATCATCCCCCATGGTTGACATCATCATCTTGAATCCTATTGGTTGTTATAAAGTTTATTTTTGTTGTACATTTTTCTTATGAGGCCCATTTTAGACCTCAAAATTCCCCTAATGCACTACAACTACCCTGCAAAAAAACATAGTTTTTGAAGGATACTATGTTGTTGTAGATGGCTGAAGCTTGGTTTGATGTGGGATGGTGGAATGAAGCTAAAATGAAACTCTCCTGAGTGGGCACTCGAAGTCCCACGAGGATGAGGGTGGGATTTCCGCCTAAAAACACCCTTGTGATAAACAGCACAACAGACTCCGCTAAACAGCTGAAGCGTGCAGAAAGTCATAAAAGACCAAGACATAAAAAATAATCAGAATGCTTTCTATGTCTGCCATTCCCTTCCTTATATGCTTGTGAGCCCTCACCCACTTGGCCCTACATAATAATGATGTTACTCTCATGACCACTAACCTCCATTATGATTGTGTTGTCCTCCACCCCAATAACTGTGTTTTTTATTTGGTGAAATTAACCCCATCCACATGCATTGACCCATATTCACACCAAGAAGTGGTTTATTCATCTTGACCCCATCTAGATGCATTGATCCACATTCACATTAATAAATGGTTTTATTCCTACTAAAGGGATATATGGGTCCCTCTACCCTCTTATTCAACTATTAATTAAGGATGAAAACATTTAATATTCTAATTAGCTAAAAGCTAAATTAGGAATATTACAAATTCATTCAGTCGATATTTTCTATAATACTCTTAAGTTTTCATTGCATGTGTGTCATTCCTGAACCAAATCCATATTTGCATCATTCTGTCTCAAATCATGATACCTGTTCATGTTGTTGATGGGGGATACATCAAGGCCCTCCTGTAATGGGTCACTTCCTATAGACATCAAATAATTATCTAGGAATTTTACTTAGAAACACCCTTCGGTACCTTGGTGCTTGCATACATCAATGCAAATTTTCCTCATTATCGGTGACAAGTTTTCATCAATAACTTTCAATCGACAAATTATGTGCGTTGTTTGACTTCAACTGATTCATTCACACCATATAGATTGTATTTTTGTACCTTGAAAACCATTAACATCATCGATTGTTTCTCTCACATCTGTTAACAACGCACATCATTGACCATTAATCATATGGTGCCTACCATGTTCAACCTCAGATCATTGATTCACATGGTTAGAATCATATATTAGATGGTTGAGTGGACGAGATAGAAGACCTAAGATCTATGTGAGATTACAAAGTATGATGGCTATGACATTACAGAGAGTCATCCAATCATGGGTCCACACTTTGTCATCAATGGACTGAGCGTGTATTTTTTATCATTATATAATGTTATCTTATGTTTATAGCATGGTTATACCTCCCTTAGCAAAGATACCAAGATGTAAATATATTGTAACAGATGGTGATCTCGATCGATTGTTCTTGATCCAGAATTGTCACAAATTAAATATCTTTAGCCATCAACCATTGTTTCTGACTTTGCACTTTAGGGGGAAATCTGTTATAGGCCATTTTGTCGTGTATGGTAAATATGCGTACAAACTGGATCAATTCACATCCATGAACACCTTGTCATCATCCCTACACAAAGGCCTAGGTATGAATCTCCCTAATCCCTAAGTTTATGGGATTAACTGCTTCATTTCCATGCTTTTTAGGCCCAGTGCACCCTACATAACTAAGAAACTGTGTTGCAGTGTAGTCTCTCCTTAATTGTAAGGGTGTGTTGATTCTATAATTTGGGGAAAAATAAAAATAAACCTGAAGCTTCCTCTTCTAGAAGCTTCTAGGAGTTCTTTCAACCATTTACCTTGGATAAGAACTTTGAATCCTATCTAATCCTACGTTGTATATTTCACCTCTTATCCCTTGAGCTCATCATCCCATCAAGAGTGGATCTCAAGCCTAGATTGGTAAATGTATAAGAATTCCTAAACTATCATCTTCTCCTATATATTTGTTGCCATCTAAAATCTAGGGGTTGGATTTTGGAGATTTATTATCCTCATTTTGTTGCTTTAGACCTAAGGAGATTCATGGTTTCATGCATTTAGGTGACATAGAGGTGTGCTTTGTGGCAAGGAAGGACAATTCAACTTGGGGAGTTCTCTACATGATCGAATCCTATATTTGATTGTAACTCTCTTCATTTATATTAATACAAAGAGTAAATTGTTTTCCTATATATGATGTTTTTTTTCATAATGTTTTGTTGATCCATTGAATGAAGTGATTGAATAATGCTACATAGATATCATATAACTTTGGCTTGCTGTGTTTGTATGTGTAGGTTCTAATCATAGCAATCGGAGCTAGGATTGGAGTGTACAAGCCAAGAAGAGAGTGAAGTTTGCGATGGATTCTAGGTAAGCCTTATCTTATTGTTAAATTACTAAGGGAAACATTATATTATTTGTTTTTTGTTTTTATAAACTAGGCCACTAGGTCTAGAAAATATACTTATGTATGCAATCATAGATTCTTCATAACAAGGGGGGTACAAGGGGCCGAGTTTGTATGAGTGAGGTATGGTATGTTGTTTGTTTTCCCAAATAGGTAAAAATTGTGCAGAATAGTGAAAAACTGATGAATTGATAGTCCAGTCATCATCTCAGGAATATACATGGAATATTCTCCAGTTTTCATCCAATGACATTGTGAAAAGTACCATAACCAGATTCGCGAATGTCGCTTGGCGAAGTTGAATTTTTCCTCCTAGTCCTAAGTTGGAAATTTCTACTATGGTGGTTTATTATTATTATGGTTAATTTTTTTGGGCCGATGGGGAAGGGCCACATGGCACATTCGGAGGCTGCCACGTGGCAAATTCAGAGGCTACCACCCCCCCCCCCCCCCCCCATGGCAAGGGTGGTTGGAATGTTAATTTTTATCAATATCAAAGTTGGGCGCATTATCAATTTTTATGGAAAGTCCCAAACCACAGTCGAATGGGTGCAATACAAGATACAAATTCGCAATATATATATATATATACCAAAATTATATGGTGGGGTCGGGGTCGAACCCACGACCACCCGCACACAACAATTATGCCTTACCACTATACCATATACCACGAACCTTACTCTATAAGGTTTCAGGCACCTCTTAAATTAATACACAACATAGTATGGGGGTTCGGAGGGGGCCAGCTCCGCGGGCTAGCCTCCTCACACACGACCGCATGTGAAGACCAATGGCCAAATAAATTCTGAAAAGAAGTTTAGGCGGAGTTTCAAATATGATAATTCGAGTTTATTATATGTTAATCCATGGATTAGTGGTGTTAATCCATACTTTTCGGATAAGTGCGGGTTAGCACTAAACTCACCTAACCCCACTTAACACCATACTTATTTCAAAATTAATCATGTGATTAACTTGGCAGCGCCTTTGGTGGACCTGCCAGATTCGGTGGACTTCCACATTTAGTGGATTTAACTGGCAAACATCCATATTTATTGGAGAAAAACTAGGATTTTTTTTTTTGTCAAAACTGAGGAAATTTTCGACCAATTTTGGCTCAGGAAGAGTCATTCTTGGTATATTTTGATGTTTCGGAGCCATTGGAACACATTACAGAGGCAACAAGAGACTACAAACAACACTTTTTCACAATCGAAGCTGATACAAAGGCCCACACTATGAAGCTGGACCAAGGAGATGTAGCCCAGGAGGGGTGAACTCCTTCATCAAAAACTTATGTATTTGTCTCTGTCACCGATAAGCACATGTATAAACCCTTGTATGATATGAAAACCAAAGAAATTTCATGTTAATTCTGAAACTAATATTAGCACAACATTAAATAACAATCAATTTTAGATCAAGTTGGTATCAGAGCACAAGGTTGCTAAAGGTTATTTTCTTGCTTTGCTTGAGATTGTGCAAGAAGGGTTTTAATAATTGCATTTTTGTGATGCTTACAAGGTTGAATTTGCAAAGAGGAGAAGGGAAGCTATTGGTTTTTAGTCTTGAGATTAGGACAAGGTGAAAGAGATCTGAGAAAGCATCATCTTCACATAAATTTCCACTCAAAGCTGCAATTGAAGCACCTCCAGTTCCATCTCCAGCAGTTGAGGTTGAAGAGGTACAAATTGCACAAGAAGCTGAAGTGATTGAAGAGGTACAAGAATCATAGGTTGAGCTTTAATACTTAGCCATTATGCCAGGAGTTGGAGAGACTTGTGGAAATTCATAAAAAGAGGATGTCAAGAGAGACTTAAAATAAATACAAAGAATGGTTAAAATTATGTTTGATGCATTCACTGCAGAAAGAGCAGGAGAAGGTTCTAAGACTCCACATGGATAAGGTTATTCAAATGGTAAAAAGGATGAAGAGACGAGTTTGAAAGGTAGTGGAGTAAAGCCACCTCCATCTCCACCATCCTCATCCTCATCATCTTCATCAGCGTCTTCATCTTCCACATCCACCACAAAAACCACCCACACTCATTCCAAAATCCCAAAAGGAAAAACTCCATTACTCAAGTTGGACATCAAGTTTGAACTTCCCATGTAAAATGGTGAGGTAAATGTAGATAAGTTAGACAATTGGATCCTTCAATTGGAAGTATACTACATAATTCAAAATCTACAAGAGGATGACATAAAGATCCAGTTGACCTCATTAAGGCTAGAAGGAGCAGCACTAGTTTGGTGGGAGGCAAAGACTCAAGAGGAAATGTGAATTCATGATAAGATATCCATTTCTTGGGTTGAATTCATGTCTTCCATTAAAAGAAAATTTTATCCATTAGCCTGTATGAAAAAAGCAACAATGAGTTGGAAAAACTATAGGTAACTCAAAGGCCAAACTCTTAAAGAGTACAAAAAGGAGTTTAGAAAGAGGGCTTTGTTGTTAGGAGTAAACTTGAATTCACAAGACACACTCTTGAAATATATTGGGGGTTTACATTCCTACTTAAAACATACTATTCTTATGTTTAACCCAAGAAACTTAGATGAATAATGTGTGCAAGCCACACATATTGAAGTAAGGGCAAAGAACATTCAGGAAGAGGGTATTAAGAATAATCCATTCAAGGGTAAGGGAAAAGAGAAGGGAGGAAAATGGAAGGGAAAGAAGAATGCAATCATAAAGAAATAAGGGGAAAAAACTACATGCAAACATTGTTCCAAATAGGGGCATGGTGAAGCCCATTGTTGGAAACTACATCCTGAACTAAGGCCAAAGAAACCAAATAACAAAGGGAAACAAAATATGTCTGCCACCACAAAACAAGATCTTAGATCTGATTCAGGAGATGAGACCAATATAATAGCCATGGTTAACAAAGGAAAGGAAGCCATAGCAAGTACTAGTTCCTCAAATAGTCACAAAAACACTCCAAATGAAGACACAAGGATAGAATTGCTCCATGTTAGATTGATTTCAAATCATACAAAGATTGATGCATTGTTTGATAGTGGGTCACAAGCAAACTTGATTTCAAAAGACTTAGTCAAAAAGCTTAACTTTGAAACTGTACCACATCATAAATCATACCCTTTGGGTTGGATAGTTAAGAATGCCAATTTACAGGTTACAATGAAATACATATTTAGATTTTCTATTACTACAAACTTTGCTGATGAAGTCGAGTTAGATGTGGTTCGACTTGACATTTTCGGGATTTTCTTGGGAATTCCATATTTGTATGACAGGAAAGTGGTGTTTTATCGCCATGAGAACAAATATCATTTTCTTAAGGATGGGGTGGAGTATATTGTGAGAGCTCATTGCAAGAAACTGAATATTTCTTTAGTTAATGCAGGGCAAATGAAGAGGCTAATTAATGCAAGTAAAAATTTTGTGCTTCTCATGATCAAGAAAAAGGATGATGTTGACTATGAATCTTTTGAAGGATGTGATGAAAAATGAAAATCTGATTTGTTTGATGTGGTAAGTCATCATGGCAAGATGTTTCAAGGACCAAGTGGTTTACCTCCCAAGAGGGGAATTCAGCATGAGATTCAATTGCAGTAGTATGTTCCACTTCCAAACATTGGTATGTATCGCACGGCAATTATGGAGAGTTTGGAAATCAAGAAGAAAATTCAATAATTTCTGAACAAAGGTATCATACGCCCATCTAATTCGCCATGTGCTTCACCAATTTTTTTCGTACCAAAGAAGGATGGGACTTGGCACATGTGCATCGATTTTCATGCACTGAATAAAATCACGGTAAAGAATCACTACCCACTCCCACACATTGATTATTTGCTAGATAAGTTGAAGTATGCAAGATATTTCACTATTTTAGACTTTAGAAGTGGTTATCATCAAGTTAGAATAGCTGAAGAGGACATTTGGAAAACTGCTTTCAAAACTAACAAGGATTGTTTGAGTAGTTAGTTATGCCATTTGGTCTAACAAATGCTCCAACTACTTTCATGAGAGTTATGAATGATGTATTTAGACCATTTCTAGATGAATTCATCATTTTTTAGTTATATGACATACTTATATTCAACAAATCAAGAGAATAACATGTCATGCATGTGAACAAGGTACTTGATATCTTGAAAAAAAAAAAAAAATTTAAGATGTTGAAGTGAGAGTTTGGCAAGACTTATTTGGTGTATTTGGGACACATTGGCGGAGGAGGTGAGTTGAAGATAGACCCTTCCAAATTAGAGGTCATTCTGAATTGGCCCAAGCCCAATATAGTTATAGAGGTAAGAAGCTTTCTTGGGGAAGCATAGTATTGGAGGAAAGTCATCTTCCATTGCAACTCCGCTACATGCATTGACAAGTGTTAAGAAAGTCTTCCATTTGGGAGATATACAGAAAAAATCATTTGATGCTTTAAATCAAAAGATAAGTTCAGCACTGGTATTGGGTCTTCCAGATCTTGGATAGCCATTTGAGATCCAAACAGATGCAAGTGATTATGTTATGGGAGTAGCTCTCATGCAACATGGTAAGCCTATTTCGTTTCATTCTGAAATTTTTAATGGAGTTGTGACTAATTATCTCACCTATGATAAAGAGTTATATGCGTTGGTAAAAAGTGCAAAGAAATGGAAGAACTATTTGATGGGGAAAGAGACCATTATCCATACCAACCATCATCCATTGTAGTACTTACAATCACAGTCAAAGTTGCAACAATCAAGACATTTCAGATGGATGAGATTTCTACAACAATTTCATTTGGTTATCAGGTACAAAAATGGAATCTACAATAAGGTAGCTGATATGCTCTCTAGGCCTATTGTAAATTCATCGATTATACTCAAGCACAATTCAATTATGCATGAAATTTACATTGAACAATGTGCATTTGATAATGATTTTCAAGATGTGTATGAAAGTGTGAGTCAAGGAAAGAAAAATGAAGAGTTATATTATCATGTGCATAACAATTTGTTGTATCACTTGGGCAAGTTATGTATACGATAGGGAGAAAGAAACAATATCATAAGGGAGGCACACACATCATTGATTGTTGGACATTTCAATGTAGGCAAGACAGTATTGAAACCCAAAGGTATTGTTATTGGCCATGCATGATTGATAGTGTATCTCGTTTTATTATAGGATGCTCTTTATGTGCAACAAGTAAGCCTAAAAATAAGAAAGTTGGATTGTACACTCCACTTTAGGTTCCTTCACATCCTTGGGAGAGTATCTCAATGGATTTTGTAGGTGGTATTCCTATGTCAAGGAAAGGTCATGATTACTTGTATGTTGTGGTAGATAGCTTCAGAAAAATGTGTCTTTTGATGCCATGTAAGAAAACAATTACAAATGAACAAACCACTAATCTTTTCTTTCAAAATGTATGGGTTCATTTTGGTCTTCCTACTTCTATTGTAAGTGACCGAGATTCCCGGTTTGTTGGGAATTTTTGGTCAAAATTATGGGACATGATGGACACAAATTTGAAGAAGAGTACAACATTTCATCCGCAAACAGATGGTCAAACTGAGGTGGTAAAAATGAAAACTATTCATATTCTTAGAGGTTATTGCAGCAAGCATCCGAAGTTGTGGGATGAAAAGTTGCATTACATTCAGCATGCATACAACAAGGCAAAGCATTCTTCCACAAACACATCGCCATTTGAGGCATGTTTTGGGTACCTGCCAAGATCACCTTTGGACTTCATCTTTGAGAAAGATTTCGCTATAGATGGTCATAGTGACATAGATAAGGCAAGGAGGTTCATTGAACAAATTAAGTTGATACATCACACAATGCAAGAGAAACTTCAAAATAGTCAAAGTAGCTACAAGGAAATGAATGACAAACACCATGTAGATCACAAATTCTAGGTTGGAGATGAATTTTGGTTGTATATCAGTAAAGAAACATTGCAAGAGGAAGGTAAAAATCTCAAGCCAATCTGTTATGGTCCATTTAAAATTTTGGAAAAGATTGGTACTAATGCATTTAAGCTATATTTGCCTCGTTATGTGCAAATATATTCTCTCGCATTAATGGAATTTTGAGGTCTAAAATGGGCCTCCTAAGAAAAATGTACAACCAAAATAAACTTTAAAAGAACCAATAGGATTCAAGGTGATGATTTTTGTTATCATTCCAATAATTCTCAAGGGTTGTGTATATTTTGGTTTAAAGGACATTAGAGGTAACCACAAACTTTGTTTTAAGCCTTACGATCTAGCCTTCCTAATGCTTAGAGAGAGCTCTCTCTATATGATTTATCTTTGTTGATTTTAGTTTATTATAGGCTAGTTATGTAGGATTACTTGGGATTTTGATTTTTGGATTTGATTTGGTGGTGGAATCACTAGTTCAGATGGATAGATGTAGGTCTAAATTTCATTGGGCTAATGGAGTCAATGTATCAAGAAGTTAGATCAAAATCAAGGTTCTAAAGGGAAGGGTTCATAGGTCAAGATAGTTGAGTTACTTTAGATCCTTAGGCTGATGATGAAAATGGTTTCAATCGGGATGAGAGAGAAATTAAGGGTTCTCAGATCCTGATAATGAGTGAAAAGACAGAGGTCAATCGAAACTAGGGAGAAATTAAGAATTCCCTAATCTGGATATCAGTTAAAAACATTAAAATGACATAACAGTTCAAAACATAGTGCTTTTAAACATATTCTGAAATAAAATTCCTGTTATACATTTAGATTTAGAAAAACATTCAAGTATATGTGAAAACTTCAGATAAAAAAAAATAACATTTGAGGATACTTCACTGAAGTGGCCCGACACATGAATCATGTAATATGATCTCTTTATTGCTCAATCCAGTCTGCTAACTTGAAAATGGTACAAAGAACCCTCAGGTTTCAACTTAGTACAATTATAGAAATTTTTAGCAATTCATTCACACTTAATACTTCGAAATGTGAATTATTTATACAAAAACTCTTACAAAATATCCTAAAACAAACTTAGGAACTATTCATGGAAAAATAAGTATCTTCATGCAAGAAGATAGAGACAGTTATCTAACTAATGCAAGTTGTCCCTGCTTTTCTTGAATTAGTTGTTTGTTGTCTTTAATTTGTTGTTGATTTGTCTCTTTACTGTTTCCTCAACAAAGGCTACAATAGAGTGTCCTTTACATTGGCTGGATTTAAATTTCAACTCTGTTTTGACTTTTACTTGATACTCTTTGACTGTAACTGCTTTAACTTTCGTTGTTACTACTATTTTGTAGTTGTAAAAACTGCCTGCTCTATTTACCTTTTACTGACTGATATGTTTTTCATTTGACTGCCCTGTTTTGTTGTTCGACCTTCATAGTAAATCAGTCAATTTCTCCCAATTCTCTACATCTAGCAACTTAATTTTCACCATCCTTTTGAATATCTCATCTGCCTCTGTGTATTTTGAAAAAGTATGCTTGTTGATAAATAGGTGTTTTAGCTCATGTTGCAGGTAAACAATATTTTCAAAACTCTTGTAGAGAACTTTCCCTGTTGGAATTCCTTGTGAAGAAGGAAGGTTAGCTTGATCTTTGGCCACTTCTCTCATTTTTTTATCATAATCCTATTGTTTCATTAACCTGTCATTTATAACTATATGATTTGGAAGGCCTTTCTTCCTTAGAATGTCGAACTTCATCATAAATCTATTTATGCAAAGCTCCATGTTTTGGCATTTTTCTTCAAGTTGAATCATTAAATTCCTCTTTGAAATTACCTTCCCGACTTCAAGAATTGTATCTTTCCTGTCACTAATTCCAATTTCTTCTAGTTCCTTCTTATTCTTAGAATTAAGGAATTTGATGATTTCATTTGCCTCTTCAGGTTTCTTGCCAAGTTCTTCTTTGATTTTTTGGATGGCTTCTCCTGCTACTTTGATGAGATATTTTTGTTCATAAATAACCTGGATTGATGGCCAAATATCATTGAAAATTTCAATGATATTAGCCCATAGTTTTTGCTTGGCTTGTGCCATCGGTTCTTTTAGAGTTAAATATTTCTCTAATTTCTTCAATTTCTATGTTAATCTGTTTGCTTTATGCTCTTCATTCTTGTGCATAATCTGAGCAAGTTTCTTTTCATCCTCTAGAATTTTCATCTATTTTTTAAGTCTGTTGATTTCATTTGTCTGAATATACATTTATTGCATTGCTTTAACTAACATACTTTCTTCATTAGTTGGCTGTGTTGTTGATGTAGATGACTCTGTTACTGAAGTAGTTGTTGAGGTGACAGGAAGTTTTGTAGCCATTGGGACTGTAGGGGCAAATGATTCTGCTAATGTGGAAGGGACAATAGTAGTGACTACAGGAATGACAGTGACATGGAATTCTTCTAATCTGGCCTTTTTCTCCTGGACTAACTTGTCCATTTCATTTTCCATTTCTTTTATTTGGGCATTCAATTCAAGAATGAGATTCATCATCTCATCTTTCTGGTTTGCATCCTGTAATACTTCCTTTTCCTGAGGATGTTCAGTAGGAGGCAGTTTTAGTTTCTTCTTTAATGCAACAATTTCTGCATTCTTCTTTTTTATCAGTTCATCTGCAACTTTGACATTTGTTGGATCATATCCTACTTCAATAACCAAACCTTCCAGTGATTTTATTATGTTATCTTTAGCCTGTGAGGATGCCTTTTCTAATTTGAGCTAATATATGATGTTCCCAACAGTGTTTTGCAGCTTCTGTACACTCATGGCTTTGTTTTTCATGGTTGAATAAAGAATTTCACCAACTTGCTTGTGAAATTCTATCTGTTCAATTGGATGAATATCTTCTGCTTGAACTTCATATGATGTCTTTTTATAATCAGCTAGTGATATGGGATGCTTGACTTTTGGTTGTAGGAAGGTCATTTTCATTTTACTAGTTTTGTAGTCAAATGCAGAAAGTAGCCTACTCTGATCACTGGGTGACTACTTCCAATATTGTGTGTATGTATCAGCCTTTAAGGCATCATTTCGGATCTTTATTTCTTTGTATTTCTGCATAATATCCATCTCTTTTTCTGTTGGTTTTTTGGATGTGGAGACTTCAATACTGTGATGTTTCTGAATCATCTGATTTTTTTATACTGAAGGTTGGTGTGTTTCTTCAGAAACTGCAGGAGGATCATTTTCTTTCACCACTACATCTGTGTCAATTATCTCAATTGTTTCCACTTCCTCATTTACAATATTTAATTTTGGCTTCTTCTTGTACATCAATTTAAATTTGGTTTCAGTAGTCTCTGCAGTGTATGATCCTTCTTCTCTAATTATTTTTTAATTCCTATCTTCTTGGGCTAGAGTCTGCAAGATTTGACTAGTATCACCTTGCTTATCTGCCTCTGTCAAAGTGTTCTCCAACCATTCAGACTGATTGGAGCATTTCTCAATATTTGGCTTGGGGAGTTAATTTACATTTAACTCTCAATTTGCTTATTACTCCTAGAGGATCATAGTACCACTGAAAACTTTGACTGAATTTAAAATCCCACAAATACTTTTCTGCCTGTGGACCAACATCTCTACTGTTTCAAATAAAAGGGCCAACTTGATTCTTAATTTTAAATTGTGTTTTCTTTTTGGCTGCCAAGAAATCAATTGCATCAGAATTAAGGATCTGCCTGATATATTCAAGGGAAAATAACCTCATTGGGAGGTATTTGGGCAGCTTATATGGAAGAAGATTAGATTCATATACCCTAATTTCTGTATGGTTTTGATACAGGCACCAATCTCCTGTCCTACTGTGCTCTGATAATTGCAGGACCTTTTTAATTTCCTCACTGACTCTTGGTTGAATGCTGTTGTTCAGCATGTTGACCATTGGATGGATGAAAGAGTCAATGAAATTTTTTTATGTGAATTCAGTGGACTCTTTCCTTAGTAAGGAAGTCCAACCTATAATTAAATGTGGATTACCTTCAACATCAAATTTCTCAAACTGGAAATACAAAAACATGTGGAATAGTACTGATGAATACTTGTGTTACACCAAATTTTGGTCATCTAACCTGTTACTATTATATGGACCAAAGTACACCATGTAAGACCAATTTTACCCTAAGTAAAATTTCTTTCACTATGAAAAATAGCTTAGTAAACAATATTTATTAAGTTTTTTATGGTCTAAACAGGAAACCTCGTGAGGAAATATTGAAATCTGCATTTGCTTGATTTTCCTCAAGAAATAATTAGTTAAATAGTAGTTTAATTAATATTCCTGGTCATATTTAACCCAAAACAAGAAAATTAATGAGATAAATTATTATTTATCTTATTATTTTCTAGGAATAATTATTTAAAACTTATTTAAATAATATTCCTTGTTAAATTTGACTAAATCATTTATAAATAATTGAATAGATCATTATTTATTTAATTATTACTAAACCACATCCTTAAAATAATAAATAAATCATTTATTTATTTATTATTTACAAATAAAGGGATTTTACCAAATTCAAATTCCTTTTCCCTCCAACAAATATAATAAAATATTCTATAAAAGTTGGATCTAGAATTGGTTAATAATATTTTAATTATGCACCAATATCTAGACTAACTCAATATTTTGTTATAAAAAGAAGGGTTTTTCCATTCACTCACTACCTTTTGTTGCCTAAAGATCACTCTGGATCTATACTTTTGGTTTGACTTTGATTCTCCATCATTGTCATATTTTGCTACCATTTTTCTTGTGAGTTCCCTTTCGTTCCATTTTTTGTCTAGGTTTTCTACACCATCAAGGGAGAGAGATCTTAGATCTGAAGTGCTAAGGACTTACAAGAACCCATCCCATTGAGGGGGACTGGTAACATCTTTCTATGTTCCCTTCCTAGGTGTCAAAAATACAAAAAATTCTTTAAAAATATTCTTGTCTTGTCTATTGGATGCATGGAGAAACTCTTACTTTTATTTACTGCTCAATGTCTTTTACTGCATAGATCTAGATTTTGTAGAATTTATCTTGGTCAACTAACTGCAGATCTAAAGAATCTGGCAGCCATCTTTGATGTTAGGGTTGTTTGTTATGCACAACTAAAGTGAATTTTTTTCGTACACTTGTGATTAGAATTCATACTAACAACTTGAAAACACCTTCTTCAGGCATTTTAACAATTTTTTCATGCATAGTATCAGCAAAGTACTGGGAAAAATTGAAAACCCAAGGCTGAAGCATCAACATGCTCATCTGTGAAATAACCCAGAATGCAGGATAACATAGTGATGATATGCCTGGTTCTTTAAGAAAATATTACAGATGGGTAAGGAGGATTTGTCTTGGGAGTCTCTACAAATGGAGGAATGAATGTCTGAAATATATGGAACCTCTTGGGGAAATCCAGATTCAGGTATAATTGTGTAAGAGCCTCAATAGAAAAAGGGGTTTCATCTGGTCTAGGTTGGATATGAAACATTTGGTTAATTGACTCAACTGTGATAGTGAGTATAATTTCTTTTCCAAGGGTTATAATGGCTCTCTGATCAGGGAAATAAAAATATTGACAAAGTTTGATTACTTCTGGGCATTGGAAAGCCTGTGGGACAACATATTTAGGCAAATTAGTCTCCCAAATGAAAACCTCATCAGCTTGGTCAATTGATTTCTCATGGCTCTAACAGTGGAGCTCAAGAAGGTTAAATTCAGTGACAGGGTCACTAATTTTGAAATCTCTATTTGCCAAGGGGGTATGCTCTATATCTACAATAGGAGGTTGCAGGGGATTTACAATTACAATACCTTTGTAAGCCATTTTTATTAATTTTGTATCAATTGATTACTCTTTGATTTGAAAAAATAGATCCTGGCCTCTTTAAAATGCTGTGAAATATTTTCACAATGTGCAGAAGGGTTTAAGAGGAAACAAGGGATTTTCTATGGTCTTAAAAGGTTTAAACTAGTTCAATTGATCAAATTTACAGTTTCTGTGATGACGAATGGTCTCAAGACTTGGGAATTTTATGAAAATATGTCCAGGGTTTGCAGAAAAAAGGATTTGGGAAGATAGAGGGATTTCTTTTGGTCTACAAATGATCCTAATAATTTCAATTACTAATTACTCTCTTGTTGTAAGTATTGACCTAAGCACTGAGAAATGCCTGGAGAAAATGAATATTTTAGTTTGCAGAAGGATTCTGAACTAGTGGAGGTTATTTGAAGCTTCAAGGGTATTTATACTACTTCAAATCAGGTTTTGCACTGGCTGTAGCAATAACAGGGTCAAATTCAATTGAATTATAGCTTAAAACAAGGTCGGTAACTATTATTTAGGTCGGAAATGGCTCTGTTTGCATGAGCTTGTAACAAAAATGGTGAAAAAGGTTGTAAAGGACAACTATATGGTTTTTTTTAACCAACAGTGGTTAATATTGAATGCATGGGTCATTTCAAGTGGCAGGGTGGTTTGACAACGGGCAGAAATACTGCTGAGCGGTTTTCACATGAGCGAAAGTGGTTGGGCGGTAAATTTTTGCAGGATGCGATCGAATCAAATAGCGCCACATAGCTAGGAGCGAGGCTCCAAAAACCACGCATTTCGCAAGGTCTTGTAGTGGTTAAAGAAATGGCTATCAGGCGTGCGACAAGGCTTATCGGTCGTCGAATCTGATGGGTATAGATCTGACAGTTAGAAAATAGTAGGGATTTTCGGGGATTTCAAGAGGCCTGGGGCCTGTGTTAAGTTATGCGGGATATGTAATATATACATTGGTCGGGGTTTAATATATTACCAATGGGGTTAGGGAAAGTGGGACCTTTGTATAGGCGGGGTAATATAATAACATTATATGTTTAATTAACATAAGGGTTGGGACTTTATAATAAGGAATTAATATATACGGGGTAATTAATATATGGGAATTAATAAATAAAGTTAATTAATAATATACAATGAAATGTTAATAAGTACAAGATTTTGAAATACACTAAGGATAGTGTTAAAACTTAGAAACAGGGTGGGTTTTTCATAGTGGGGCCCAATATTAATATTTTAAACTTGAAAACTTAGGATACGTGTATTTTAGGGGGTATTATGAATGAAATGGAAATTAATAAAGGAATTTTACTTTTCCAAAGGAAAATATGCATTTTAATTTAGGAAAATGGGTTTTTTGCAGGGAAAAAAATAGTGAAGTAAGGGGAAAGAATAAAAATGAAGGGGAAGGGATATTTTTACAAGGGATATGATTTTGAAGGGAAATTAGTAAATATGAAATGACCAATTTCTGCTATCCATGCCTCGTGAAAACTGCTTTTACCTACCCATCATATACCCTAATATTTTTTCTTCATTTCTTTGGGTGCATTTGAGCTTGCAGACCCTTATTTATTTTTCTTTTAACAACAAACTATCTAATTCTAACCTTATTACTTCCAAGGGCTCAGATTAAACTGTTGAGCTCCTTATTATTCTCTACCTAACTATTGCTCTGCCAAGATTAAACAGTTTGGATAGATCTTTATTCTCTATCTATCAGCATGAAATTTAAAGCATGAAAGGTCAAGATTAAGCAGTTTGACCTTCATGGATTGTGGCATTTTTCACAAGTTGTACACAATCTTATTTTGCAAAGTAAAGTGAAAAGTAGTAGCATTTGAATTCGCATCACTTTCATGATCTATTTTTATCTCTTTTGTTGGGGTTCATTTTTTATATTTCTTTTTTATCTTTTTCTTTCAGTCCTTTTATTTTTCTTTTAGGACTTTTACCCTCTTCACATTTTTTATTTTTAATATGGGAAAACAGTTTTGTAGAAAGCAAAGTATGTACATATTACAAGACTAATCATAGTAAATTCAAAATTATGAATCATATTATTATAAGACCCTAACAATGTCAACCATGGGGGATGATTCACCATTTTTTAAGTAAAAGGGTAAAAATATTAAAAAATAATAAAATAATAAAACTACTTTTTCAACTCGTATTTTCAACTTATCTCACAAATTTTTTACTCAAATTTTGAGCGGGAGCACTTTTTGGATGCAAAATTTAATTCCTCATCCAAGAAGTACCCATGATGCATACTTTCGACAGACCTTGCTACATTAAAAATGAGAAATATATGAAAAACGTGACCGTAATAATGTTTTTCATGTAGCAAGGTCCATTGAAACTATGCAACATGGTTACTCCTTGGATGAGTAATTAAATTTTTCATCCAACGAGTGCTCCCGCTCGAAATTTAAGTAAAAAATTTGGGAGATAAGTTGGAAATACGAGTTAAAAAAAGTAGTTTTTTCCTTTTTCCCTCTAAAATTTGATGATGTAATCAAATATTATTTTATTATTTCCACTATTATTTTATAATTTCCTTAGGAGGCCCATTTTAGACCTTAAAATTCCCCTAATTTAATGTTGATAATTTGAGATTGTTTGAGCCTCCTTTGATTGATGATTAAGGAGAGCATGTTCCGCTGCCATCAATAGATGATTTCTCGCTAGAATATCTTGATGAGTTTCAACAAGATCGCATACTTGACAAAAGAATCATAACTTCAAGAAGAGGTAATGTCGAATACCTTAGAGTGGGACTCAAGGGACAAAATCCTTCAAATGCCAAATGGATGGAGAGTGAAAGGGTGAGGGATTTGTACCCTCACCTACTGAACAATTGATAGTATCTTTTGGGGTCCAAAAGGCTTCTAGTGGGGAGGAATGATTGGGAGCTCAGTATTTAGCTAAAAAATGAAAGTTCTCAGAAATGCTTCAGACCTGAACGACTGGATAGATATCGTCACAAGGATTCCAATGCAACTCATTTCATCAAAATCCAAGTTCGAATGAGTGAGTTATGGTCAGTTGTACGTTTTCCCAAACAGGCAAAAATTATGCAGAACAGTGACAGACTGATGACTTGGCAGTCTAGTCAGCATCTCAGGAATATTCAAGGAATATTCTCTAGTTTTCAGCCAGTGACACTGTGACAAGTGTCAGAACCAGATTCGCCAATGTTGCTTGGGGAAGTTGAATTTTTCTTCCTAATCCTAAGTTGGAATTTTCTACTATGGTGGCTTATTATTATTATGGTGAATTTTTTTAGGCCAATGGGGAAGGTCCACGTGGCGCAGCGATAGGATGCCATGTGCCCCCCCCCCCCCCTCCCCCCCCTCCATGGCAAGGGTGGTTGGAATGTTAATTTTTATCAATATCAAATTTGGGTGCATTATCAATTTTTATGCAAAGTCCCAAACCATAGTCGAATGGGAATAATACAACATACAAATTCGCAATATATATATATATATATATATATATATATATATATATATATATATATATATATATATAACTATTGGATTGGGCATTGCACACTATACCAAAATTATATGGCAGGGTCGGGATCGAACCCAAGACCACCCACACACAACAACTATGTCTTACCACTATACCATATACCATGGACCTTACTCCATAGGGTTTCTAACACCTATTAAATTAATACGCAGTAGATTATGGGGGTTCAGAGGGGGCCAGCCCCCTCCCACACGACCGCGGGTGAAGAACAACGGCCAAAGCAATTCCAACGGGAAGTTTAGGCAGAGTTTTAAATACGATAAGTCAAGTTTATTATATGTTAATCTGTGGATTAGTGGTGTTAATCCATACTTTTCGGATAAGTGCGAGTTAGCGCTAAACATTCTTAACCACACTTAATACCATACTTATCTCAACATTAATCACGCGATTAACTTGGCGGTGCCTTTGGCGGACCCGCCAGATTCGGTGAACTTCCACATTTAGTGTAGTTAATTGGCGAACATCTAGATTTAGTGGAGAAAAACTAGGAAAAATTGGTTTTGCCATAAATGAGGAAATTTTTGACCAATTTTGGCTCAGGAAGAATCATTCTTGGTATATTTTTATGTTTTCAAGCCATTGGAGCAGGTTGCAGAGGAAACATGAGACTGTAAACAACACTTTTACACAATTGAAGCTAATACAAAAGCCCACACTATGAAGCTGGACCAAGGAGATGTATCCCAGGAGGGGTGAAATCCTTCATCGAAAAATTGTGTATTTGTCTCTGTTATTTGTGCTTATTGTGTTTTGTTATTTTTTTGTTCATAATTGAGTTTCCATGCTTTTAAGTTCATAAAATACACTTAATATCATCCAGTTTAATCAATTGTCACTCATAAGCACATGTATAAATCCTTGTATGATAAGCAAACCAAAGCACTTTCATTTTAATTCTGAAACTGATATTAGCACAGAATTAACTAACAATCAATTTCAGATCATTCAACTACTCCATTTTTCTCAAAATTGTAAGGTACGATAGACTCTTTCTTGATTCCTACTCTTTTGAAAAATTGAGTGAACTCATTTGAAATGATTTTTCCACCATTAGCAGACCTGAAGCCTTTGATTATTTTCGTTGTTTTGTTTTTTTTCAATGCCTTGAATTCCATGAACATATCAAATTCCTCATCCTTATGCTTCAAGAAGAATATCCAAATCTTCTGGGAGAATTAATCCACAAAGATTATATTTTTTCAGATAGCCACCAAGATATTTCATTCGCATGGGTCCACATAGATTACAAAGAATTAATTGAAGTATCCCATTTGTCTTTATTCTACTACAAGGGAATTGTCCCCTCATATTATTTCCACTATCACATCCCAAACATACTCCATCATGACTTGCTAGAACCTCGTGCATACTAGAAACCATCCTCACTTTAAGCAAGGCATCATATTAAAGATGAGCAAACCTCTGGTGGCATAGTTCACATTGATGATTACTATCATGAACCAATGCTTGGATTGGTATTCCATTTAATTTATAGATCCCTTCAATTATTGATCCCTAGGAAAAGTAAGAACATGTCCTATTATAAAGGCAACCTTCATTCCTTTGACCTCCAATGTAGATATAGGCACAATATTATTCTTTAATCCTAGAACATACAAAACATCATGTATATTTATAGTTTCCCATATTCCAAATGAAATGATATAGAACCAAAGCCATTCACTGGATAGGTTGAATTATCCCCAAGATATTAAAATGTGTCTCCCTCCCAACAAGGTTAGAGAGGACTTCATGATACTTAGTGAAGTGTCTAGAGGCCCCACTATATACCATCCAACTATCAAATGAATCTGAAGGAGATGAGCTATAAATGGAAGAAATAAGAAAATATTCATATTGAGTGGAAGTTGCATTATTTTCATATCTTGAGTTTCTTGATATATTTTGAGGAAGGTGGCATTCTTCATGATCAATAGAAAAATAACTTCTTCTTCTATTATTGGAATCATCTTGCCTTGTTCTATTATTGAACCTTTTGTTGTTGTACTCTTGATTGTTGTTGTAGATGGAATTGAGAGAACTTCCCTTTTGTAGTAAGTCCTAAGCATAGTGGCCATACTTGTGACAACTATAGCATTCAACCTTTGAAATTTCCTTGTCCCTTATTGATCTTCTATTGGAGTCCCTGGATATTAGTGTGAGCTTTCTTGAGTTATATGTCCTTCCTATTCATTTCCTCTTTTTGTCTTGAGAAAAAAATGCAGAGGACTCTTCTTCTTCATGCTTTTGAATTCACCCTCTGTAAATAATTTTGGTCTCTTCTTGAGTGCACTTTCTAATGAGCTCATCAAATTTTAGGAACCTGCCATTGTTTCTAATAGTTTTATTGAATATCTCCCAAATAGGTGGAAGACCTCCAAGTGAAATGAGCACCAACTCTCTATTGGATGTCACTTATTTGGCAGACAACAATTTATCCTTGAGTTGGGATATCCTTATGAAGTATGACTACATATTCTTTCCCTTATCCATCTTGATGTCCTTGTTTTTATTCTTCAAAGAAAGAATGTGACTTGGGTTGTTGACTTCGTATCTCCCAACTAGTTCATCATACATTTCCTTGGACTTCTTCAAATTCGAAATATAAACAATAAAATTATCTCTTAATGAATAAATATTAATCTTCTTTTATTTCACCTCACCTTTCTTGCACTTGAATTTGATGGCAACGGGATAATTCTCAAGAGGTTGAGGTACCTTTCCTTCCACATATTCCAAGAAATCATTCTCATCTAAAGTCACATCCAGCCTAGTCCTCCAAATATAATAGTTAGATGAGTCATTCAACTTCTCTTCAATCTTAAATTATGAGGTATAAATCTTGAACAATTCAAATAATTTTCTTCAAAATTTATTCCTTCAAAGCTGATTTATCTTGTCTCCTTGGAATTTTCTCAACCTTAGCTTCGATACCATGTTAATTTTTCCAATGTTATATGCTTTACACAATCGCTTACAATTTTTTTCCTTCAAATTCCAATATAATTTCAATTTTCTAGCTACAGTAAGCAGTTGTAGATAGAAATTAAATTCACAATAGAAGACAACCAAGAATAAGAGATACAAAAATTTGGTCAAATATTAGGGAAAAACTCCACAAGGGGGAAAACCCTGTCCAAATTCTTCTCCTATTAGATTGTCATCAAATGCTCAAAAAAGAGATATAATGTTCAAGTACATACACAATGATTCAAAGGGTCAAGACCTTGACTAACCAAGTCAACTATCTAATATCCAATCCAAAATGAGAAAAGTAATCAAATCTAGTCCAAAGTCAAATTTGTCAATTCTAGTCAAATTCAACAATAGTAAAATAAGCCCTAACTAGTCAATGGTCAACAGTAAAATTATCCTCCAAATAATTAAGCAAAGTAAAAAACAAACTTGACCTTCTAAGCTTGGTCAAATTTAGTTAAAATGGTTAACAAATCTCCCACAGAATTCAGTCAAAGTCCAAGTGTTGACCTGCGGAAACCCGAGCTCAAAATATGAAGTCAAGATTGGTCAAAGTGCTATGAAAAAGTCCAGTCAAACTTCCATTCAACTCGTCCCTCCAAATAGATTAGAAATTAAAATTCAAACCAATTCAAACCATCCTCCAAATCCCAAAATCCAGCGTTGGTCAAGGGCCCAAAATAGAAGACAAATTTAGCCAACATAAAAAGAATCTCTCTCCTTCACATGTGTGAGAATGAACCTGGAATTTCAGAAGAAGTCAAACCACATAAGAGAATAAATTCTTGATGTGACAATGCCTCCAAATTATGTGACATGATGTGTACTGATATGAGTCTTAGGGGGTCGAATTTCCTTTCCCAGTGTTAATTTGGTAGCTTAGTGACAAATTCCAACCATGGCACTATATTTATTTTTTCAAGTGAACCAATTTGACCTTTGAATCACTAGACTTGGACAATGGAAAGTGTATTTTTTGAAGAAAATACCATAATGTCACATTTTATCAAGTTCACCCTAACAAAAAATTGGCCACCCTTGGAAGACTATAAATATAAGTGATCTCAATTTCATTTTGGAAATCACCATCAAGCATCTTCTTCTCTCTTCTTTGAATTGGTTTACACAGGTCTAAACTAAGTTCGAGGAGTTTGGTTCATACAAGTATGAAATTGCAAGGTTTGAAGCCCGCACATGTGATTAGGGTTTTTGATGTCTAGTCGTAGGGTTGACACATGGAACTTTAAACTGTAATCATAGGAACGCAATATCATCCAAACATTTTGAGCTTCTTAGTCGCACACATAGCTATCCTTCCATGCATTTTGGATCCAGGGTTCCAATTTGACAGTTGACCACAATTGACCACAAATTGGGAAACTTATCTCTGATCAATATTGTTGTTGGGATCATATTTCTGATATGTTTTGGTTGATATTGTTGGATACTTTTGTATGGGCTCATTGTACTCTTTGGTGAAAATTTTATGACAATCTAATAGAAGAATAATTTCAAAGGGTTTTACCCATAGTGGTTTTTTCATTGGTCATTGACCAAAATCTGGTGTCTCCTATTGATTTTTTTATTGTATCCTATTGTCATTGCATTAATGTTCTATCTTCAATTATTGTTGATTATTGGAAATATTAATTATTATTGAAATATTTCTAATTGAAGAGTTGAATTGGGTGAAAGTAATTGAAACAACATAAAGCAGTGTAAAAAATTAACATGGTATCAGAGCCAAGGTGAAGGAAAAATCTCAAAGGAGACAAGAGTTGAAGCAATCATTTTTGTAAAGTTGAAGGAGCTAATCTAATAAATTCAATATGTCTACCTCTTTTCTCAAGGAAAATGAGAAGTTGTGTGATTCATATAACTTTGCTGCATGGAAAATTAGGTTGGAAATCATAGTTGATAATAATGATGCTTTGGAATACATTCAATGAAAGGTACCTAAGCCTCTGGAAAGTTCTTGTGTTACTACCAAGAACATGTACAAGAAAGGTGAGTTAAAAGCAAAGAAAATTATAGTCGACGATTTTCAAGATAATTTACTTGCATATGTTGGAAATTTGAAAAGGATATGTATGATAAGCTAATTTACATGTATGAAATCAAAAATTTGAATGAAATCATCTCCTTTAAATATCAACTCAAATATATGAAGATGAATAAAGCAGAGTTTGTGCAATCCTACATTAGGAGGATATCTCGTCTTAGAGATCAATTGCAAAGAGTTGGGGAAATTGTGCCTAACATGGAATTGGTGATTGTAACTCTTAGAGGTCTCCCTCCTATTTGAGAAACCTCCATTACTACTATAAGAAATAACAACATTTTTCATTAATTTGATGAGATTGTTGGAAATCTCACTCAAGAAGAATCAACAATGATCTCAAGAGGTAGGTTACAAGAGCATGAATAGGGAGAGCTCGTTGCTTTCATCACTCATAAAAAGAAAAAGAAATGAAACTTGAGGTCCATCAAATTAAATAAATCCTCATCCTTGAAATTCAAATAGAATAAATTAAAGAGTCAGGGAATCATCGCACATTGAGTGCTACAATTGTCACAATAAAGGACAATATTCTCTAGATTTCCTAAGAATAAAAATGGTCCTCGACACAACACTAGACATAACAATAACACGTTTAATAATAAAAAAAGAAGATATGATCGAAGAAATGACCGTAATGGAAAAGATGATAGAATAAGAAGAGATACTCCAAGTGATCATGAAGAAGAGTGTCATCCTCAAAAGAAGTCAAGAAACATCATATGTGAAACTAATGTTACAAATTAATATGAATATATCCTTATTTTTTCACTTTCTAGTTCATCTCATCCAGATACTTGGGATATTTGGTTGGTTGATAGATGGTTGGTTGGTTGATAGTGGGGCCTCTCATCATTTCTCTAGGTATAAGGAAGTTCTCTCAAATTTGGTGAAGATGGAGTCTAATTTGAAAATTATTCTTAGAGACAACTCCACTCATCTTTTCAAAGGCTTTGGGTCTAATAAATTTCATTTAAATTTTGGGGAATTTGTGTTGCTACTTGATGTCATGTATGTATCGAGATTGAATAAGAAATTGGTTTATATATATTTTTTGTAAGATAAATGAATGAGAGTTGCCTCCATCAAAGGAAAATTACTTACTTGTCCTATTTCCCCTATGATAGATGCATTTAAATTGGGATCTAGATTTGAAGGACTCTATAGAGTCATTGGAAGACCTCTATTAGTGTTGGTACATGATACTAATAATCAAAGTGAGTTTTCGCACCAAATATTGGCTCATATCCATTATGAATCCCTTCCAAAATTTAAGAAGTTTATATCAAGGATCCCTGATGTTCAAGCTCAACATGATGGAGTATGTCCAGATTGTGCCAGTGGAAAGAAGACAAGGGGACCGTTCCCCTCTAGCAATAACAAGACAAATGACATCCTCCAACTCATTAAATCTGACATATGTGGTGTTAGGGTCCTATAATTTATAGGATATCAAGGTGATTGAGCATTTTGTAATTGTAATTTTACATTGTAAATAATTTTCAATATGCAAATGATTTCCAAATATAAATATATATATATATAAGAAAATGAAAAGAGGGTATGTCAAAAAATGAATACAGAGAAAAAGACAAAAAAATAAAGAAAGCTAAAAAGAATAAAAGAAAATAAGAACCCCACAAAAGAAAAATAGAAAAATAATACTGAAAGTGATGCAAATTCAAATGCCACGATTGATAGATTACTTTTATTTGTGTCAAAATCCAATAAGGTTGTGTGCTGCTTGTCTTAAAATGCCACAATGATTAGATTTTTGTTCAAATCATACAGTTTAATCATGAATGAGCAATTGTGATTTTTTTTTTTTATAATTAGGTTAGTGAATAAAGATTTTCCAAACAATTTAATCTTCGCAAATCATTAGTTAGGTGGAAAATGAAATTGATTCAACTACTTAATTGAATCAATAGCAGAAATAGGTGATAGAGTAGGTTATATTTTTTATTAAAAAAAAAGTGATTTGGGTTTGCTAGCATAAATGCATCGTAAGAAAAAAAGAAGAAAAAAGTTTAGCTTAGCAAAAGAAATTAAATTCATAGGTAGGTAGAAGTGTATTGGAGCCTTCAAAAGAGTTAAAATAGTTATCCTAAGTTGCGGTTTCCAAATGTATCTATGCATATGAAACGAAAAAGGGATAATATTAATTTATCCTAACTCTAAGTATTTGGGCGCATTAAGGAAAAAACTTGGCATATTACCATATATTCTAAGTTTGTATTCTTATTAAACCTTCTCGCTCATCTGTTCGCCCATCATCTCCTTTTCTCCCGATCCAATGGTCCACATCTGTTTTTGGCCCCCCTCTCCATCTGAGCTTTATAGCCGAGGGGGTGTTCGAAAAAAAAAAATTCAGCTTTCAGACCCATAGCAATGTGGCAGCTCCACCGTGTTTCACACCCCCCTCGACTCATATTGCTTACTGCCTCATAACCCCCCCCCCCCCTCTGTTGCACCCACCAATCTTGTCATGCCATCTCACTTATGCCCATTGCTAATTATGCCCCTTCTCGTGGAAAACCATATGTTATGCATTTAATTAAATAAGTGATCGTTAATATAACGGATCCACACCGCAATCAAAAGAAAAATCCAAACTTTGTATAAAACCATGCATTCTAAACATGTTTAACTTTTACCTTTCTCATTTATCTACAATTTCCATTCTTGTGACGGGTTTATAGATCTCTGTATCGATTCATCAGGTCATTACCAATCCTACTACTGCATCTATTGTGCCTCCTTCGACAATCCAGAGCTTTACACAGTCTTGGTAAACCTCTTCTTTTCTGAACCTTTCCAAATCTCCTGAAAAAATTGAATGATGCCTCCTTAGAAGAAAAGATAGGAGGAACCAGTTGACCGATTGATCCATCCTCCTGTTGATCTAGACCATGTCCCACTAGCTGACTGAAATTATAAAATTCATGAAACTATCTGTGAATTTGAACTTTTTGATATATATTGTTGGCTAGAAGACAAATACATAGATAATTCAGATGACATTGGACCGTGGGAATCAAAATTACCTCACTATATTTTCCCCCATACCCACAGTGCCCCTAAATTCATTCGCAAATGTTAGGTTTGCTGCATACCTAGCCAGAGAGCCATAATTTCCCCCACAGGTGAAATTCTCTTCACTATCACTCCACAATCCATCAATCTAATGATGCAGGCCCCTTCTGTAGAAAACAAGAATCCCTCAATGAATTGCATCAGAAGCTAGATTTTTCAAAAAGAGCTAAAACCCTTGAGCTTTTCCTAGCTAAAGACATTCAGTTGCCTAAAAAGAACCCTCCTTACAATTCCTCTATTTTCCCTGAAATAGACAAGAAGATAATCAAATTCATTTCATACCTCCTTGCATATTATTCTAACCAATGGGTAGATGAGCCAATCATTGGTTTCATCTCCATATTTTCTACATATTCATAACCATCTATCCTTTTCAATTTCAACCAATTCCTAGAAAATAGTATTCATGACCAATTTTTCAGATTTCAAACAGAATAGGTGTTTAAATATTCCTCTATTCTAGTTTACATTTTTCTATATTTCCAAGGATATACATTTAAATTTGCAATGCAAAAAATGGATGATGATGGAAATAAAAAATCAGTCATCTTTTGGACCAGAATGGTGATGAAAGAGCAGAAGGAGTATTCATACAAACAATTCATTGAACTGTTTGTACATCCATAAATGAGACTTCTTAGTAGTACAGTTGAACCAACAGTCATTAAGGAAATTAAAATGATTCTACATCTATCATATAAAGCAAAGACTGGTGACTGGTATTTATACCAGAACTACACAGAGTTGAGATTTTATGGTTGTGAGCTTGCTCCTTAAAAGCTTCCAAAATTCCTCCCAACGAGGATTTTTGCTTTAGATTACATCAGGTATATGTTGAATTCTTATGAAATCCACTTTGTATCAACAAAAAATAAGTCACAGTTCAAGATTAAAATGCAAATTGGGCCATTTATTTGCAACAACAGGTCAACAGGGGAGGAATTAGAAAAGATCTTGAAGGAAATTAAGTTCAGTCTCAGCTTCACCTGGTCCTATGATCCATTGGGAACCATTTCAAAATTAAGGGTAGAAAACAAGACTACTCCTTATATACATACTCATATGACAGAAATAGAGAAGTACATGAACCAAATGGAGTGAGATGAAAACACTTTGCAAGAAGTTGTGGAGAAGCTAGTCTCTACTTCTATATCACAGACTCATGTCCCACAGGAAAAAGCAGGAAAAAGACTGGGAGAAGAAGAGTCACCTTCAGTGACTGATACTACAAGAAAGGAATTCAAGATAATGTAAAAGAAAAGAACCAAACTCAATCCTAAAGTCAATCCAAATAAAGATTCAGAACATGAAGTTATTATAATCACTAAGGAGACACCTACATCCTCTTAAGTTGGTGGCCAAACCACCCTCTCTCCTACTACTTCTATAGCTTCACAGGACCACCAACAGGCCATTCAGATAACTAAGGTTGTCCCAGAGGAGAAAGAGAAAATACAATTTTTGATACATTCATGGAAATTAAATTGAAGAATGAACTCCTGAAGAATAGCACATACAATCAAAGTTTGGAAGCATACTTCCAGTTCTCAAAGTAGGTTGTTGTCAACATTTGACTCTGAGAAAGGTAAAATGTAAATGGCCTTTATTGAGGCACATATTTCACAGCCTAAGACAACAGTTGATTACAAGAAAACTTCATTTGATTTTGACATCAAAGACATCCATCCCATTGATCAAATGGATATGCACAAGAAAACATGTGAAACGATTTCCTCTACCTTAACTAATACAACCATGGCTTTATCTGAATTGCAGGTTTCCTTGGAAAACATCCAGTCACAGCTAAAAATGGATAAAATCTCTTCTCTGGCCAAGGATACAAGAATTAATTCTTTGGAAGACTTGGTGGTCAGAGTAGGATATGATACTTCCAACATAAAAGCTACAGAGGAGATAATAACGAAGAAGAATGATGACATAGCAGCATTGAGGAAACAACTAAAGTTGTCAGCCACAGAAGACCCTCTCACTAAATATATTGAAGAAACAGAGTCTCAAAAATTGGATATGATGAACCTCATCATGGAGAAAAATGCCCAATTGAGTCAAATGGAAATACAAATGGAAAAAATGATTAAGGAGAGGGATAAGACTGCAAAACTTTCCATGGTTCCATTGGATTTTTTACCTCTTACAACTATCCCCACAGCTACAACTTCTACAACAAACATAGCAGAGGGTGCAGAATGGTTGACAAAGGCAGTGTAGAATCTGTCTATCCAGACAAAGGAAATCAAGAAGTTGGAGGATCAAGTTAAACTGTTGAAAGACTAGAAATCAATAAGTGAAGTTTCTCATGCAGCTGAAGCACAAACTCAGCTCAGAAATTGATAGAGAGGTTGTTGTAGAAAATATACAAACAATATGTATTCTAATGGATTCAATCTGATCATGCAATATGCTAAAGCAAGATACTGAATCCTTCTACAAATTAATTCTGTGGAAATAAATACGATTTCATAATCACACCAAGTAAAATAAAGAAGCAAATCAATCCACAACACATATATTTTTCCTGGGGAAAGATTTCTGCTCAAAACCACTCTATCTCTATTGTATAATGAACCAAGGAATCATGAAACAATACAATGCACTCTTCTCACAAGAGTCTCCTACACTATCTTGACTTTCTCACACTGATCCAGACAAAATTGGTCCAACACTTAGCCAATTCTCAGCATGTCTTCAACCTGCCTTACTCACACAATCCCTAGGAAATTAATCCCTATTAATTAGGATAATTATCCTTCCTTGACTGTGCAATACATCATGGACATCCTATGGTGTATATAATTGCGTCAGGGAAATTTTCTATAAATACAATTGATAGATAACTTACCTTTAACCTCTATCTCAACTGGGTATTCATCAAAACTAACATGCATGCAGATATTAATAGTAAATCATCAGTCACTTGATAGATCACTACATGTGAATTAAATATGATTTAATTCACTTGACCTCTCACTAGTGCAACAATCAGTTATAACTAGTTAGATTGAATTTAACTCACTTAATTGAGTTAACTGATTTCTCATGCATTAAACTAACACACTAACTGCAACTTGGACTCTAAAAAAAGAGAATCACTCTACATGCCTCACTAACCACCCTCAACTCAAATTTCATGAGCTAACTGAGTCTATCACACTCAGTTAACTATTACAAGTGATTATGAGATAAGATTACAATTTATTGTCCAATTTATTTAAGGGATAAATAAATTTTACACACATTTATTCTAATTTAATTAAGAAATAATTAATTCAAAAGCCTCCATGATAGACATTTTTTGGATGCCAATTTCATTTTTTCTTGTTGCAAATTTTAACACTCCCTCTCAACAAGAAAGGAATCAATCTGTCTCGATCTGGTAGCTTTGGAATGTTCTACATGCAACACTTTTGAAACTGAATAGCCTCCAAACAACTGAATTAGTATAATGCATATGTCATCAGATTATTCTGGCCGCTAGATCCTACTGCACATGTCTACTGGACTCTCTGCGCTACTAACATATGCATCTATGCACTCTGCATTGCTACCAACTCTGATCTGTGCTCCAATATCCTACACCTGTCACTCTAATTTTTGTCTTCCTAACATCTGACTGCATCAATCTAACCGATCCTTCCTGCTACTATTGTATTGTGGGCTCCTCGTAGCCAGGTTCGATCCATGAGATACACCATCTCAATGAATCTTGCCCAAATTTATTCTTGGTATTAATTCTGCACATCGCCCCACCTCACACCTAGAGGTATAGATTCATGTACTCCATCTGCCCATCTGGCTTGAAATTTCCCCCTCCTGGAGGTCTCTGGTTGAGTGGACTCTTCCACTCGATCTCTTCTCTTCTTCTCCAATTGTGGCTTCTCCAAAACCTTCTCAGACTACTTCTGAGGTTGCATGTTGAGAGATAATTTCTCCCTCTCAACCACCAAGTCATTAACCACTTCTTTTCTCCTCAAAGCCTTGCATGCATCCTCAACCTTGAGATCATATAGGTTCTTGACTCTTGAACCGATCTCCTCCACCTGTCTCATGGCTATGTGTTTAAGGAAAAATTTTCCTTTTCTAAACACCACTTCATAACCACGGTCTTCTAATACCACTACGGAGACAAGATTCTTCTTTAGGCCTAGAAAATACAAAACATCTGCTAGTCTGAGATGAGATCCATTCTCCCTTTGAAAGGTAATTGTACCTATGCCAATCGCGCTATACCTCTCATCATCTCCAAACTCTATGTTTGTTAGAGGTCCTTCTCCTCCAAGACACTGAAGAGATCTATATCCCCCGTCATATGGACTGAGGCACTGTTGTCTAAATACCACATTCGTCCCATTGCGGTTATGGCCATGCATGCAATGAGAGTAAAATCAAGCTCGAAATTTGAAGCCAATGCTTCACCTACTGCAACTACAAGATCCTTCTTGCTTGCCTTCTTCTATGGAAAATTTGAAGCATAGTTCCCATGCTCGTGATAGTGAAAAAATTTGATATTGGGAAAGTCTTTATTTCCCTCTTTTCCGTGGGACTTCTTTCCGTTGGCTTTCTTTCCTTTTCTAACTCGTTCACATTGTAATTTTCCCTCATCCGAGCTTTGATTCGACCAATTTGTTTTTTTCAATTTGGGTATTTTTTCGCAAGCAATCCAAATATGTTATTTTATTTTTTTTTGCACCAAAATTTTCAGATATTCTTTGCAAAATTGCGCACCCAAATATTTCTTGCTTTGATACCATGTAGAAATTATTAAAACAATATGTATACCAATGGATTCAATCTGATCATGCGATATGCAAAAGAAAGATATTGAATCCTTGTACAAATTAATTTTGTAAATAAACACGATCACACAATCACACCAAATAAAAGAAAGAAGCAAATCAATCCACAACACAAATATTTTTCCTAGGGAAATCTTGCTGCTCAAAAACCCTCTATCTCTATTGTATAATGAACCAATAAATCATGAAACAATGCAATGCATTCTTCTCACAAAAATTTGCTGCACTATCCTGACTGTCTCACACTAATCCAGACAAAATTGGTCCAACACTTAGCTAATTCTTAGCCTGTCTTAAGCCTATCTTCAAACTGCCTTTCTCACGGAATACCTAGGAAATTAATCCCTATTAATTAGGATAATTATCCTTCCTTGACTGCGCAATACATCATGGGCATCCTATGGTGTATATAATTGCGCCCGGGAAATTTTCCATAAATACAACTAATAGATAACTTCCCTTTAATGTTTGCCTCAACTAGGCCTTCATTAGAACAGACATGCATGCAATTATTAATAGTAAATCATCAGTCACTTGACATATCACTGCATGTGAATTAAATCTTATTTAATTCACTTGACCTCTCACTAGTACAACAATCAGTTACAACTAGTTAGACTGACTTTAACTCACTTAATTGAGTTAACTGATTTCTCATGCATTAAACTGATGATGCCTCACCAACCACCCACAACTCGAATTTCATGAGATAACTGATTCTATCATACTCAATTAACTATTACAAGTGATTATGAGATAATATTACAGTTTATTGTCAAATTTATTTTAAGGGATAAATAAATTTGACATACATTTATTCTAATTTAATTAAGAAATAATTAAATCAAAAGCCTCCATGGTAGCCATTTTTGGATTCTGTTTCTTGTGCCAATTTCATTGTTTCTTGTTGCAAATTTCAATAGTTGCAGAAGTTAGAGAGAGAATCATCCATTCAACAGACTTTGGGCCAAGTCAAAGAAATCATTTGGATAGATATCATTGAATCCATTAATTAAATATGTCCCTACATCCAGATTTTTTTTGAACAAAAGGAGTTGATTATAAAGGCTAATGATGCCATCACAATTATCAAGGAAGAGCTTGGATATGCCTGCAACAGAAAATAATATAATTATGTTCTTAAACTCCGAGAAAAAATATGAACTAGATGACTTGGGAGTGGACGAAAGAACATGGACCATTTTAGAAGTGAACAAGATTCTTACTAAGAAGAATCTGATTGTTCAACTGGAAGAGAAATGCCAAAATTTAGAGATAGTAGTGAATAGATTCTTCAGCGGGTTAGAGCCTTTAACATAGAAGGGTCTGCATCAGTGAAAATTTTAGGGGCTAATATTCACAAGTGGGCTAATATTCCATGCTTTTTCCCAAAAAACATTCACTAATTTCCATTTTTCTAAAAAAGAATTCGCCCAAATTTTATAGTATAAAATTATTTTACCTTAAAAATCACCAATATTATATATTTTCCAATATAAAATAATTATAAATATAAACATTTTTACAAAATTATCATGAAACATTTTAAAATTTGGATATTAGGGACTAGTAAGATTCGCCAAGGTAGCTAAACTTTAAGATAAACTTCCATCCTTAAAATTTTCCTTGGTCTGGAATCTTTGTTTGTGATTAATGATAAGTTGATAACTCATGAAGACTGTGTGAAAAAGATAAGGGAAATTTCCAGGGACACTGCCAAATTCTCCAACATCAAAGGCACCATGATAGGTAAAGCATTCTTGGAAGAAATGAGCAATGATCTTTTTATTCAAGGTAAAACCATTGATAGGTAAAGCATTCTGGTAAAACCTAATTTTTCCAGATATACTGAAGTGGATGAAATTTACCAAAAGGTAATCAAGTTAACTATCTCAGATGAAGATCGATGGGATAAACTGTGTGAAATATAGGAATGAAAAATAAATGAGAAAGGTCAGCTGCAACCAGCACATCATCCAACACAACAGCCAGTGCAACCCACAAATAGGTCCGCACAACAACTGTTTCCTCTAAAATAGTGCCAATGTTCCATATCACCTACACCAAGCATATTTTTTGTCACAATTAGATTTTATTATTCAATTTTGTTTAATAATACACTGTTTGTGGAGACAACATTGATTGTAATCAGTTTTCTAATATTTAATATAAATACTTCACTGTTCGAATGTATAAATAATACAACATATATGTATATCATGGATTCAATCCTATCTAACAATGTACTAAAGCTAGATATTGAATCACTTATACAAATCAATTGCGGAAATTAAAACACAATCACCAATCACATGAAACAAAGAAGAATCAATCAAACCACAACACAGATAATTTCTCGGGGAAATATTGCTGCTCAAAACCCCACTTTCTTCTATTGTATATCTAGCATGGATACATGAAACAATTACATACAACTCTTCTCACAAGAGCCTCTTGTACTCAGCTAATTGTCTCACGTTGTCCTGGACAGAACTAACCAATACTTAGCCAATTATCAGCCTCTAAACAACCTGCTTTGATTGTGCAATTCATGTGGAATGAAATCCCTATTCTTTAGTAATTTTGGCCTTCCTTGATTGTGCAAGGATCATGGTAAATCCAATGGGTGTTTGGTTACATGGGTGCAACCCAATAATCCTACAACTGATAGTCAACATCCCTTTCACCTAGATCTCAACTAGGTCTCCACTGGAACTGACATGCATGCATATAATAATAGTAAATCATCAATTGCATGTGAGATCACTGATTATGAATTAAATAATATTTAGTTCACTTGATCTCTCACTAGTGCAACCAACAGTTACAACTAGCACAACTGACTTTAACTCACTTAACTGAGTTAAACTGATTACAACCTGCATTAACTAATGCACCACTGCACTTCGTAGTCTGTTACAACTAGAATTACTCTGCATGCCTCACCAACTACCCTAAACTCGAAATTCATGAGTTAACTGAATTTATCAACTCATTTAACTATTACAAGTTATTTTGAGATTATATTACAATTTATTGTCCATATTAATTAAGGGATAGCTAAAATAGACATATACCAAATTTAGCGCACACTAGTGTAGGTGCTGCAAAGACCTGTGGTCCCACACTAGTGTAGGTGTTGTTTGGACCTCCTATTCCCACACTAGTGTATGTGCTGCAATTTCTTGTTGGTCCCCGCCTCTCAACAAGAAAGGGATTATCCTTCACCCCGATCTTGTCTCTATGGTATTCGAATTTTCTCCTAGTGAGTGCCTTCGTAAGAATATCTACATCCTGGTATTCTATGGGAATGTACTGAAGTAACATTATGCACCTCTACACACAATCTTTGAGATGGTGGTATCGGATGTCTATGTACTTGGATCTATCATGAAACACATGATTAACAAAGATTTTAATGCAACTCTGGTTATCACAATGTATCATTGTCGGATCCATCTAAGAAGCAAACAAACCAACCAGGATATTTCTCATCCAGATGGCCTCACATGTAGCTTGAATTTTTGCCATGTACTCTTCCTCTGCTGAACTGAATGCCACAGATCGTTGCTTCTTGTTGTACTAAGAAATGTTGAAGATCGCTCCTGATGTGATCTTTCTATCTGATGGACTGCCTGCCCAATCTGCATCCGTGAAGCCTTGAAGCTTCACTCCCTCTGTCCGTTTGTACCATAATCCATATTGTGTAGTGCCCCTCAGGTATCTCAATACATGCTTCCCTTCATTCCAAAATATCTTGGTAGGCTTCAATAGCTTGACTCATCTGGTTAACTGCGTAGCAAATGTCTGGCCTAGTGTTCACTAAGTACATCAGTGAAGAAACTAACTGCCTATAGACAATAGCATCCACTACCTCTCCTGAAGTAGCATCCTCTTTTTTCCAATTTCCTAGAATAGGAGTGCCATGGGTTTACAGCTCTCCATGTGAAACTTACCCAGTATCTCTTTGGCATACTTGCCTTGAGAAACAAAAATTTCACCATCTCGCTGCCATATTTACAAACCAAGGAAATAATGAAGGAGCCCTATGTCCTTCATTTCAAACTCCCTAGCAAGATCCTCCTTGCATGAGTGAATCAACTACTCATCACCAGTCAAATTTAGATCATCAACATAAAGTAAAATAATCAATAGCTTACCTTCAACCAAAATCTGGTACAAGTTTGCATTAGCTTCACTTTTGGTGAAGCCCAATCCGGTGAAAATAGCTATCAATCTGAGTGTACTAAGCACAAGGTGCTTGCTTCAGCCCATACAGTTCTCTCTTGAGTTGACACACATGTGAATCAGTGTCAAAGATCTCGAAACCTTCTGGCTACTCTATGTACACTTCTTCCTCAATAACTCCATTGAGAAACACAGTTTTCACATCCATCTGATGAATGTGCCACCCCATCTACACTGAGAGTGCAAGGATGGATCTAATGGAATAGTACCTTGCAACTGGTGAAAAAGTCTCATCATAGTTGATCCCCTCAATATGTGATAATCCTTGGGCCACAAATCTGGCCTTGTACTTCTCGACACTCCCATCAGCAGCTTGCTTTACCTTGTAGAACCATCTAGATCCAACCACTGATTTACCAACCGGTCTTGGGACAATCTCCCATGCACTGTTATTGAAAATGGAGTCATACTCCTCCACCATTGCATCAACCCAGATTGGTTGTTGCATTGCCTCTTGAAAGGAATATGGTTCTGTCACAAGACACTTTCTCATAAAATCCATGTATCCAGTAAACATGTCTAGAGACTATCTCCGTCTGCACTGTGAAGTAGGGGCTCCTACATTCTCTGTTGAATTAAGTCTCAATCTATCAGCTTCTTTGGTGCGCCTTCTACCATTTATGGTAGATGGATATGCCTGAGTTTTTTTTATCACTCCATGACCCTCTGCATGTGGTTGCTCCACATCTTGAGGCTCATCCTTTGGAACCAAGAGTTCCTCCTTTTCATGCAAATGCAACTCACTCTTAAGGCACAATTGCATGGATTTCTCCTCATCAAATTTTATATCCTATCGCACAATAGTCATCTTGTTGTTTGGAAAATACACCTGATAGTTTTGGGGAGTATCAGTGTATCACACAAAAATCCCAATCTCAGCTATTGGTTCCAACTTCTACCTGGCGTCTTTGGTCACATGCACATAAACAGATGAGCCAAAAATATTAAAATGTGAAACATCAGGTTTCTTACTATTAAAATATTCTTTCGGTGTAATCATGCCAAGTATCCTATGAGGACAATGGTTCTGCACAAATACCATTGTGTTGCATGCCTCCGCTTACAGATGCAACGATAGGCCCTGATCATGCAACATCGCTTTTGCTGCATCCACAATCATTATGTTTTTTCTTTCAGTGACCCAATTTTGTTGTGGGTTATGAGGCGCTATCAGTTCTCTTTGCATTCCTTCTTTGTTGTAGAAGTTCTTGAATTCATTGGAAATGTACTCACCACCATTGTCGCTCCTAAGAGCCTTCACTTTCTTCCTCGTATCTTTCTCCACCAGTGCTTTGAACTCAAGAAACTTTGAGAACGTCTTATATTTCTTCTTCATGAAGTATATCCAGCACTTCCAAGAAAATTCATCAACAAATATCACATAGTACTTATGATTTTCTGTCGAAGCAATAGAGAATGGTCCACACATGTCTGAGTGAAATCTCTCAAGGATCCCCAAGGCTTGATTCTCCTTCTCATGAAAGGTGGTATTTACATATTTTCGCATAGTACATCCCTTGCATGTCTCTGAATGCGAAAGTGTACCCTTGGGAAGACCAGTAGAAATCTGCTGCATGAATTTTAAATATTCGTGGTGAATATGGCCCATTATCCTGTGCCATAACTCACCCTCATCCCAGCTCACCACTTTTTCCGCCTTACCCATCAATGTTGTGCAACCATCTACATATATTTTATAGATATTCTTAACTCGAATCCCAATATTCTTGGCTTTTCTTGTTGTTTTATGTCGCAGGAAAGCTTTTCCTTCACTGAAAACAACATCATAACCTTTATCCTCCAACATTGCAACTGAGACAAAAATTTTCTTCAAGCCTGGTACATGCATTACATCTTTTAATTGAAAGGGTTTACCTAACTGTCTCTGGAAGGTAATGGTATTGTACCTTTCGTCATCACCCATTTCGATATGCATCTGGAGGTCCTTCTCCTCCAAGCTACTGAAAATTTCTTTGTCTCCCGTCATGTGAAAGGATGGACCACTATCCAAATACCACACTAATCCCATCACACTTGATACCATGCATTAAATGAGTGAGAATTCAAGCTCAAATTTCCAGACCAAAGCCTCACCAACTGCAGATCCTCAAGCCTTCTTGTTCTTCTTCTTTTGTGGACAGTGAGTGGCATAATGCCCATGATCATGATAGTGAAAACACTTCACTCTAGACATGTCGCGCTTCTCCACATATTTGGACTTGGATTTGGAATGGAATTTCTTTCCTTTTCCCTTCTTCGCCTTGGCAACCAAAGCACAATCTTCTTCATCTTCATTCTTAGATGAAGATCCATCTCTGGCATTTTGTCTGAACTCCTCTTGTACCAAATCTGACCAAAGTCGTTCCCAATCTAACATCCTTTCCCTTCCATTGATAGAGTCCTGATAACTATGCCAACTCTTGGGAAGTCCTAGAAGAGCTAGGCTCACCAAATCATCATTAGCAATGGTAATTCCAATGCTCCCCAGATCATCCCGACATTGGACAAACTTTGTTAAATATTTTTTCATGGAGTCACCTTTCTCCATCTTGATCTTCCTGAGTTTATCTTTCAGTGAGAATTTCCTATGGTCATTGTTGTCTGAAATAGATCTGTCAGAGATTTACACATAGCATATGGTGTCGCTTTTCCATGGAGACTTGAGATAATGTGATCTCGTACTCACTCTAGTAAGATCCTCCTCACCTTTGCCACTTTCTTTTTCCATGCATCAAGATTTGCAACATCTATCACAACGGGTTTAGGAACATCATTTTCAATGAATTCCTTCAAGCCATTGTCTTCAAGTACTGCCTCCATCCTGTCTTTCCAAGAAATATAGTTAGAGCTTCCCTCGAGTGCATACTCCAATCTCAAGCCATTGATAGCCATTTCGATCCTGAATCAGCCGTAGCACCAAGAAATTCTTCTGCACATTTGAATTATATTCAGTCACAAACTTAGCTCCTCCTCCACTACTGTGATTTCCTGTGCTCTGATACCATGTAGAAATTATACAACATATAGGTATATCATGGATTCAATCTGATCTAACAATGTACTAAAGCTATATATTTAATCACTTCTACAAATCAATTGTGGAAATTAAAACACAATCGCCAATCACATGAAGCAAAGAAGAATCAATCAAACCACAACATAGACAATTTCCCAGGGAAATCTTGCTGCTTAAAACCCCACTATCTTCTATTATATATTTAGCATGGATACATGAAACAATTACATACAACTCGTAACACAAGAGCCTCCTATACTCAGCTAATTGTCTCACACTCTCCTGGACAAAAATTACCAACACTTAGCCAATTATCAGCCTCTAAATAGCCTTCCTTTCTTACACAATTCATGTGGAATGAAATCCCTATTCTTTAGGAATTTTGGCCTTCCTTGACTATGCAAGAATCATGGGCAATCCAATGGGTGTTTTTTTGCATGGGTGCAACCCAATAATCATAAAACTAATAGTCAACATCCCTTTCACCTAGATCTCAACTGGGCCTCCACTGCAACTAACATGAATGCAAGTAATAATAGTAAATCATCAGTTGCATGTGAGATCACTGATTGTGAATTAAATAATATTTAATTCACTTGATCTCTCATTAGTGCAACAAACAGTTACAACTAGCACAACTGACTTTAACTCACTTAACTGAGTTAAACTGATTACAACTTGCATTAACTAATGCACCACTACACTTCGAACTCGGTTACAACTAGAATTACTCGACATGCCTCACCAACTACCCTCAACTTGAAATTCATGAGTTAACTAAGTTTATCACACTCAGTTAAATATTACAATTTATTTTGAGATTAGATTACATTTTATTTTCCATCTTAATTAATGGATAACTAAAATAGACATGCACCAAATTTAGCTCACACCAGTGTAGGTGTTGCTAATACCTATGGTCCCACACTAATGTAGGTGTTGCTTGGACCTCCTGGTCCCACACTAGTGTAGGTGCTGCAATTTCTTGTTGGACTTCAACATTGAAGTATTCTAGGTTGATTTATGAATATATTTTTCCTATTAAGAAATTGTAATTTTCAAGTTTTGTTAGAGCATCAATAATACAAGGACTTATCACAGGATTCATGTGATGTATTTACTAGTGAAGTTATTCCATTGTAACTGTGTTTTTTCATGGTATTTCCTTTCTCTGTAAACATCTGAACAATCTTAATTGTAAAACAGAAAGTGTGATGAATAGGACAAGTTAATAAAAACATCCTGTTCTAGTTTCTTTTATAATTTATACGTTTTCTATTGAAGTCATATTGAAGAATACTTAATTTCTTTTCAATCTCTACTGAAATTCATTTTTCTTCCATCTCCATAATTCATTTAAAACCATAAAGGATCCAGTTAATGAAACCTAGCTTGCCCTGTGATAACTCTTTTAAGTATTGATGCAGCATCCAATTTTATATTTTTGACTCCATTTCCCAATGGGAATATAGAAATTTAATCTACCAAACCAATCAAAATCAAACAAATAACCAAGTACAGTCATAACTAGCCTAAGATTTATTTAAAACAAAGTTAGATTATACAAAGAGATCCCTCTTTGAAGCTGGCAGGGCTAGATCCCAGCTTCCAAAGTGGTTTTGATGTTTTCCTCTATGTTTATTCTCCCAATATTTTAAATTACAGAACGATAACATAGTGGCGACCATACTGGGGAAAAAATTGAAAAAAATTGTAATTTCTTTCGAATTCATAACCCTGGTTAAAACACTGTATGATAGGAATACTTCAAGAATATTGGTTTCCTTTTAATTTTTTTAAATAATCAGTGTGTGTGTGCCTTAGATTTTAACTCTAGCTCCTAAAAGAGCTTACACTAGATCTCATCCTAATCGAAAGCCTGTAGTAATTGTATATGACCCTAAAAAACTGCTGAGAATAAAAATCATAGTAGATATCCAAGAAAGTATTAGTCCTCCCCATAGAGAAGATGCACTCCCAAAATACTTTGTAACTCTGCAAGACATTGAGTTTGACTTACCTTTTTAAAAAAGCTTATTTATGACTAAGTCAGCCAATTGGGTAGATCAAATAGTGGTATACCAAGCTACACTAAGAAGACATTCATTTGAAGCACAGTCTACTCCCTCTGATATATACCTTCAAATTATCCAGGATTTTGATAAATTACAGGGTTTAGTCTCAGGTCTTGACCTTTTTTTCACGAGGCTTATGTTTAGCAGTCTGTAGAACTCTCTGCTTTGACTTCTTAAGCAACTTCATCCACTTCATCACAATCTGTTCATCCTAGATCAGCAAGTCCAACCCCTTCTGTAGTCTCTACAACTACTCTGGTATATCTGATCAAGAAACTCAAACTCCTTCTTCTCCTCAATCCTCAACCACAATCCAACCTTCATTTCTGCCAAAATCCCAGGTCCCAGTTCAGCCTCCACCTTTCATCCAACAACCACTTGTGATCAAACCACAAATTTTTCATTATGATATCCCTATAATGGAAAATAGATATGCTCCCCTTGTCCTTCAAGCTCCTTTGGAAAACATGATATGGTATTATCAAATGAGGATTCCGCAATTTGATGGAACTGGAGCTATCACTACCCAACAACATGTAGATATGATGAATGATAGTTTTGACCTTCAGGAGGTAGATGAGGAAAACGTAAAACTTAGGTTTTTTGAACAAAGTCTCATCAGAGAAGTTAGGAAATGGTTTAAATATTTGCTTTCTGCTAGCAGTAATGATCTCCCAGCATTCCATCAGACATTCCTTAATAGGTGGGAAATTAAAAAGAACCTTCTTCAGATTTTATCTAAGTATGAAAGCATTAGGAAGGCACCATGGTAAAGTGTTCAAGACTATTGCACTAGATTCAACAATGTATACAACGCAATTCCCACTAAGATTAAACCACCACAAGGTTTAGCCTTAATCAAATTCTCATATGGCTTTGACGAAAACTTTCTTACTATCTTAGAGAAAGAAATTAATCAACATTAGAAGAAATGCAAATTGATGCAGTGAGTGTAGAAGCAAATATGTTAGCAAAGAGAGCTAGAATTAGGAATGAAAAGAGAGTGACCATAAAAGAATAACCATCTACTTCTTCTGTTGATGCTAAAATTTATTCATTAGTTATAACAGTAGAAAGAATGATGGAAAGGATTAACATCAAAGAGAGGGCTACTACTAGAGAAAGTCAGCCTGCACCTCAAAGTCGTAATCAAAATCTTAGGAGAAGTCCTCCCCAAATCAAACAAAGAGAACAGAGGGGCCCTGATCAAAAAATTAGCCCTCCATTTCAAGATAATTATGATGATGATGATGGGGAAGTAGTAGAAGAGGTAGAATAGAACCAAATTAATTTGATGGGTATTAATGATGATGAAACTTTGTTTCTTACTCAGGAAGAACAAGAACTAGTTCAATATCCCAAACTGAACTTGATTATGAAGAATCAGATGACTACAAGCAGGGATTTCAAAACGATATTATCGAAGTCCCTAGACAATATAATCTTAGTAGTAAGAAAACATCAGATACCCCAAATAAAAATAATTTTGAAAATCCTATCAAGAAAACCTCTGGCACCATTGCAAAGAAAACTCTAGAAAATGTTGCTAAGAAAACTGTTGATAGTTCTGGAAAAAAAGACAATAGAAATTCCTGCTAAAAATATTGTTGAGAGTACCTCCAAAACTACACAAATCGATATTCCAACCACTAGTCATTAAAAATAACCTGTGTCAAAAGAAATTGCTGATAAATCTGACTTTCTAAACTTAAATAAATTCTAAAATCATTCAATATTGAAAATGAACTAGCAAAGCTGAAAATTCCTATCCCCTTAACAGAGTTAATTAACAAAATCTTGTACATAACTCAAGTTATGAAAGCTCTGAAATAGGAGAAAACACAGACACTGTAAATTTGAATGATGATCAGTCTAAATTATTATTTGGTCCAGAGGTAGATGGTAAACCATAGGAAGGAGAAGTTCCTCCATTCTATGTCAGTTGCAATGTTCATGATAAGATTCTCCATAATGCTATGTTAGATTCAGGTGCTTCGTACAATTTGATGGAAAAATCTGTTATGGATAAGCTTGGTCTTAATATTACTAGGCCTTACAAAGACTTGTATTCATTTGATTATAGTAAAGTAATATGTTTAGGTCTCATTAAGGATCTATGTGTTACTTTAGCCCAAATCCCAGCTAAGAGTCTAGTAATGGATATAGTGGTTGCTGATATTCCCCCTAAATATGGCATGTTTTTGTCATGCTCATGGGGAGAAAAATTACAAGGGACCCTACAAATGGACATGACTTATGCTACCATACCAGTGTTTGGTCAATAGAGAATACTATATAGGGAAAATTTAATGAAATACATGGTGAGTAGTCAGGAGAAACCAATTACTATCGCCTTTACTATGTTCACTTTGATTTAGACTCATTCATTCTTTACAATAATGGAGATATTGATGCCTAGGTCACCAATGCTGAAAATGAAACGAAAATTGTGCAACAAAACACTGAAACTGAACCTTTTTGGAACATGAGTTTTGATGGCTCTTGTAGTAGAGAAGGGTCAGGAGCAGGTGTGTGGGTCTCAAATTCAAGAAATAATAATGTAGAAGGTCATTCATACAAACTGAATTTTCAATGTATCAATAATATAGCAGAATATGAAGCACTTCTTTTAGGATTGCAATTATTGAAAAAAATAGGTTCTAAAAGAATTTTTGTTCATGGAGATTCTGAATTGATCATAAAGCAGATTAAAGGGGAATATTTTTCAAAGCATCCTAGACTGAGAGCATACATAAATGTTGTGCTTGATTTTCTAGAAAATTTTGTAGAATATGATCTTGTTGTTATTCCTAAAAATCAAAATATCCTTGCTAATGGTCTGGACTTTTCAACCAGCACATGCAAAATGCCTCATCCTAATAGACAATATACAGTGGAAGTAAAACATCGTCCAGTTGTACCAGATAATATGAGGTATTGGAATGTGTTTGGAAATTGCAAACAGATTGAAAACATTTTGCAATATAAGGATGAGTATTGTCAAACCAGGAGGTAACTCCTCAAATCAGAATGTGTATTAGCTGAAGAATGCACATGGATTTATACATGGAGGTGAGGCTATTGGGATTCATCTCCCAATGACTCTTGGCCTTCCTTATTTCCTAATATTAAATAATATACAATATTAAATGTGCACACCCATCCCATAGGATTAGGTGTCAACATTCCCCCCTTTAATCCGAAGGGATGTTGGTGAGTCCAAGCATCGATCCGAACTTTTCAAACTTTTCTCTTCCAAGTGCTTTGGTGAAGATGTCAGCAGTTTGCTCATTTGTGGAACAATGATGTAGATGGATGGTTTTGGCCTGAACATGATGTCAAATTAGATGGTACTTTGTATTGATGTGCTTTGTTCGATCATGGAACTTTGGGTTCTTGGCCAACTTTATTGCAGAAGTGTTTTCGATCATGAGTGGAGTGGAATACATTTGTTTCATCTGAAAATATTCAGGATTTTTTGGAGCCACACAATTTCCTTTGTTGCTTCAGCTGCTGCTACATATTCTGCCTCGGTCGTGGAATCTGCTGGAACTGACTGTTTGCATGATCTCCATGAGACAGCTCCTGATCCAAGACTCATGGTGTAACCTGTAGTAGACACCCTTGTTTCTTTGTCCCCATCAAAGTTTGAATCAGAGTATCCGATCAAGCTGAAGTCGCCTACCTGTGTATATTTGAGTCCAAAGTCTTGAGTCCCCTTCAAGTACCTTAACACTCTTTTTGCAGCAGACCAATGTCCTTCACAAGGTTTTTGCATAAACCTTGAGAGGATTCCAACAGCAAATGAAATGTCAGGTCTGGTGGTGGTCAGATAGATAAGACTTCCTACAAGCTGTCTATACTTAGTTGCATCCTCAAATTCCTTCCCTTCAACAGATGTGAGCTTTAAGTTTTGTTCCATTGGAGTGCCTAAGGGTTTACAATCATCCATGCCAAATTTGTTCAAGAGATCTCCAATGTACTTCTTTTGAGAAAGAAATATGAATTTAGGATGTTGAATTACTTCAATACCCAAATAGTAATGAACATGACCCAAATCAGTTATTTCAAAACCTTTCTTCAACTCTTTCTTCATGGATGCAATATAGCTCTCATTGTTTCCTGTTATCAAAAGATCATCTACATATACCACAAGATATACAACCGTTTTTCCAACTTTCTTAACAAACAAAGTTGCATCATCAAGATCAAAATGTTTGAAGTCAAGTTTCAGAAGATGCTCGGTCAATTTCTCATACCAGGCTCGTGGTGCTTGCTTGAGGCCATACAAGGATTTTACAAGTTTGCAAACTTTGTGTTCTTGACCCTTTACCACAAATCCTTCTGGCTGGGACATATAAAATTTCTCCTTTAGATCTCCATTCAAGAAGGCTATTTTTACATCCATCTGATGGACTTTACATCCATTCTGAGCTGCTAGAGCAAAGAGAGTCTGGATGGTGGTCCATTTTGCTGTGGGAGAAAATTTTTCTTCATAATCAACTCCTTCTTTTTGTGCGAATCCTTTTGCCACAAGCCTGGCCTTGTGCTTGTCAAGTGAGCCGTCTGCTTTGTACTTGTTCTTGTAGACCCACTTACAGCCAATTGGTTTCGTTCCCAAAGGCGGATCAACCATCTTCCAAGTGCCATTCTTTATCAAGGCATCATACTCCTTCTGCATCGCTTCTTTCCATTCATCATGAGAAGCAGCTTCTTTGAAGGAATTTGGTTCATGATCTGTAGACAAACTCAATTCACAGTTATAAGAAATATCCATATCAACAGGAGAATCAGAATTATCTACATCACCTTCGATTTGTTGAGTGGAACTTCTTGTTCCCGTTTTTCCAACCTCATCAGGATGAACATTCTCCAGTGTCTTTGTCAGCCATTTGGGAGGACCTTTCTGAGATGGCCCAGGCTGGTCATTTGACTGAGTTGGGATTGATTCAAGATTCAATCTCCTAATTCTATCAATCACATCATCCAATGTGTCATCCGTGGTTGTTTCTTCATGTGGGGGAGAGAGTGCTTCAGGACATGATTCCACAGTTTGATTCAATATCGGAATCCCCCTTTCAAGATGTGGAATCTGATTATCAAATTCTTGGAAAGACTTTGCATGTGTGAATCTATCCAGGCGATCAAGTTGCCGCTCAACAACCTTGTCACTCTTGGAAGATTCAAGAAATATGACATCTCTTGCTATTACAAATTTCTTATTTGCTTCATCATAGAGACGATATCCTTTGGAGGTATTGGAGTACCACAAGAAGATACATTTTCTGCTTCTAGCACCAAGTTTGTTCCTTTGACCCTTGGGTATCAAGGCATAACAGGTGGACCCAAAGACCCTGAAATGCTTTACCGAAGGAATGTGGCCATGCCACATTTCAAAAGGAGTTTTGTGTCTAATTGAACTTGAAGGACACCTATTCTTTATGTAAACAGCACATAGAACTGCATCAGCCCAAAACATCAATTTTACATTCTTGAAAAATAACATGGAGCGAACCATATTTAAAATAGTTCTGTTCATTCTTTCAGCTACATCGTTCTTTTGGGGATTATATGGCACAGTTGTTTGATGTTTGATTCCATGTTGACGAAGATAATTTCAAATTCGTTTGAAGTGTATTCTTTTCCATTATCAGTACGTAGAGAGCCAATATGAGTTTGTGCATCATTTTCAATCCATGCATGAAAATTCTTGAATGTTTGAAAAGCATCGGACTTATTCTTCAGTAAGTAAATCCAACACATTCTGGTGTAGTCATCAATAAATGTCATCATGTATTTGTTTCCATTTGCAGAAGCAATAGGCATAGGGCCACATAAATCTGAATGAACAAGTTCAAGTTTTCTATGTGCTCTAGAGTGTGAATCATGAAATGGCTGTTTGCTATGCTTTCCTAGAATACAAGCATCACATTCCTTAGGTTTTCTAGGAATTGTAGGCAGTCCATCAACACCATTTTTCTTCAACAAACGAAGGTTGTCATAGTTTAAGTGTTCAAATCTAGCATGCCATAAAAGACTTGATGGGAATGTACCTTCATCATGATGTGAACTGAATGCAAAGTTTTGAGCATGAGCAGATGAACCTTTCAGCTTCAAGAGTCTCCCTTCTTCTATTCCTTCCATGACAAGTGAGTGATCTGATGCTTTTCTGACCTCTGCCTTGCCATCAAACACGTGAACTGAGTGTCCTTGCTGCCAGATTTCAACCAGGGACAGCAAGTTTCTCTTCAACTCAGGGAGGTATAGAACCTCATGTAGGATATGATCAGGAAGACCAGGCAGTTTAAGCCTGACTGTGCCAAGCCCTGATGGCTTGAGTTTGGATTTATCTGCGAAATATACTGCTCCATCAACTTTGTCAGTGAATTCTTCAAAAAAATATTTTCTAAATGTCATGTGACATGTTGCTCCTGAATCTAGCAACCACTCATCTCTCCATGAAGTAAATGAAACATCAAATAGGTTTTCAGTTACTCCATTGTTACAATGTGCTAGAACAGAATGAGTTGATTCAGCTGGTTTACCTTTGTCTTTGTCACTAGTTTTACCTCTGTCTTGATTTGTTTGCTGCTGAGCTTTAGATTGTCTGCCCCCCTTTTCTCTGAAGTTTCTTCTTCATCTTCTGCCTTCTCTTCCTCTGGATGGACCTGAAGCATGTCTCTTTTCTCTCTGTGCCAAGTAGGTAGCCTCTTTAGAAGATGAAGGGACTGTCATCTTCTTTTGAAGGAGGAGAAAAAAACTTTGCTGGAAAATCTCATTTGAAGGAGAGAAAACAAAAACACTCTTTGCTGGAAAATATACTGAAAAAACTCTTTGCTGCAAATATACTGAATTTAAAAGGACAGAAACACTTTTTGCTAAAAGACTGAATTTAAAAGGACACAAAAGCTCTTGCTAAAAACTGAATTCTGCACCAAAATATATATATATATATATATATTTTGTTTTGTTTGGAAAGAAAAAAAATTTGTATGATATGGTCGATATGGAATGGCTGTATTATAAGGTGGTGGAATGGTATATGAATGGGAGAAGCGGTATTGAATATTATGAAGGGCGGTATTATGAAAGTAAGAAGTGGTATTAAATATGAGAGTGGGAGGGGGCGGTAATATGGAGTAGATGTAATATGGAGTGAATTGAAATAGTGGAGTGATGTAAACAGCGTGAAAGGGAGGCGTTATTATAAATGGAGCGTATGGGCAGTATTACATATGGGAAACAATGATATTAAACCAGCGTATGGGCAGTATTACATATGTGGACAACGCATAATAGATATGGAGGCAGCGTTGTATGGACAAAAAACCAGGAGGCAGCGTTGTATTATAATACGACTGTCATATATGGATGGTGCGCAGCGTTGTATGGACAGAAAACCAGGAGGCAGCGTTGTATTATTATACGACTGTCATAACACATCGAATATATATTATGGTGGGATTCAAAGCAGCGTGGGAGCTGTATATGGTGGGCGGAGAGGCGTTTTATAACATGTAGCGTAGAGATATAACGCAGACAGAAAGGTGACAACGTGGAGGTATAACGGAGACAGGGCGTATAGTTGCAGGCATGGAAAGATTGTGTGGAGAGCCGCCTGTGTGGAGAGCGAGGTGAGTGTGTAGCAGTCGTAGGGCGTAGAGCTCTGTGAGGGGGAGGAGTGTGCGTGGAGAGGGCCGAGAGGCCGGTCAAAGGCCGAGAGGAGGGTGCGTTAAGCAGGTAGTAAGTCGATGAGTGTTGAGGGAGGAGCGTATAATGGATAGGACTGTGCGTTAAACCGTGAGGAAAGGACGGTGGTATGGGGATTAGTGCTGTGAGGAGAAGAGGCGCGTAGGGAACGGAGTGTATGCATATGGAACAGAGTTGCAGGTATGGGGGGATAGTAGTGAGGGAAGTGTGATTGATGTGAATGAGAGAGGAGCGCTGGTCGATGAGGGAGATAGGGTAGTGAGGGAAGTGTGAGAGGCGTTGGGTAGGTGAGGGAAGTGTGAGGGGCATTGGGTAGGTGAGGGAGAAGTGAGGGCGTTACAAAAAAAAACTGAAATGGTAGTGTGCAGGACTGTAGGATTGCAGAGTGGCAGGGGCTGCAATTTGCAGAATTTCAGGGTTTGCAGAATTGCAGAATCTTCAGAAGCTGCAGGAGCTGCAAATGTCAGACCTGTGGATAATTGAAGAGAAAAAAATGCAGAATAACAGTATAGAAATTTAGGAGCAGCAAAAAACTATTAATGAAAACTGACTGAGCAAAGGAGAGGGAGTTACACGACAGGCAGAAATGCCAATAGTGGGACTGGCTCTGATACCATGTCAAACTAGGAGGTAACTCCTCAAATCAGAATGTGTATTAGCTGAAGAATGCATATGGATTTATACATGGAGGTGAAACTATTGGGATTCATCTCCCAATGACTCTTGGCCTTCCTTATTTCCTAATATTAAATAATATACAATATTAAATGTGCACACCCATCCCATAGGATTAGGTGTCAACAAGTATGAAGAAAATAGCATAGATTTAGAGTGTGAAGTAGAAAATCAAATAGTTGTAAATACTAATGTAGGAAAACTGTTTAATGAATCAAATGTTAATATTTTTGTAGATGAAGTTGTACATACATTAGAATTGCATGAAATTGATCCAGAAAAAGAAGAATTTGAAATAATTCAGCTTAAAGACAATGTTTTACCTAGAGGTCTAGTTCCATTAGAAGATATTTTTTATTTTAATGTAGCAAAAAAGCCAAAAATAGAGCCCACAAGGGCAGATGTAGAATAATGTAATATAAGTGGTGAAAAAAGTCCTAAAATGATAAAACTTTCAAAATCATTGTCTGCTGCTCAAAAAAAAAATACATAGCTTTATTCAAAGAATTCATTGATGTATTTGCCTATGAGGATCTCAAAGCATATGACACTAGTATCATACAACATAAAATCCCAATCAAGGAAGATCAGAAATCATTCAAATAGAAACCTCATAGAATAAATCTAGTTCTGATGTCTCTGACTGAGAAAGAGGTTAAAAAGATGTATGATGCTAAATTCATAGTTCCTCTCAGATAATATAAATGGGTGTCTAACATAGTGCCTACTAGGAAGAAAACTGGAGAAATCTAATTATGCATTGATTTCAGAAACCTTAACAAGGTTTCCCTAAAATACAACTACCCTTTACCAAAAATGGATCATATATTACAAAAGGTAGTAGGGTCTAGTAGGATTTCCTTATTAGATGGTTTCTCGGGTTACAACGAGGTCTTAGTACATCCTGATGATCAGGATAAAACAACTTTCACTACTCCATGGGGGACCTTCATGTATGTGAATATGCCCTTTGGGTTAATGAATGTTGGGGCCACATTCCAAAGAGAAATGGATATTGCCTTTGCTGATGAAATTGGTCATTTTATTATGATTTACTAGATGATATCACTATCTATTCTAAAATTGATGAGGAAAATTTGTTACATCTGAGAAGAGTGTTTGAAAAGTGTAGAAGGTTTGGCATCTCATTAATTCTAAGAAAACACTTTTTGGCCTTGAAGGAGGAAAGCTTCTTGGTCATATTATTTAGGATGGTATTAGGATTGATCCCATTATAATTGAAGCCATATTAAAAATCAATCACCCTAGAAACATTAAGGAGCTTCAATATTTTATTGGCAAAATTAATTTCCTAAGGATATTCATTCATAACCTTGCAGAACTTCTTAGAAATATAACAAATATGCTGAAAAAGGATTCAGAAATTAGATGGATTATTGAGGCTAGACAATCCTTTGATTTACTTAAATAGGCATTGACAAAAGAAAAAGCGTTGATTAGTCTAGATTTTACTAAAGATTTCATTATCTTCTCTTTTGCTTCTGAACACATTGTTGCAGTTGTCTTGTTGCAGAAAAATAATGATGTATTTTAACAACCCATTGAATTTTTTCAGTCAGGCTTTAAGAGATGCATCTTTGAAATATAATATTATTTAAAAATAGGCCTTTTCATTGATTAAAGCAATTAAAGACTTTAGAGTATATATCTTGCATTCCCATATTATTGCTTATGTACCAAATTCAATGGTCAAGGATATTTTAACACAGAATGGACCTGATGGTAAACTAGGTAAATGAATTGCTTTCATTCTTGAGTATGACTTAGAAATCAAACCCACCAAGTTAATCAAAGGACAAGGACTGGCCAAATTGATGGTTGAGTCAAATTTTCATGCATTTGACATCAACTTTGTTGCTGCATTAGATGATCAAGAGGAATAGGTCACTCCATAGATTGATGAAGAATTTATGAACTCACCCTGGTATGCAGACCTGTTATATGTTTTATTCAATTTAAATGCTCCTCCTGCTCTAGCAAAAACAAAGGCAATATTTCTAAAGTTAAAATCAATTAATTTTTGCATCATAGAAAATTTTTCATATTGGAAAGATGTTGGTGGTATTTTACTTAAGTGATTGTTAAAGGATGATGCAGAAAGAACCATGCAGGAATTCCATGAAGGTTATTGCGGTGGAAATATCTATTGGAAAACCACTACCAACAAAATCCTCAGAGCTGGTTTTTACTGGCCTACCCTTTTCCCTGATATTCATAATAAAGTAACTTCGTTCCATAAATGCCAGATATTTGAAGGAAAAAGAAAGCTTTTTCCCCTGCCATTAAAGCCTATATCAGTTGAAAGCCCTTTCCAACAGTGGGTATTGGATTTCATTGGTGAAATCCATCCACCTTTATTTGCCCAGCATAAGTGGATTATCGTAGCCACAGATTACTTTACTAAGTGAATAGAAGCCACTCCCAGATCTGTCACTGATGTTATCATCATCAAATTCCTTGAAACCAATATCCTCTCTAGATTTGGTTGTCTTAGAAAAATTATTAATGATAATGCTAAAACCTTTAAATCTAAGAAAATGATTGAATTTTGCAATAAATACCACATTACTTTGGGACATTCAACAGCTTATTACCCTTAGGGTAATGGGTTGGTTGAATCCTCAAATAAGATATTGGTAAATATCATTATAAATTTGTTAGAGGACAAAAAGAAGTCTTGAAACAACAAGTTAGTTAATGCACTTTGGGCTGACAGACTTACTACAAAGAAGTCAATTGACATTTCATGATACAATTGGTTTATGGAATGGATGTTGTTTTTCCATCCACTTTAGGAAATGCAGTCATGAATATAATTCAAGAATTATAGGTTGAGCCTAATGATACACAAAGGAGGATTAATTAGACTATTTAGTTACAACAATCCAAGGAGAAAGTCTACAACAAACCCCAAGTTATTCAGGAAAATGTCAAAAATATTTTTGACAGAAGGACTAAATTTGATGACTTCTACATTGGAGACAAATTTTTGAGGTGGGATTCCAGGAGAGAAGAAAAAGGTAAACATGGGAAATTTGATAATCTTTGTAAAGGGACATACATAATTTATGATTTCATAGAACACAATGCATTCTTCCTCAAGGACCTGGATGGAGCAGAGATACCTGGTGGTCCTGTCAATGGTAGGATGTTGAAGCACTACTTTTGTTAGCAAAAATATTATTCTTACATCATTGTAAATATCATATTCTATATTATTTTGATTAGGCAACTTATTGATTGAAGTTGAAGCCCGCAAAGAAGGCCCTAATATTTGATTGATAAGCTTCCATAAGTAATTCAACAGTAAAATAAATCAGATGCTAACATTACAGACATGGGATACTCAAGGCTACTGATCATATGTTCTTTACACTTCACATGGAGAAGCGCCATCCCCAGCTGGAGCCACTGTTAGGGTCCTATAATTTATAGGATCTCAAGGTGATTGAGTATGTTGTATTTGTGATTTTACATTGTAAATAATTTTCAATATGCAAATGATTTCCAAATATATATATATATAAAAGAAAATGAAAATAGGGTAAGTCAAAAAATGAATACAGAGAAAAATAAAAAAAATAAAGAAAGTTGAAAAAAATAAAAGAAAATAAGAACCCCACAAAAGAAAAATAGAAAAATAATACTGAAAGTGTTGCAAATTCAAATGCCACTACTGATAGATTTCTTTTCTTTATGTCAAAATCCAATAAGGTTTTGTGTAACTTGTCTTAAAATGCCACAATGACTAGATTTTTGTTCAAATCATATAGTTTAATCATGGTTGAACAATTGTGAATTTTTGTTAATTAGGTTAGTGAATAAAATTTTCCAAACAATTTAATCTTGGAAAATAAGTAGTTAGGTAGAAAATGAAATTGATTCAACTGCTTAATCTGAATCAATATGAGAAATACGTGATAAAGTAGGTTATATTATATATATATATATAAAAGTGATGTGGGTTTGCTAGCATAAATGCACCCTAAGAAAAAAAGAAGAAAAAATGTTAGCTTATCAAAATAAATTAAATTCATGGGTAGGGAGAATTATGTTGGAGCCTTGAAAAGAGTTAAACTGGTTATCCTAAGTTGTGGTTTCCAAATCTATCTATGCATATGAAACGAAAAAGGTATAATATTAATTTATCATAACTCTAAGTATTTAATCGCATTAAGGAAAAAACTTGGCATATTCCCATATATCCTAAGTTTTTATTCTCAGTAAACCTTCCCACTACCCAACAATTCATCAAGTCACATCACTTTAAATCTCGCTCATCTATTCACCCATCATCTCTTATGTTCTCGATCCAACGGTCCACATCTGTTTTCGCTGCCCCCCCCCCCCCCCTCAAATCCGAGCTTTACCGCCAGGGGGGGGGGATGTGGGTCCGAAACAAGTGTTTTCAGATTTTAGACCCACAGTAACATGGCGGCTCCTCTATGTTTCGCACCTCCTCCACTCGTACTGTTTAATGCCTCACACCCCCCCCCCCCCCCCCCCCCCCCCGAAAAATTCTTTCTCCCGCAATACCGAAACCGCTCATTTATCTGTTGCACCCACTAATCTTGTCACACCGGCTCGCTTATGCCCATTTCCAATTATGTCCCTTCCCGTGGAAAACCATACATTATGCATTTAATTAAATAAGTGACCTTTAATATAACATATTTGCACCACAATCAATGGAAAAAACCCAACTTTTTATAAAACCATGCATTCTAAACCTATTTAACTTTTACCTTACTGATTTCTCTGCAATTTCCATTATTGTGACAAGTTTACAAATCTCTAGATCGATTCATCGGGTCATTACCAATCCTAGTATTGTGTTTATTGCACCTTCTTCACCAATCCAGATATTTACACAATCCCGGTAAACTTGTTCTTTTATGAACCCTTTCAATTCTCTTGAACAAATTGTATCATATCTCCTAAGAATAAAATCCAGGAGGAACCAGTTAACCTATTGATCCATCCTCTTGTTGATCTATACCATGTCCCACTAGCTGACATAAATTATAAAATTCATGAAACTCTCTGAATTTGAAATTTTTGAGATGTATTGTTGGCTAGAATAAAAATACATAGATAATTCAGATGACATTGGACTATGGGAATCAAAATTACCTCACTATATTTTCCCCCATACCCACAGTGCCCCTGAATTCATCCGCAAATGTCAGGCCTGCTACATACCTAGCCAGATAGCCATAATTGCCCCCACATGTGAAATTATCTTCACTATCACTGCACAATCCCTCGATTAAATGATGCAGACCCCTTCTATAAAAAATGGAACCCATTTCTCCCAAGAATCCCTTAATGAATTGTATCAAAAGCTAGATTTTTCCAAAAGGGCTAAAACCCTTGAGCGCTTCCTAGCTGAAGATACTCAGTTTCCTAAAAAGAACCCTCCTTACTCTTCCTCATTTTCCCTGATAGAGCCATGCAGATAATCACAGTCATTTCGTACCTCCTTGGATACCATTTTGACCAGTGGGTAGATGAGCCAATCATTGGTTTCCTCTCCATACTTTCTACAGATTCAAAACCATCTATCCTTTTCAATTTCAGACAGTTCCTAGAAGATAGTATTCATGACCAATTTTCCATATTTCAAACAGAGGAGGTGTTTAAATATTCCTCTGTTCTAGTTTACATGTTTCTATATTTCCAAGGATATAGATTTAAATTTTCAATTCAGAAATAGGATGATGATGGAAATCATCAATCAAACATCTTTTGGACCACAATGGTGATGAAAGAGAAGAAGGAGTATTCATACAAATATTTCATTGAACTATTTGTACATCCAGCAATGAGCCTTCTTAGCAGTACATCTGAACCAAGAGTCAGTGAGGAAATTAAAATGATTCTACACCTATCAGATCAAGAAAATACTGGTGACTGGCATTTATACCAAAACTACACAAAGTTGAGAATTTATGGCTGTGAGATTTCTCCTTACAAGCTTCCAAAATTCCTCCCAACGATGATTTTTTCTTTAGATTATGTTAACACTACAATTTTTCAAAAAAAAAATCAAAGTCTGGTCGTCACTGTAAGTTGTGTCTTTGATCCTCTCCTGTTTCCTAACTTATGGTGAAGAGCCCTAGAGGATTAAATTGTATGAGTCTTGATCACTTTTTAATAAAATTCAAAAAGAATTATGAGTCCAATATTATGTTTCTGTTACAAATTTGAAAGGGTAAAGTCTCTTTTAAATAGGTCTTTTAACTACTTTCAGTGGTTAAAGTCATAAGTTTCCATTTGAAAAAGGGTCTTATTCTTTCACTATAAGAAGCAACTATCATTTTCAAAAGCTATGGTTTTTACAGGAAAAGTTGTCTTTTTTCATAAAGGTAATAATTACCTGCAAATTAGTATAAGGGAGCATAGGAAATATTATTCAAAGGAAACTAGTATTGTTATTCAAAGATTGAGGAGATGTTAAATTAAGAGGTGTTATGTATGTAAATAATGTTGGTTTTTCATTGGTCCAAGGTGCATTAAAAGGGTGATTATTCTTCTGCTATGGTTATGCAAATATATTGCTACTCAATAAAGGGTATATATGTCAAAGTGCAGTATGAGTAGAAATTATGAAGATATGTGATGGAGTTGGTGAAATGAGTTGGGATTGGTTTTAAATAATTTCTGTATTCGTGTCATTCCTATTAATCGAGTCTTAGGGCATGCATAACCTTGCTTCCATCCGCTCTTGTGACAGTTGCAACTAATATTTTTATTCTCCATTTTAAAACCATTTGTTAATAGGTTCCAGCAAGTAGGATTTCGTGGAAGGTATTCCTTGTTTTACAGTTGTGTTGGAGGTTATGTTAACAACAAGCAGTATGGGCAAAGGAGGAAATGTGAGCCATTCTGAGCCAGATAACACTCGCTTTGTAGATATTGGTGCTAAAGACGAGTTCAAGGTAGTAGGTTGGTACCAGTTCTTAAGGAAATTCTCAGGTGAGAATTTGGTTGTCCCTCAAGCATTTGCTGAGACCTTTGATGGAGAAATAGTTAGGATTGGGTCTCAGACCTTCAACATTACTGAAACCATCATTGCAAGGGCAATCAGACTTCAGCAACAAGTGAGTATTGGCATAATAATAATAAAACTCTCCTTAAAGCAGATTCAAATGTTTATTTAAAACCTGAGCATGAAAACATTCGTTGGAATCCTACCATACATATCTCATACTTTAAACCTGAGTTGCATCATATCATTGCTACTGAACAACGTTACATAACTTGTGAAGGTAGGTTTTCAATTGTTCACAAATACAAAATGATGGTTTTAGCCCATATCTTTGGTGCCAAGCCCATGAATCTACCCTTTTTCCTCCACAGATCCATGCTATCAATGTCTCGAAAGATACAAAATAACTCAGACTACTCTCTTCATAATTTATATCACAGAGTCTTAATTAATATATTGATAGTTTATCACTTGAGAAGGAAAAGGACTACATGGGAGAAATTTATAACGGGTGAGGGATTTAACAGTGTTTATTAAAAAATAAGAGTAGGGAGGCCCAGAAAACTGAAAGCTCAAGAACAGAAGTCAACCATTATTCATACATCAACTCCCTCAAAATTTGGTTCATCTTCAATGTCATCTAGAAGAATTACTGGGAGCTTAACAAAGAAGGCTAGAAACACTACATCTACACCAAAAACACAACCAGCAAATGAGGTCTGCACTAGTAGTTCATCCAAGGAACCATAGACCTTGAGGTCATTCATGGAGGAGTGTAGAAAGAATCTTAAACAAGGAGATACCTTTTCTTGATAAAAACATTTTGTCTAAAATAAAAGAGGAAGAAACTTCCTCTTCAAGGGGTAAACAAAAGGGAAGGATCATCATGACAAAGGGACCTTCAGAGGAAGTTAGCCCTGAAGCCCTAACATCCAGCCATGTTCTACCTTCAGAGGAAGTCAGCCCTAAAGCCATGATATCAAACCCTGTTTTAGAAGCTACACAGGAGACTCAACAAAATAGTGATATTTCATCCAAAGAGCCAACTCTTTCACAAGTATTTTCCTCACTCAAGAAGGGGAAGATCGAAGTTTCAGAGACTATCACAATTGAAGAACTTAACTTAGCTCAGCTCTTCTCATCTATTGGTTCTTCATCCAAGAAGAGGAAGAAAACTACAATACATTCATATTCATCTTATGACGAGGATAGCAGTGATACAGAGTACACTGAGTCAGAGTTTGAAGAAGGAGAATCAAGTAGATTCATACATGGTGGAAAAATGCCTATATATAATCCAAACCCCTACATTCAAAGGCCTCCTACCAGGCCTAAAAAAAACTCAAATCAACAAGCAAGCTCATTTCTAACCCTGATTTTAGGGATGAAATAAAAAACATTGATGATAGCCCAGAGAATAAATCCAAGAATAAAAAGACTTAGTAGAAAAATAAAGCACTGAAGAGGAGAGAAAAAAAAAGGGTAACTAAAGTTGAAGCTATCAAAACCTTTTCCTCCATACAAGACCTCTAATAAATTAATATGCAGAACCTTGAAAATCTGAAGGAGTATTTCATTTTTGGTTTATATTCAGTTTTTCGGATATGGCTACCTTTTTTCAGAAGAGGTAGCTATTATTTTTTAATTTAGTATATGGAGAATAAAAGATACTCTTTGGTTTTATTCTCACAAGGATGAAACTGAATTTGATGAAGTGAATGTGATCTCTGTGATGATGAGATTTTGCCAGGTGTTAGATAAATTTCAGTTGGTTAGCCACTCCTATATTTTTGCAAATATGTATACAGGTGTTCATAGGTGTTCCTTTCAATTTAATTAGCCATATTTAGCTTCATTATGCCATGTTTTATCTTTATTTATATTTCATTTTCCTCTTTAATGTTCTAGATAAAATCTACTATACATAGAGAGTTGTAATAAATTCCCAAAAAACATATTTCCACTTTTATTGGAGGCTTCTATACAAAACTCCTATTTTGTATAAATATTGTGTAATGTAAATATAGAAGGTTTTGTTGGTTGTATTTTATAAAACATACTGTGTTACACATTTTAAATATATAATATATCAGAAGCACTCTTGGGGACTTATGAAATCTTGTTGTGTGTATTGTCTACTTATCTCATGTGTTTTGATATATGAATTCTTCAGTTCCAGACTGTGATATTAACTTTGTTCCATGTTTTTGTTAGTCTCATGATATATCTATGCATGATTATCCAATTTTGTCAGTCTTGCTTATCAATGTTTCTTGATAAGATATGTGTGGTAATTTATCTATGAGAATTCCTTGTAATAGATATCTTTAGGTGTACAATGAAATTTTTGTAAGACTTGTAAAATATTTTTTTCATTGATGCACTACCAATATGGATCTTGTGTTATTTCTCCATCCAAACAATGAAATTCTATGCAATAGACCCATTGTTATTTTGCGTATTCTCCTAGCCAACATATTACAAATTTACCCTTGCTACCACATCAAGCCTTAATACCGTCATATGTGTGAAAGAGAGTTATATGTTTGAAACATTTTCAAAAAATGTAATATTCAATCACTTCCCAACAATCCAATACAAATCATAAAATATTCCTTGAGCTTAAGATGTGTCTGGTCAAGCACTTTTCACAATCCAAGTGTTTATTCCAGTGCTAATAGATTACATCGAACAGATGTTGAATGCTGATAAAATCCACTTTGTGTTAGCAAAAAATAAGTCACACTTTAGGATTAAATGCAAATTGGGCCATTTATTTGCAACAATAGGTCATTAGGGGAGGAAGCAGACAAGATCTTTAAGGAAATGAAGTTCAGTCTCAACTTCACCTGGTCCTATGATCCATTGGGAACCATTTCAAAATTAAGGGTAGAAAACAGGACTACTCCTTATATACATACTCATAGGCCAAAAATAGAGAAGTACATGAACCAAATGGAGTGGGCTAAAAACACTTTGCAGGAAGCTGAGGAGCATCTAGTCTCTACTTCTACATCACAGACTCTTGTCCCATAGGAAAAAGCAGGAAAAATATTGAGAGAAGAAGAGTTATCTTCATTGACTGATACTACAAGCAAGGAATTCAAGATAATGTACAGGAAAAGAACAAAAGTAAATCCTAAAGCCAATCCAAATAAATATTCAGAACATGAAGTTATTATAATCATTAAGGAGACACCTACATCCTCTCAAGATGGTGGCCAAACCACCCTCTCTCCTACTACTTCTGCAACTTCACAGGACTACAAACAGGCCATTCAGACAACTAAGGTTGTCTCAAGGGAGAAAGAGAAGACAGTTTTTGATACATTCAGGGAAATAAAATTGAAGAATCAAATCCTGAAGAATAACACATAGTCAATTCTGGAAGCAGACTTCCAGTTCTCAGAGTAGGTTGTTGTCAGCATTTGACTCTGAGAAAGGTAAAATGAAAATGGTCTTTCTTTAGGCACACATTTCATAGCCTAAGACAACAACTGATTACAAGAAAACTTCATTTGAGATTGACATCAAAGACATCCATCCCTTTGATCAAATGGAGATACAAAAGCAAACAGGTGAAATGACTTCCTCTACCTTAACTAATATAACCATGAGTTTATCCAATTCTAGGATTCCTTGGAAAACATTCAGTCACAGCTAAAAAAGGAGAAAATCTCTTCTCTAGCCAAGGATACAAGAATAAATTCTTTGGAAGACTTAGTGGTCAGAGTAGGATAGGATCCTTCCAACATAAAAGTTTTAGAGTATATAATAAAGAAGAAGAATGTTGACATAGCAGCATTGAGGAAACAACTAAATTTGCCAGCCATAGAAGACCATCTCACCAAAGATATTGAAGAAACAGAGTCTCAAAAGTCAAATATGATGAAGCTCATCATGGAGAAAAATGCCCAATTGAGACAAATGGAAATAGAAATGGAAAAAATTATTAAGGAGAGGGAGAAGACTACAAAACTTTCCATGGCCTCATTGGATGTTGTACCTCTTACAACTATCCCCACAACTACAAATTCTACAACAAACACAATAGATGGTGCAGAACAGTTGACAAAGGAAAGGAAGAATTTTTCTATCCAGACAAAGGAAATCAAGAAGTAGCAGGATCAAGTTAAATTGTTGCAAGCCTAGAAATCAATAAGTGAAGTTTCTCATGCATCTAAAGCACAGAGAGCTTAGAAACTGATAGAGAAGTTGTTAGGTAAACTTGACTCAGGATAGAGTCAAAGTTGACTAGGGTAAATAGTAGTGGTTTTGGGGCACATGGTTTTGTGCACCCATGGTTTTGGCCCATGGCATTGCATGTAATGGAGCCTATAAAAAGGCTGGGAAGACTTCATTGTAATGTAGGCCTGGAGGTGAGCGGTGAAGGCTCACTTGGCCGGATTGGCTAGGGTTTTGGCCAATGTTTAATGAAATTTCATTGGTTGGGTTTTTCCCCGGATTTGGGGTTTTCCCGGTTAAACATTGTGTTTATGTTTGTGCTTTGTTGCTGGGTTATTTATGTTTATTTCTCTCAGTAAAATATTTATTATTTCTATCGTAAAATCCTAACAGAAGTTGTAGAAGTCAGAGAGAGAATCATCCATTGGAAAAACATTGGGCCAAGTCAAAGAAATCACTTGAACATATATCATTGAATCCATTAATGAAATTTGGCCCTGCTTCCATATTATTTTTTAACAAAAGGAGTTGATTATAAAGGCTAATGATGCCACCACAACTATCAAGGAAGAGCTTGGAGATATGCCTGCAACAGAAAATAGCATCATTAAGTTCTTAAACTCCTAGAACAAATATGAGCTAGATGACTTGGGAGTGGATGACAAAACAAAGACCATTTTAGAGGGGAAGAAGATTCTTACTAAGAATAATCTGGTTGTTCAGCCGGAAGAGAAATGCCACAGTTTAGATATAGCAATGAATAGATTATTTAGCGGGTTAGATCCTTTAACACAGAAGGGTCTTCCTTATTTATTAGTGATTAATGATAACCTGATAACTCATGAAGACTATGTCAAAAAGATAAAGGAAATTGCCAGGGACACTGCCAAAATCTCCAACATCAAAGGCACCATGATAGGTAAAGCATTCTTGGAAGCAACGAGAAATGATCTTTTAATTCAACATGAGGTAAACCACAACTTTGTGGTAAAACCTAATTTTTCTAGATTTACTGAAGTGGATGAAATTTACCAAAAGGTAATCAAGTTAACTATCCAAGATGAAGATCGATGGGATCAAATGTGTGAACTACATGAATGAAAATTAAATGAAAAAGGTCAGTTGAAGCCATCACAATAGCCAGCGCAACCCACAAATAGGTCCACTCAGCGACTGTTTCCTCTAAAACAATGTCAGCGTTCCAGATCACCTACACCAAGCCTATTTTTTGTCACATTTAGAGTTTATTATTCAATTTTGGCTAATAATACACTATCTATTGAGACATAATTGATTGTAATTAGTTTTGTAATATTTAGTATAAATAATTCACTGTTCGAATGTATAAATTATACAACATATATGTATATCATGGATTCAATATGATCTAACAATGTACTAAAGCTAGATACAGAATCAATACTACAAATCAATTGTGGAAATTAAAACACAATCGCCAATCACATGAAGCAAAGAAGAATCAATCAAACCACAAGGCAGATAATTTCCCGGGGAAGGCTTGCTGCTCAAAGCCCCACTATATTCTATCGTATATTCAGCATGGATACATGAAACAATTACATAAAAATCTTATCACAAGAGCCTCATGTACTCGACTATTTGTCTCACGATGTCCTAGAAAAAACTGACCAACACTTAGCCAATTCTCAGCCTCTAAACAACCTTCCTTTATTGTGCAATTCATGTGGAATGCAATCCATATTCTTTAGGAATTTTCGTCTTCCTTGACTGCACAAGGATCATGAGAAATCCAATGGGTGTTTGGTTGCATGTGTGCAACCCAATAAATCATCAATTTCATGTGAGATCACTGATTGTGAATTAAATAATATTTAATTCACTTGATCTCTCACTAGTGCAACAAATAGTTACAACTAGCACAACTAACTTTAACTCACTTACCTGAGTTAAACTTATTACAACCTGCATTAACTAATTAACCACTGCACTTCGAACTCTGTTACAAGTAGAATTACACTGCATGCCTCACAAACTACCCTCAACTCAAAATTCATGAGTTAACTGAGTTTATCACACTCAATTAACTATTACAAGTTATTTTGAGATTATATTACATTTTATTGTCCATCTTAATTAAGGGATAACTAAAATAGACATGTACCAAATTTAGCCCACACCAGTGTAGGTGCTGCTAAGACCTATGGTCCCACACGAGTGTAGGTGCTGCTTGGACCTCCTGGTCCCACACTAGTGTAGGTGCTTCAATTTCTTGTTGGACTTCAACACTCCCTCTCAACAAGAAAGGGATTATCCTCCACCTCGATCTTGTCTCTATGGTATTCGAATTTTCTCCTGGTGAGCGCCTTCGTCAGAATATCTGCATCCTACATGTACCACGGATATGTTGTAGCGATAAGTAATATGATTCAATTTTAGCCTCACACCTTTGAAGAAGTCATGAAATAATAAGTCTCGGAGGATGCTATGGATGAAGAATATGAATAAATTATGAAGAATGATATATGGATGTTGTGTTGAGCCCAAAAGGGAATTTTTTTGTAAGCTCAAAATGGTTGTTGAAGATCAAACATGGAGTCAATAGAAGTATTGAAAAAAATACAAGGCAAGGTTCATGGCCTAAGGGTTATCCCAGAAAGAGGGAGAATATTATGATGATATATTTTCTCTTGTGGCTCGATATACCACCATTAGTTCAATAGTTTTGCTTGTTGCAATTTAGGTATGGACCCTTCATAAAATGGACGTAAATATGACATTACTCCATGGCATGTTACAAGAAGATGTGTACGTTGAGAAGCCACATGGATTTGAAGTAGAGAATTGAAAGACACATGTTTGTAGGTTGAAGACAGAATTTTATGGTTTGAAGCAAGCCCCCATAGCATGGTATGCCCATATAGATAGTTACTTTCCGAATATGGGATTCACAAGAAGCACGGTTGATCCAAATTTATACTTCAATATAGTCCAAGGTATATGTTGACAAGTTATTCTTGACAAGTAGTGAGCCCCTGATGATCGAGTGTAATAGGGAACTAGCCTTTGAATTCAAGAGGAAGGACCTTAGACTCATGCACTATTTCCTAGGCTTTAAATTGTGGCAAAGGCCTGGTGAAATTTTCCTTTCATAAGAAAAATATGTCATGAAGCCATTGGAGAGATTTGGAATGATAGAATACAATTCCATGACCACAATGATGGAAATAAATTTCAATAAACTATGTTTAGAAGCTGCGAGACCCGATATGGTAGGTCCATCCAAGTATAGACAATTGATTAGGACTCTGATGTTCTTAGTGAACACTCATCCAAACATATGATATATTACGAACACACTGATTCAATTCATGACCAAGCCTCACCATGCACATTGGATCATTTTCAAACACATTTTGAGATATCTGCGTGGATCAATCACCCTTGGTATGAGATATTATGTCGAAGATGTTCAGCTTCATGGATATATCTATGATGACTATGAAGGAAAAAATATTGACAGGAAAATCATGTCTAGATGTTTTTTTAGCCTTAGATCTGCCATGATATATTAGATGAGTAGGAAACATAAGTTTGTTTCTTTTACCATTGAGGAAAAATACATTGCTGCTAACATGGCTAGATGCGAAGCAGTTTGGTTGAGGAAGATCTTTGGAGAGATATTGAAGTAGGTATTGGACACTATAGTGATATATTGTGGCAATAATATTGGGATTCGATTGGCAGAGAATCTCACGTTTCATGACAAGTGCAAGCACATAAATATTCGATATCATTACATTTGATACATGGTACAGAGAGGAGATGCTAAATTCCATCACATATCTATAGATGAGAAGACTATAGATATTATTGCCAAGGCTTTGAAAAAAGGGAAGTTCTTATTCTTCAAAGAGTAGCTTGGACAGATGGATGTGACCCTTCCTAATAAGGGGCATCGTTGGTCGAGGAGACTAAGCTAGATCGTCCCTCCTGTCTAAGCTCTTAGTGTGAGTAATTGAGATATGGATCTCCTGGGGTTGATGGATCTCTGGAAAATAGAGTTTCACCCCTATTTTTCACCCATAGGGTCATAGATGTAGCTCCCCTATCTTGATCTAGAATATTATATCCAATTTAGCATCATACCCACATGCTAGGCTTATCAGGATTATATCTCCCCGTCTGGCCAACGGGTTGAAAAATATTGGGGGTGTGATATCCTTACCATTGGTAAGTTGGGTATCTCACCTAAGTTTGATTATGATGCAGGTTTTCTACCACATGACTCTTGAGGGTCATTGCTGGGAAGATTTATAGGAAATAAAATGGATGTGATCCTTACCTTTTATATAGCAAGTGGTATCTCGTCTATTTATTACATCATGGGATGGTTGTGATCCTTGCCTAGTAAGTTGTATCTTTCTTATTGCTCGATGAGATGACTTGAGGTTAGAGTGTCTCATAGGATGTTCCCCACTGTCATATACATGAGGTGAGAGTGTCTAATAGTACCTTCATCTGTGTTTGAGAAGGTGGTAGATTTATCTCCCTGATGATTCTTCTTCTTTAGATTCGAGAATGCTTCAGCGGATAGAGTCGGGAAGATATGGAACATGATATGATGACAAGATATTTGCAATGGGTACATGATGTAGTTGGAATTTCTCCCTAGATGAGAAGGAGTGTTAATTCTATAGCTTATTGAAAAATTTCAATCATGGAACTAGATTCCTATTTTCAAGTGAACCAATTTTGAACTTTGAAGCACTAGATTTGGGCAAGGGAAAGTGTATTTTTAAAGAAAATCCCACAATGTCACATTTGATCAAGTTCGCCCTAACAAGAAATTGGTCACCCTTGGAGTCCCATAAATACAAGCGACCTCAACCTCATTTGGACATTTTCATCAAGCATATTCTTCTCTCTTATTTAGTTTGTTTTGCATAGCTCTAAAGTGAATTTTAGTAGTTGGGTTCATACAAGTATGAAATTGCAAGGTATGAAGCTCGTACGTGTGATTAGGGTTTTTGGTTTCTAGCCACAGGGTTGACACGGGGAATTTCATCTATAACCATAGGCATTCAAGCTTATCCATGCATTTCGAGCTTCTCAGTCACACAAATAGCTCTCCTTCCATGCAATTGGGATCTACAATTTCATTTTGATTGTTGACCGTAGTTGACTGCAAATTAGGAAAGCTATCTCTAATCATTATTGTTGTTGATATCATTTTTTGTTTATTGTTAGGTTTATATTGTTGGATAATTTTGTATGGGCTCATTTTACTCTTTTTTGAACATTTTATGATGATCTAATAGAATAATAATTTCAAATGGTTTTCGCCATAGTGGGTTTTTTCCTGGTCATTGACCAAAATCTAGTGTCTCTTGTTGATGTGTTCATTATCTCCTATTGTCATTACATTTATTATTCTATCGTCAATTATTGTTGATGATTGAAAATATTTGTTATTTTTGAAATAATTCTAATTGAATAATTTAATTGGGCTAAACTAATTGAAACAACATAGAGTAGTGTTGGAGCAGGGTCCCTTAGGACCGAATTTTGGGTAAAAATATGGTATTTTTTGTAATTTTAGTCATGCGCGCTAAGCAAAGCATAGGTCAAAGGGCTTTGGGGTAGGTCAAATCCCCTCATGAGCTGTAATGGGCCAAAGCGTAGAGCTAGGGGCCGCAAACCACAGTTTGTGGACCTTAGATGAGTGCAGGCTAAAGTTATAAATAGGAGTCTAGATCGAGTCGATAGAAGATATGATGTAAGAGATATGACTATGTTATGACATTTTGAGATAAGAAGTGAATTTTTCTGGGTTTAGAAGACTCCTGTTGGATGTGTGCACGGAGATCTTAGTCCTGCTATTTGCGGACCCCACTGGCTGTGTGCACGGGTAGAATAAAGGTGTTGTAAGAAAGATCTAAACTGCGAATGAATAAAGGAATGTTTTGGATGACATCATAGTATCAAATGCATATGTCTTTTTCTTTATGAATTTTTTCTGCATGCTATTTCTAATTATTGTGTTATCTGTGTTTGGATCGGTTGCATGACTATCTTTTACCTTAGATAAATGATAAATGAATGAATCTATTATTGTTTATCTTGAATGTTATATATAACATACTGTTGGAAGGATTGTGAAATATGTATCGATGTGCGCACAAGATAACCTATGTAAATTGACCTAAATCTGTCTAGTTAGGGTTTTTGGTTAGGACTTATGTTGTAAGGTTAGTTCACAATTGTTTAGATCTGAAAAGACCCACATCATTTAATTCTCTCTCAGGGCATGGAAACCTGGTTCCAACACCCCTCCATAGTGCTTCGGGTGAGACTGTGACTTGCGCAAGTAGGTTACTGTTGAAAGGGCCAGTAGTAAGAGGGTTTTTTTGGTTAACCTTAACTCCAAACCTAGGTCAAGACCCCTTAAGCCAGCAAATGGTTTTGTTGCCAGGACCAGGATCATTTTGAGAGAGATTGGGTGATATGGCGGCCATCAAAGACAGAATTATAGGACTGGTTTGAGAAGAAAATTCAAGAATTTGTCCTTAAGGAAAATAGAAGTAAGAATTTGTCTACTGAATATTGGAAACATAAGTATATCTTCATAAAGGTTCATGAGATATTCTTTGTGACCTTTGCACACGAATTATAGGAGTGGTTTTCAAGATTAGCAGATTTCTAAACTTATTGGAAGGACGACAAGGTCACGCAGTGGACACCTGAATTGATCCAACAGTTGGAGCGGATTGATAATTCCATCACCCAGACTGTATATCACTGGGTTGACAACATCTTGGGTGGGTTTGTGATAGAATTTGTAGTAGATCAGTTTGTGTCGTATTCTGAAGCTGAAAGGATATTTTTCAAGGGACTGAGAGGTAAATTCATATGCTCTCTGCCTCTATTGATTAATAGGATATTGTGTGAAAAGGGTGTTCTTTGCAACCACACTGAGCGAATGACTGCAGATAACCTAAAAAGCACTACGCGCACTGAAAAATATTATCGGTTAAATCAGAGAGGGGACAGATCTGTATACAACCTTCTGAGAAATTCATTTGATATAATGAATAGTGAGGTTGTCTGATATAGAGAATAGAGAATAAAGAAATTCATTTGTGCGCATCAAAGGTAGCCCTCACGCAGGAGTAAGACATATCCTACCCCACCACCACCACCACCTGCAGAAGATATGGTCACGCATATGAAGCTACCCACCTTTCAGGGTAAGGGAGATGAGGACATGGATAGGTTTTGGTTTTTGGTTGATGCAGTGTAGACTTTGCAAAATGTTAATACTAATGTCGTCAAGAGAGCGCATCTGGCTATGGCATTCAAAGGTCACACACTAGAATAATTTATGGGATATCTAGGTCAGAATGTTGATCCCACTGTTGTGTAGATTAAGGATGCCTTGAAACAACAATTCAGGAAGTTGAACCCCTACTCACAGTGTGTGACAGAATTAAAAGATATCAAGTAGGAGCCGAATAAATCTATTTGGGAGGTTGAACAACGGCTGAAGCACACCATCAGCGAGGGAGGATTTGTTTATGATGATAAGCAACATAAGGAATGGTTCATTACCATGATCTTACCACATCTACATGGGCCTATGAATCAACAGACGATCGATTCTCACGTCGAAGCTCTAGAAGTTGCTATGAAACTTGAAGCTACACCTAGAGCGGATGATCAATTTAGAATGCTACAAATTCAAAGTCAACTGGAGGCAATGCATTTGGAGATTCAGCACCTACATATATATCGGGGTAAAGAAGTTGGCGCAGATGTCTGGTGCATATGTTGTAAGGGTTCAGGCCACACCAAAGATCAATGTACTTTGTTCTCATATTAAATGCAAGCAGGGGGGACCGAATCCACTATGCCCTAGGGATGTTGCTGGACTAGGTGGTACCCCCACACTATGGTCTGTTGATTGTAGGGTAGCGTGATGACATGATACAGAGCATTTTCCTCGATTGAGAAGCTATGTTCCAGAATTGAAGTAGCAGTGGTGTAGGTTTCGCTCTTCAGTTGGTCATGATGAGCATCACTATAGAAAATTCGACCTAATTATGGAAAATGCTAAGCTCTATAGAGTGCAGGTTGGCTCACCTTCACCACCATCTCCCTCTGGACGTGGAGGATCCCCATAAAGAGGAAGGGGAGGGAGAAGAGGTGGAGGCACAGGCCAAGGAAGAGGACAATCAATCTGCTATAACTATGGAGATGTTGGACACTATGCGCGTGACTTCCCAAACCCTACGCGACAATCTTGCAGGTACTATAGACAATTTGATCATGTAATTGCATATTGTCCTGTTTTAATTACTAGAATGCAGGAAAAGAAACAACAGACACCTACGCAAAACATACAAATGGTTAAAGATGAACAATGTGATGATGACCCAATTTTAAACATAATTACATGCAGTGAATATGCCACCGGAAGAGATGAGGAAAATAAAGCTGATGCAAAGCCACTGATCAAAAAGGATTCTAACAAGAAAGAGGGACTCAACCTGCAGAAGGAAAAGGAGACTTTTATTGAATCCAGGAAGGATTTTGCTACTACAGGAGCATCCACATCAAATTCTATCAGGGAATCAAAGATTGATGATGAATTCAAACCATTCCTACAAGCCTGTATTAATTTATTATGCAATCAGAAGGCAGTAGATAATCTTCAGGCCCTGATAGATAGTTGTGTGGATAAGGAAGTAACTCCCACTGAGACTAAGGCTGTAAACAAGATTCATAAGAATAAGAAGAGAACTGGTCGGGAGATGCACATGATTGTGCAAATTGGGGAGTATGAGATGGATCAATTCATCCTAGACCTAGGTTCTGATGCAAATTTTCTGCCTAATCAAACCTGGTAGAAGATGGGGGAGTCGAAGCTAGAATGGTCCACCATTCAGCTATGCATGGCCAATCAACAGAAAATCATTTCTCTTGGGAGACTTCCTCAAGTTCTGGTAGAAATTGCTGGAGTAAAGGTACACGAAAACTTTGAAGTCATACAAATTGTGGACGATGCAGATCCCTACCCCGTGTTTTTAGCGTTGGATAGGGAAATTGATATGGGAGGTGTCATCAACTTGAAGCGTAGAAGCATGATCTTTGAAAATGATTGAATGAGGGTGATAGTACCATTGGACCCTGTAGAGGGAGAAAGATATACCAAGCCAGTGCGTGAAGGAGAATATGTCGTCCATATCAAAAAGTTGACTACACAGGACGAGAATTGGATCAACCCTACAGCTGATGGAATGTTGAATTGGGAGAAGGATAGTTCATGTTTTTCATATTATAATGAAGAGATGGAGAACTGGTAGAATTGGTTGCATGATGTTTCTGCGTTGCGCTACCTTAAGATCACTAAGAACTTCTGATGCATCTCCTCAGAGGTAAGGGAACTACCCTATTTTGATGGTTCTGGTAGTGTCACGGTATTTCTGAAAGAATTGGAAAAGGTTGTCCCAGAAGAACAAAGGTTCTGGGAACTTGATCTGGCTATGCGCGCGACCCCAACATGTTGGTGGGATACGCACAAGGAATTTTTTAAGGACTGGGAGGAATGTATAAAAATGATGACATTGCACTTCAAGCCTCCCGCTACCCCACCAACTGAGATTTTCTATGGTTAGGGAGACCTGCACAAGCACCTGGCCATGTGGGTGGAATTTTGGAAGGAAAAGACCTAGAATGAGTGGGCTCATATTTTTATTCATTCGTTGGGGCTAATACCTACTACTTGGTATCTGGAAATAGCGCTGCATCGAGGAAATCACCATTGAATTAAAATGACTGATGATTTCCTATCAACCTTTAGCTTGGTTGGTGATTGGAGAATTAGATGAAGCCATGTAGGATATAGAAGCTCTTGTCTTTGATGACTACCGACCTCGAAGGGAATGTGTTGTTCTAGCATGGGACACGCAGATGCAGGATATTGTCAATTTCAGGAACCTATCAATGGAGGATAATGAAGATGATCCAAGAAATGTCAACATCCCTGAGTCTGAAGGGGAGCAGGCAGTTGGAAGGCCCTCATTAGAAATGGTAGATGTAACTAAACCTCTAAATTTAAGGGAAGTTAACATTGGTACAGAAGAACAACCCAAGTTGGCCAAAATCGTGGATTACCAGGATGATGATACAGTAGGGAAGGTCGCAGAGCTGCTTACAGAGTATCAAGACTTGTTTCCCACAAAGTTTTCTAATCTCAAGGGGATTATGGGATACCTAGGTGTGATGAAGATCACTTTGAAACCAGATGTGTGCCCTGTCAAGCAATGACCATACCAATTGAATCCCAAGTATAAGCATAAATTAAAAGAGGAATTAGAAAATATGGTGGTTGCATGCATCATTGAGCTTGTAGAGCAGTCTGATTGGGTGAGCCCAATGGTGGTTCAAGAAAATAAGACCAAAGGAATGATAAGGATTTATGTAAATCTGTGCAAGTTGAATGATGCATGTGTGCATGACCCATTCCCTACTCCATTTTTAGATGAGATATTGGATAATGTGGGAGGACAAGAGGCTTATTCTTTTACTGATGGATTTTTGGGGTATCATCATATCAGAATTGCACCTGAAGACCACAACAAGACCAACTTTGTAATATAATGGGGGTCTTTCCAGTACAGTGTCATGCCTTTCATATTAAATAATGCACCTGCGATTTTCTCACATGTAGTGGTGCTTGTGTTCAAAGAATTCATGCATAAATTTTTGGAGGTGTATTTTGTTGACTAGACAATGTTTGGGTTGGTAAAGAAACATGTGTAAAATATGTGCATGATACTTGACACTTGTAGGAAGCACGAGATTTCTCTTAACTTGAAGAAATGTATATTTTTCATGCCTTTTGTAATTTTTTGGGACACATAGTGTGTCAGCAAGGATTGATGGTAGACCCAGCCAAGATATCAGTTGTCATCAACCTAGAAATTCCCACTAATGAGAAACAATTGCGCTCTATCTTAGGACACACCGGATATTATAGGAATTTTATTCAGGGATATGCTCTCATCACTGCGCCAATGGAGAAGTTACTAAATAAGGATGTGTCATTATTCTGGGATGACGAATGTAAAAAGAGCTTAGAGATGCTAAAATAGAATATGGTCACTACACCTATTCTGATATTTCCAGATTGGTCTAAGGTTTTCCATGTACATGTGGATGCATTTGGTATAGCACTTGGAGTTTTTTTAGCGCGGCCATGAGAAGGGGACATCTATCATCCTGTTTCTTTTGCCAAAAGGAAGCTCTCTAGTGTAGAGCGCAACTACTCGACCATAGAAAGGTAAGGATTGGCCATGGTCTATGCACTACAGAAATATAGGCACTATCTACTAGGAGGACACTTCAAAATGTTCACTAACAATTCTTCTTTGAAATATCTGGTCAATAAGCCTGCGTTGGGGGGGAAGATTTGCAGATCATTGTTTTTATTTCAGGAGTATGACTTTTAAATCATTGTGAGGCCTGGAAGATTAAATGTTGGACCTGATAATTTTTAACACATTGAAAACGGGGAAGAACCAACCAATTTGGAGGAGGGGTGACCAGATGTGCAACTCTTTTCTATCAAGGTGGTCGATGAACACTTTGTTGATATTATTCTCTTTCTAGCCACTAAAAGCGTGCCTACTGAATATTCGGTGCAGCAAAAGAAGGAGTTGGTTATGCGCACAGCTAATTTTACCCTGATTTTTTATCAATTGTACAAGTTAGGAACAGATGAAGTATTGAGAAGATATGTGTTGGAACATGAGAGACATGATATATTGGCCAAGGCTCATGGAGGGGTGGCAGGAGGCCATTATGCTAGGAAGGCTACTGCACAGAAGGTGTTGCATGTTGGTTTATGCTGACCCACATTGCACAGTGATGCACATACATATTGCCGAGTCTGTGATGCATGCCAAGAACAAGGAAGCCCTCGTGTAGAGATGAAATGCCCCTGTAGCCACAAATTTCCCTATAGGCCTTTGATAAATGGGCTATATATTTGGTTGGACCGATCAATCCTCTAGGGAAGAAGACTGGAGTGCGTTATATCATCACTGCCACATATTATGTAACCAGATGGGCATAGGCTAAGGAAGTTAAGGATTGTAATGCAGATACTATTGCGCACTTCATTTCTGAACATATTTTGACTAGATTTGGATGCCCAGGGATATTGATGATTGATAGAGGTACACACTTTTTTAATGAAACCATTGAAGCTATGACAGAGTAATTTCAGATCCATCACTAGAAGATTACCCCTTATCACCCACAATCAAATGGTGCAGTAGAGGCTCTCAACAAAATTTTGGAGAATGCACTCACAAAGATCTGCAATGCCAACTGGAATGATTGGGACGTGTGAATCCCTTCTGTGTTATGGACTTATAGGACCTGTTAGTGTCATTATTTTCATCCTTCCACTAGTGATAAAATAAACTATTTCATGTCATGTTAAGGGTCCCATTCTGAATTTTTTTTCATTCCATTAGGTCATCATGCAAAAATTTGGTCACTTGGTGCATGTTTAGGTCAATCCTCGCTCTTTTCAAAAATTTCATTACTTGCTAGATCATTTCATCACTTTGCTGAGTGTACATTAGTCATGAGCTATCATCATAATTTCAGTATTTTCATCATGAAGTTGATTCAATGAGAGTCTACATTAGGTCTTAGGGTTTTCAAGGCCCATCAAATCACCATTTTCATGCATAAAAGACTAGAAAATAAAAGGATGACAGCAAAAACATTTTATTATGAAAGTTTTATTTGTAAATTTAATTTCAATTCAATAGGTAATTTTATATTTCTTAATATGTAATAAGTTCTCATGGTTCAAAGGTAGTTTCATACTCAAGGTTCCATTAGCCAAGTAAGTCAATTTTCTAAAAGCCATAATGTTCAAAATCCATAAAAAAATCAAATCCAATTAAGATCAAGTTAAAAAGGAAAAGTGCAATGTAAAAGTTGAGTTCGAAAGGAAATGTGGGTCCCAAAGCCAATTTATGAAATTTCATCAAGTATTAAGGGCCATCAAAGACCAAAGAGACACTCATTTTCATCCTCATGCATTGAGCTCTCAAACTCCCAAGTCAAAATTCAAATTTTGAGTGAGAAAGTCAAGTTTTTTGGAAGGCGTTGCGCTCCTGCTTGAGGCATTTCACTTTTGACAGAGGGCATTGCGCTCTTGCTTAAGGCGATGCACTTTTACCTGGGAGGAGTTGTGCTCCTCCTAAGGCACTGCGCTTTACCAACTTTCTCCCACAGCTTCAAATATTCATTGCAAGTGGTCCAGTCATCAAACAAGGGTTTATTCAGTCAATTGCAAGTAGGTTTCACTTCTCCAATCCCTCCTTTCACATTATAAATTTAAATTCATGGTATAAACCCTCCTCACTCACTATTTCAAGTTTTGAGGCAAGAAGCCGTAGTGTTCACAATTGCAAGACAATATTCTTTCCTAGACCATATTTTCCCCTTCCCACACTCCAAAAACACTCCCCATACCTCTAAATTACCTTATCCCTTATCCCCAAGACCCATTTCCTAAAACCCTAATCCTAGGCTGCATTTTCCGAGGTAACCATACCATATCCTTGTAATCAAATTCCGCACCATATCTCCCTAAGTTTTTCTATCCCCCACCACTTCCCTAAGCTCCCTAAATCCCTTCCCCATTTACCTAAATTTTCCTACACTAATCCCAACTCCCTAAACTTACTATCCTACCCCCTTTCCCTTCACCTTCCCTAGGGTTTCAAAACAAGACAAATATTATGGAGGAGGAAAGAGATATTATGGGGGAGGATATGAACATAGAAGAGGAGAGGGAAAGAAACGACAAAGGAGGGAGGATTTTGAGGCTTGAGCCATCCAACACTAGAGAATTGTTGGCCTAACCCATGACAGCGATTTTATTCAAACATGTGGGATGCTTTTACTTCTATGAAATGGTCGAAACAGTACAATGTCACCCTGCTTTGACCAAAGTTTTCATCTCTAACCTTAAAGACAACCAAGTGATCATTGCAGGAGTAACCTTCACCATCTACACAGATATTATTGTTGTAGTTACATGGATACCCAATGTGGGTGAAAAATGGTTTAAGGCCAAAGATGTAGATGCCCAACATTATGAACCATTTCTCAAGCCAAGGTACAAAAATGACAAAAAGAAATGCTTTCCTTTCAGTCACCTACTTGATATATTTGCTCCCATGATGAAGATCATCATGAAATATTTCACTTGTGAGGGAATATTCTCAGGATACTCATGTGTTTCACTAGGTTGAAATTTTTCAACATCCCTCACTATTTGTACATGAGTATTGATAAAATATCATACATAGTGCAAAACAGAGAGTATGAACATCAAATGAACAACCTCCTTCATCACTCTCTAATCAAGATAATTGTCCTTCATTATCTCAATCAAGTAACTATTGCATGGGAGACCTTCATTGAGAATCATGCCTTCATTACTCCACCACGTTAGCCTGCTAGACCAATTCCACCAACATCATCAGTATCTCAAAAACAAACAAGGCCATCTAGCAGGGCTACAGTCAAAGAGGTAAAAGAAGTCAAAGAAACCAAAAAGGTCAAAACCTACTAGAGGGGACATAGGCAAGTGTTTTCTCTGCAGATTGTGGAAGGGGCCTTGCCTTCTTCATCAGCAAAGCAGGTACATTAGGATGAGAAGCAGGAAGAGACAGTTGTCCATGAAGAAGAAAACCTTCATGAGGAAGAAAGAGACTTTGAGTTGATGGAATTCGATGACCAGAATGATCATGAGGCCTGAAATTTTATCATAAAATAAAAGGATGTCATGATCAAATAACTACAGGACAATAAGGCAAGAGCCCAATTTTTCATATCATTCCTAGAACAAGAGAACAAGCAGCTAAAATACAAGCAGGTACTCATGGAGCTAGAGCTGCTAAAGGTAAAAATACAAGACATCAAGGGTAAGGCAATGATGACACCTAATGACTCTGACCATGATGATACTAAAATCATCAAGTCAAGACCAAAAAAATGAGGTATTAACAGAGCCATAGAGAAGGAAAAACATGAGGTCTTAACAGAGCCATAGAGAAGGAAAAACATGAGGTCTTAACAGAGCCATAGACAAGGAAAAACATGAGGCATAACAACTTAGTATTGAGGAAAGGATTGCAAAGGAGGTTGAAGATGACAGAGAGATATGGCTTGATAGAGTTAACCTACACATTGAGAAGCTCCTCCATAAGAAAAATAAAGACAATGATATGCTCAGACACATGTCCAACAGGTACATCACTAGATTCAAGATCTGCAACATCAAGCTTAAGTAGTTGAAGGAGAAATACAAGAAAACCTTAATCAAGTAAAAGGGGGAGGATAAACTTGAGATCCTTGATGATGCCTCCCTAATTGCTTGAGATAAATCATCAACACTCTATCTACAAATTTTGAAGGTTTTTGGGTAAGTTTTTTCAATTTTGGGCATTTTGACAAATTTTGATAGACTTTCAGCACAATCCACCTCTCAAAAACGCAGCGCCTAGGGCACTGTGATTTTTCTAGGAGCCTACAAATGAAAAATGGTCACCACCATTGGATTCAAAAGGACCTCTAAATCAAATTTTGATTATTGGCACATCAAATGTGGACATACTAATCGGGATAAATGGCCAAAAACATCCAAAAAATCACCTTTCTGCATCATTCTTCAGGTTGGTGTTGTGCTTTTGAGCAGTCTTGGGAGATTTCAGTTTTAAGGGCCTTAAATTCATTATTTTCATAAGGGAATTTTTGGAAACTAGACAGATGCAACTTTTGAATGAGCTATCATGAGCCCAATTTGGACTTCAGGAAGGCCTCCAAAACTCACATTGAAGTTGGCGCTACACTTCTGCTTCAGGCGTTGCGCTTTTTCTTTAGGCGATGCACTTTTTCCAGTTGCCTGATATTTTCAAAATTTTCCAGATTTCTCAGTTGGTGATAGAATTTATGAGTTTTTTCTGATGTAATTCATCCATGTAAATGTAATTATGTCCTAGATAGTTACTAGAGGGTAGATGCATTAGGTAAAATTTTATTTTTGGATAAATGAATCAGTTTCACCAAAGTTAGGGATGAGAGTGTTGACCTCCCTAGTCTTTGGGTTTCCAGTTGAGTACTTTGTCAATCAGCTCCACAAATCAGGGATTTGACCCCTGAGCTGGGGAGAATCAGTTTTGGTCTATATTGTTCACTTATTTTCCCATAGAAAGGGTTGGATATTGTTGGATTAATCTTAGAACACATTTTGTAATCAGACTTTTGGCAAGTAATAACAGACTAGGTTGCAGTTATTTTGATGGAATTATTGTGGTAAATGATTTGACATTGTTTCCTCTTGTGTTTTTCAAATGTGTGAATGTATTATGATTCATATTCATTCCATTTCTAAATTTAATTGTTTCCTAAGTCTGAAAGACAGAATTCATTAAGCTTATGCTCTGTTTTGGAGGGATAATTATAGTTTGTGTCATTTTATTCTTAGTAGAAAAGAATTCATATTTATTATGATCTTTTCTTAAACCCTAGCAGTTTAAGCCACTTCATCAGATATCCTCTTGTGTTGAACTACTTACCTACCTTTCTGCATAATACCCCTGCAAGTATGATCCTTTTTTTCCCTAACATAATTTCCCTGACCTATTCACCATCTAGCACCTCAAAATTCAATCAACCAAACCCTTGTGCTACTATTCCTAGCCTAATATCCCATTGATCCAGTCATATTGGTTGAGATCCATTAGAGAGAGCCCTCTCCTACCTAGTATGGCTACCTACTTGGTGAAATATTGGTTTGTGGTTACCTTTGTTGGTTTCTTCTCAGCCTCGAAGATCCGATGGAGTGATAACATAACCACTTGTAAGACATTGACTGGGAAAAAAACTTTCAGGATGGTATATGGGAAAGAAGCGGTCATGCCAATGGAGTTTATCATCCCAAGATTGCGCATCACAACATTCACTAATATGGTTGAGCCTGATATCATGGAGGAACATCTTGCACAATTGTTTTCCTTAGAAGTGGATCAGTTCATTGCTAACTTCCATCAACAAGCGCAGAAGGCATGCGGAAAGGCTTGACATGATAGGCACGTCAGACAAATTGTGTTCAAGGAGGAAGAATTGGTCTTGTTATACGACAGTCAGTTTGCATGCCACCTAGTGAAGTTCAGGAAACATTGGTTTGGGCCATATATTTTGAATGAAATCGATGATGAAGGTGTGGTGCACTTGGCCATCTTTCACGGTGAGAATCTTCCTGGGTATTTCAATGGAAGTCGTCTGAAGCCGTATAGGGAAAATAACGTGCCGACCAAATGATTATATGGCTAGAGCATAAGAATCCATTGGTATACGCATGGCATAGAGGAAAGGCATATACATGTGTGACAGGAGTGCAGGGGTAATGCACAGGAGGAGAAACTAGCCGTTGGAACAGTGAAACTGGGTGAAAAAGTGATTTTACCATTGGATGGAGCAGGTTTTACACATTTAATGAGGTGATATTATGGGATTTTTGACCATTTTTACGGAGGTAAGTTTCATTTAATGAATATCCAACTGTTTTCACTTTGGATTACCTATAAAATGAAGGGCGCAAGTCACATTTGGTTCCTTTGTTTTCTGAGTACATTGTGCCCTGAGATTATTCATGAATTGCGTCATAAATCTATCTATGAGCGTTGTATGTCTACCTGAGAGACCCCATCTAACGTGAGTAATATGGAATTCATATTTCACCCGAGAATGACGACCACCAATCCAAAGTGCGTGCCATCTGAGGAACACTTTACACCTCTCACAGCATCGACCGGGCCGGGGTCAGATGATGTCCATGAGGTGATACCTAAAGTTGAAGAAGTCATGTCTATGTCAACTAAGGGAAAGGGGTAATTAACGAAGGGGTCCTCTTCAAAGCCATGAACCTCTCCGAGGAATGTGACATCCCCGTGCCAGGATGCTAAGGGTAGGTCGCCCATTGTTGATCCTACGAAGAGACTGATGAGCGCCACTAAGAAGGTTGAGCTCATTGAGACAATCTCATGGTGACCACCATATGTCAAGCCACGCAGACCCTATGTGTGTGTGCCGAAAAATGTAGACGTGGTGAGGGATTACCTGCAAATACCGCTAGTTCCGTGGGTCATTCCCCTGACTGAAGATATGTTTGGCAAGATTCCTCATGTCATTTCGATAATTACGATTTAGAAAATGAGGAGACATTCCCTGAGTTTGTGTCGGAATATTACCTAGAGCACGTTCTCTACGATGATGTGGTGAAGGTTGAGCCTATGTCGTGGGTGCACAGGCTGAGAAATGTTGGGATCCTAAATCTGCTAAGGATTCCTCATTTTTGGAGGTAATCTATCACCATTATATGTGTGCGCTAGCTGCTAGCATTGGTGCATGAGGGATGCCTATGGATTCAAGGAATGATTCTGATAGACGTCGTGTTGATCCACCAGATCACCAACTTACCCAAGAAGGGGCCTCATCCTATGGCAAGTTTCGGAAAAATCAATGAACTCAAGGTCACTGCAAATGTAAAGAAAGATTACTAGGTTAGGCAGGATGCCCGGGGATTCCTGGTGCAAACACTTACAAACGCAGGTGTGTGCCTAGTGACCTTAGTCCTAGGCTGCAATTTGATGCGCAAGTGTCACCCAAAGACATTGCATGTGCACTTAATTGTGCTGGAAGGCCAGTGTGAGAAGGGGGTCAGCTACAACTGGTCCCAATACCTTTTCTAGGAATTCTTGGATAACGTGCGCAAGGCGCAGGAAGAAGGCAAGAATTTAGGTTATTCATGGTTGTTGTTGTTGATTACACTGGTAGCATGGGAGACCCCAGAGGGTGTCGTCCTCCCAGAATTAGAGCCAGGCATATGCGAGGGTGCACGTTACACCAATCTATGGGATTTTGCTGACCCTAAGTGATTGAAGGAAAACAATATTTTTTGGGTGCTATTTGAGGGCGCGCTCGACCACAACAATACATTCGTGACCGAGACTATACCCGGTAATATATGAGAAGTAAAAAAGCATCGTATATTTTCGTATAACCATGCACCATGTAGATCAGGGCACGCAATGACCCTGTGTGGTATAACTTGCCTTTGATGGTGAATGAAGCGGATATCAACCAGGTTATTGCGACCTAGCCAAAAGCATGGAAATTTGGGCTCGGCTCCACCCAAAATTTCACATCATATCCTTTAGGAAAAGAGACAACTCCAGGAGAGAAAGAGAAATAATTTGAGTTGTGCACTAACAAGGATGCAGAAACGGGCGCAAAGAAGGACGTGAGAAGGAGCCCAAGTAGGAAGCAGAGAAGGACACGAAGCAATATCTTAGAGGCGAAGCTGATGTGGACCCTGGAGGCCTCAATGGGTCAGACAATACTGGTGTAGAATCTCTGTGCGGCATGAAGCGTGGCGGAGAAACACCCAAGCGTCCACGAAAGAAACATAAATGATCCAAAGCTGGAGGCACAAAAGAGGTCACTTTGACTGAAGATGACCTAGAAAAAATAGCAAATGCAGTCGCATCTTCCTTTGAACATAGGTAGACCACCATGGAAGAACAATAAAATCTTTTGGTCGAGGCATTTCAATCTGGTTTGTAGGTACTCCAGCTGAAGACCAACAATTTACAAGCGAGAGTTAATCAAGCGAGGTTGATTCAAGCGAGTTTGCCGATAGAAATGACAATCACCACCATAAACAGTAGGATCTACTCCTTCCTGGGCACAGCAGTCACATTAGAGCAGCTGAAACTACGTGTGCAAGTGCAGACCTACCCAGAGGTCAAGATCGATCTCTCCATGTTACCGAGTGGAAAGCTACACGCTATCCAAACTATCATCTCTGACGAGCTACAGTGTAGGGAGGCATGCGTGTAGTGGGAGTTAAGTGAAGCATAGCAGATGGTTGCAGCTAAAACAGAAGAATAAATCCAAGCTTAGACAACACAACAGGCGGTTGTATCACAGCGAGCATAGCTCGAGCACCTGTTTGACAAATTGTGCTAGGACCTCCCAGAGGTAGCCATTCCTGCATCAGTAGCACTGTAGGTAAAAATTGAAAGCTTGGTCGCAACGCTGAAGGCTTCCCAGTCGAAGGTGCAGATGGTAAAAGAAGATTTTGAGCAATAGATTGTAGCCTTACAGGCTAAGTTGCAGTCAGGGACTCCCTAGGAGGTGCACACGCAGTGGGTAGCCTTGGTGAAGGAAGCATCAGAAAGTATCTCTGATAATGTTGAAAAGGGCTCCGCATTGCTCGAAACAGAAATGGGATTGTGGACGTATGTGCAAAAAAACCCACTATTCAAGAAGATCTCTCAGGATTTGTGCACTAAGGAGCAAGCATTCGACGACCTCCAGGAGGCCTTGCCCACTCTTGTCCCTGCTCAGTGCATGGCCCGCCTGCAGACAAGTCAAATTATGCGCAATGAAGTAGAGGAGCTACGTAGGAAGAAACATATCGTGAGAGAGCACATTAATATATGGGCAGATGAGGCGATGAAGTTATCACAATACCTAGAGGTAGTCGTTAAGAATCTGAATCAGACCCTTTAGAGCATCAATCTAGTCACAGAAGGGCTGACTTCGTAGAAGCTGGTGGACACAATGCAGAGCGCAGCAGATAAGAGAACGGGCATCATAGCACCCTTTTTTTTATTTATTGAAGAACTGCAGACCAAAATGAAGAACCCAGCAGCACTGGACTCGACACGAGTCACAAGATTGTGTTGGGGGCCTGTTGGAGCGGGGTCCCTTAGGACCAAATTTTGGGTAAAAATATGGTATTTTTTGTAAAGTTTTTGTAAGTTTAGTCGTGCGTGCTAAGCGAAGCACAGGTTAAGGGGATTTGGGGCGGGTCAAAGCCCCTCATGAGTTGTAATGGGCCAAAGGGTAGAACTAGGGGCCGTAAACCACAGTTTGCGGACCTTAGATGAGCACAGGCTAAAGGTATAAATATGAGTATATATTGAGTCAATAGAAGACATGATGTAGGAGATTTGACTATGTTTTGATGTTTTGAGCTAAGAAGAGAATTTTTCGAGGTTTAGAAGGCTCATGTTGGTTGTGTGCGTGGAGACCTTAGTCCTGTTGTGTGCAGACCCCGCTGACTGTGTGCGCAGGTAGAATGAAGGTTTTTTAAGGAAGATCTGAACTGCAAATGAATAAACGAATGTTTTGGATGATATCGGAGTATCAAATGCATTTGTCTTTTGCTTTATGATTTTTTTATGCATGTTATTTACAATTACTATGTTATATGTGCTTGGATCGGTTGCGCGACTATCTTTTACCTTAGATAAATGATAATTGAATGAATCTATTGTTGTTGATCTTGAATGTTATATATAAAAGACTATTGTAAGGATTGTGAGATCTGTATTGGTGCGCATGCAGGATAACATGTGTAAATTGACCTAAATATGTTTGGTTAGGGCTTTTGTTGTGAACGTTACATCAGAGTTTTTTAGATTTGAAGACACCCACATCATGTAATTATCTCTCAAGGTGTGGAAACCTAATTCCAGCACCCCCCCATATTGCTTCGGGTGAGATTGTGACTTGCGCAAGTAGGTCACTGCTGAAAGGGCCAGTATTAAGAGGGTTTTGTTGGTTGGTTAACCTTAACTCCAACCTGGGTCAAGACCCCTCAAGCCAACAAGTAGTGTAAAAATTAACACTCGAGTTGACTTGTACTTTTGTGCACATGTGGGTTTCACATCAAAAATAGTATTTTTCCTTGACCAAATTAAATTCTTCTAAACTCTAATAGAGTCTTCTATAAATGAGGAAGACTTCTGAAAGGAGGGAATTCCCCCCAGAGCTTCCAAATTTCAACATTCCCCCCTACCTCCCCTGAGTGATAATGTACTGCAAACCAAGGGGGGCTCACGGTTTTTCTATATCGTAGATCTATCCCATTCCAGCAATCACGCCATTAAAAAATTATGACTTGTCAACAGGGTTGAAATGTTAAACACCAATGAGTTCAAGGTATTCTCTAACCATTAATCATGTAAATCCACATCATTAGGATGCTACCATATGGCATCCACATGTGTATCATGTGGCACACCATATCAGCTTAATTTGGATCTACATCATCAATGGGCTCTTACATGGCATCCATGTGGTCCTTGAAAGATCCCCATGGTACTACCATACCAGCTTATGTGTGGGTCCCACTTGTCCCTTCCCCATCATGTTTTATAATTTTTTACCATTATATTCACTTCAAAGATGATCCATCTGTTACAGCAAAATTCCATCATTCTACACTCTTGGACCTCTCAATCTCTATATCCACACTTGCACAAGGTATCTGGTGCAAGACCCATTGGATGGTATCTGGCTCACCACCAATATAGTCCCCCATAGAAGTTAGCACTCTCATCACTATTAGATTCCTCAGATTCCTATATTTAGCACTTATTAATTTTAATCTGGCCTTGATTTAGATCAAACCCATCACATGGTATCTAGGCCATGGCATAGCCAAGTTTCCGAAGAGGTTTTGACCTTACCACACTCTGATTCTCAGATTCATGGATCTCCAACTCCTTCAAACTTAATCCAACTCCAGATGCATATGTTCCCTCCCATATATTCTTAGCCTTGCTAACCTTCAGATTCCCTGGATTCCAGATGGACCTGCAATTTCTAATTAGATCTGGATTTGTTGTCGTTGCTGTAACACCCTCCAAAATTTTGCTATATTCAAGTTTTGGATCCTACCTCCTATCATGTGAAGTGTCACTTTCAGTCATCCAGTGTCATTTTATGTTTCTAAACATGTTTCATGTCCATGTCCTTTTTAAAGTGTCGTGAAATCATGAAGTATGGTGATATCACACTTTTGAGTCATAGTACACTTTCTATCCATAAAACAAAACTTGTGTCGCAACTGCACATATTGTAGCACTTGGAGAATGTTTTTGAACTAGAATTTTGATGTATATTTATTAATATTGGGTCCTATATAAGTTTTAGTGATTTTATGAGATGTGTTTTTCTTAATTACCCCCCTGTCTCAGTGTGTTTTTCCATGTTGCACCCTCCCAAACATATATATTTTTCTGACTTTACAAGCCTACCCTCTATGCTAAGAAGAGAACATTGTGCACTTCTAAGGCCTATTGGAGACCCTCATTGTCAACTATAACTATGCCTTGTGCTCGGAAGGCTCCCCTCTCCCTATTCAGTGCAAAAAACACTTCTAGTCAGCAGACCCTCCTTTCTGATTGCTTGTCTCTCCTTCTTGTTCTGGTCAATATTTTGTCTCCCAGTTGATTTCATTTCACAATTCCATCGGGAAATGATGCATGCATACGAGCCTTGCAAGTGTGCCCTGCACCCTCCTTGTGGAAAATTATCTCTTCCCTAGTGCATGTCACTTTTTTAGTGAACAAACTTGTTTCCTTTCCTCTTGCAAGTGCGCCCTCCAAGCCTCCTCCTCTTCTAGAGTTTCACATGGCACAGTCTCAGTGAGTAGTGAAGCCCTCTCCTATTTGTTTCAATTTCAGTCTGCACTCAGAAGGTCTCTATATTTTCCCCTTGTGCACTATTGATCCACAATCAAAAATTTTTCATAAAGCATGATAGAATAGGATATTTTTTGGCTAATGTTTGCTTTCCATGAGTGATATATACCTGCAGGTGTTGGTTGTGGAGCCTGATTATCTTCCTTATTTAGATGTATCACCGCATTGGACCCATGTTCTTAACAGGGCGGGAATGACACCCCTCATTTAATCATTGTCAAGGGGTTCCAGGGGGGGCGGTGACGACCTTTTGGAGCCCCCCACCCCTGGCGGGGAGTTTCGGGGGCAACGCTGCTGAAGCTAAAAACAGATGTAAATTTTCCTTGTAAAATATTGTAATTTCGTATTCAATCTGGGTCATTTATTAGGCAGATGATCTGACAGTATAAGTTATGTTTAATTTAGTTTTTTTTTCCCTAGAAGGAAACCCCTCTATTGTATGAGGGTATTGTATTGCGTTGGTGTGTGGTGTGTATACTCTGAGCGAGAAATAGCAAGGGGGACTATGTGAGAGAGAAGAGGATATTACAATGGATCTGTTGTAGGTTTTGTCTCTTCATTTTTTTTGGGTAATATAAAGGAAGGATTGGTTGTTTCCATGGACGTAGCCCAAGTTGGGTGAACCACATATATCTATGTCTCTTGTTTTATATGTTATTTTTGTGTTTTTGTTTCCGCATATTTTATGTGTTCCAATGCTCTGTAATATATAATTTTCTAACAGAAGGTGTTCAATAAACCATGGAAAATGTGTGTGAGAAGATATGTCAAGAAAGGCTACCCAAGGAAGCATCTTGATGAAAAAAGTCACAAATGTACCATGATGTGATAGCAGAAAGAGAAATGGATTTTGATGATCAAAGTGACTCATGAAGACTCCATAATCTTAAGAAACCCTTTGGATGGTAGAAGGAAATCACAATGCAAGATATGTTACAAGTATTCAGGACATAGTGGCAGTGTCGTCACTTCTTAAAGAGCTTTATGTCTCCATGGGTCCAAGCCATCAATGTCAATGAATTTTCATGTTTTCGTCACATGATGATGTGGAAATGATGGTGTAATTTTGGAAAATATTGTAAATGTAAAAATGTGGAAGTCTTAGAGTCACATATGGACAAAAGAGTCATCTAGAAAATTTCAAAATCCATATAGAAGTCCAAAGGTCAAATTATAATTCTAAGAGTCACGAAGGAAGTTCAAGAGTCATGGGGATGTGAAAGGTCATTCCTAATGTTATAAAAGAAATATCCTTGCTTAAAGAAAAGGGGGAATTTTCACCTTTGATTTTCCATCTAGGCATTTGAGAGGAATATAGTTCTTTTGGAGAGCGAGTAGTGGGTTAACACTCCACTACTGGATCTAGTGGTGTTTCATTGTATCAATGTTTCTTGGAACTTTCGCTTAATATTTGAAGCTCGTTGAGCCAACACACTTTCATTCCTATATCATAAATTTTGTAATATTATTCTTTGGATGTTTGTGGTATATGTTGGTGTTCTCATGTACTAAATAAATTGAATTATTTCATTGGATTTTGTGCTCATCTTATTGGATGTGTGTTGTAATTGCTTTAATGATCGTTACTTATATTTGAACTATTTCACTAGTTGGTTAATGATTATTTCATGTGTATGGAATGTGCCTTTACTATTAATTTTCTCCTAAAAACTCACTTTTGTTTTTTTCGGTGAAAGAACTTTGATACTCTTTGTGATTGAACATTTCACAAGGCCCACTTACTTGCTCATTCAAAATTACATGTGTGTTTCTCTCTTATGCTAACTACTACAGCCAAGGAAAATCTTTAAGTACATGGAAGTTGAGCTACATTTTCGGATGGGGCTCCTAAACCAAATGGTGTGAAGTCTAATTGGGACTTAATATCAAGGAGACCCCATGTATGTTTGTGGGATTCAACACCATCAACATTCTGGTGCTAGAAGGAGGGAAGACTTTTTATGGCTGATAATTCACCACATCTTATTAAACAATCCTTTGTGCAAAGAAGTAATGCTCTGATTTCTACCCCAACTAATACTCCTAAGAGAGGAGAGTCTTATCATATTGGTCTGAGACAAGATTTTGAAGTCACTTACGATAAACTTCAGAAAATTCGACCTATTACTCGCTAGTTTGTAAGAGCTCTTGGGTTACCTCCTATTGTTGTTATTCTTCCTAATAATTTGATAAAGAAAGAAACAACCCACAATGGTTTCATCGATGGAAGATTTGGATGTTACAACCCTTAAAGAGTTGTGTGATTCTATGGAAATAAAAAACCAACAAGGGTAACTTCCACCTATTAAGGAGAATTTGGAAGGTGACGAGGAATATTTTCCTTTTTCTGATGAAGAACATCCAAGAAGAAGAATGGCCTAATTATAAAAAATATCTGAATGGTGAAGGAGAAGGACCTTCGTAATCAAAAATTGAGGAGGAAGAAGGAGAGGACATGGCTAATGAAAAATTGGGTTGGATGGCCTAAGGGCCACTTTCTCTTTTGGAAAATCTTCACTGCATGCCTAAACACCCAGAAAAGTTTCTCTCAAAGTTTGATCTCGATAAGAAGACAAAATATAAAGACCATATTGATGACTTATACATGAATTTACAAAATCTTGAGGTACATTTTGATAATGTTGCTTGTAGAAATTTTCTATACACTCTAGAAGGTAGAGCATCAATCTAGTACCACAATATTCCGCCTAATTCAATCCATTGTTTGAGGGAGTTCAAGAAATTGCTTTAGATAAATTTGTTGACGAAAAAACTCCTACCATGTTGCTAAAAAAACTCATGAATATTAAGATGGGGGAAATAAAAAGTGAAGGATTTTTATCAAATATTTACTCGTTTATTGAATAAGTTCCCCATTGATGTTCAATTGCATGAAAAGGAAAAATTTAGGGGTGAAATTTATCAAATGTGTTATTTTTTGGACATTTTCTAAAAAAACATATTCACCAATTTGGTTAAAAATTAGCCTAATTTTTACATATTTATGATTAAATGGATGATCTTCGCCAAAAATTTACCAATTTTAATATTAAATTACATGTTATTTATTGAATATTCACCTACGTTCTATATGCATGAATTTTCAAACTAGAATAATCGCCTACAATACTATATATAGGAAAAACATTAAATCCTTACAAAATACCGTGTCACATGATTCCATCACCAAAGATTATTATATAGCTACCTTGCATAATTATATTTATGTGTTTGTTAAAAGACCTGCAAATGATACATTGGCCTTGACCTTTGTAGAAAATATTATTGTTGAGAAAGTCTTTTGTTCTATTGGGGCCATCGATGATCATGAAGATTCAAAAGACTCCAAAGGAATTGGTAAGAAAACTTGAGCCTCTTCCACTAAAGCCACAGAGAAATATTCTTTAGATATGGATATATTGGCTAAATATTTGAATTTGATAACTAATTATGTATTTGAACTTAAGAGAATGTTAAGTGAGGCAACCACCAACCATATGTATTTCATGATGTATTTCTTTTAGAATAATAACAATAATCAACTGGCTAAATTTAGTCAGAATTCCAATGTTGTGTTTAATTTTGAAAATTGGGGCATGGATAACTTTTTTAATTTCCATCAAGAGAAGAATTCGGAGAACACATGTCCAAAATGGAATCAGAACGTGAATACTATGATGACTAATTTTGTAGACACCTTATTAGTAGAAGAGTGGTTTAAGAAGACCGAAGAATAAAATGAACCTATCGTGACTAAGCAAAATTCAGGTGTTTTACATTTAGTTAATGCCTTTGGTATCATATATAGAACTGATAAACAAAGTTTTTATGATCCACCAGTGAGTGAGGCTCCTCCTCGGAAAACAACTGATCAATATAATTTGAGGAGTAAAGACCCTATTTCCAAGAAAGATATTAAAAAAACAATTATTGAGAAGGATTTTACAACCTCCCAATCCTACTCAATTTTTTCATAATAAGTATGGAAGTTATCCTCCTCCTAAGAACAGTTCCACAAACATTAAGAACATGTCCATCACTTCTAAATATTCTAACATATCCACACCACCCGACACTTCAGCACATCCTGTTAAGAATGAAAGTATTGATAACAATATTATTGAGGATATGAAAAGAGCCCATGCTAATATATAAATATTTGAAAATATAATAGGATAGTGTGAAATGGTAATCTAAGCATTTGCATCGCAGCCTCCATCAAGCAATGAATTTTCTACTTCTCAAGTTTTTTCTGATAATTCTCGTGAAATTCTCAAGTCTGTAGTTAGTGTTGTTAATATAAATGCTAACCCTCTCATCCTCTTGTTCCTTTTAACATTGAAATCTTTAATTATAATTTCCATAATTGTCTCATTTATTTGGGTGCATCTACAAATGTTATTTCTTTATCTATTTCCAAAAGGATTAATGTTTATTGGGGAAATATCGATGCCTGAATCATCCAGCTAGACATATCATTGGTCCAGGAAATTAGTGAACTTAATAATGTTATCATTCATTTATCATTAGATGATAGAGTTCGCCAATGCATTAAAATTTTTATTGTGGACATTCCGGAAGCCTATGGTTTGCTTCTAAGGAGAGACTGGTCCAGTAAACTACAAGGTTATTTCTCAATACACTATACAAATTTATGGCTTCCTGCAAGGGAAGAAACAATCATATTTGGGTGGAAAGTGAGCCTTACATGAAGTACACCATAAAACCACTTGAGGGACACAATGAGCTAGTCATATTTGTAGATATCATTTTTGGAAATTGTTTCTTAGAGGTTGACCACAGGTATTCTCAAGCACAACCATCACTCGTACCATCAGATACACTGTTGGAGTTCCTTCCTTGCAGTCCAACTAGTGCTAATGAAATTCTTAATATAGATGTACATAATAATAGTGTAGGAACTAGCTCAACATATAATAATAGTTGGACCTTATATTTTGATGGTTTTAAGACATAAGACGGGTTCATAATTGGTTTTGTTCTCATTGACCCTTGGAACAAAAGGTATATCTTGTCATGCTTCTTGGAGTTAGAGTGCAAAAATAACATTGTTTGATATGAATCACTCATTTTGGGGCTAAAGAAATCCATATACCTAAGGTATATGTACTTAAGTTAATTGGTGATTCAGAGATTGTTACCCGTCAGGTACGAAATAGCAGTCGTTGTGTCTCAACTAGTTTGAAAAACTACCAACAAGAGGTATGATGACTCATTTCATTCCTTAAAGAATTTAGTATTATATTTGTTCCTAGAATCCATAATGCAGTCGTAGATACATTATCCAATGTAGCTACTATAATGTCACCATTGAAATATGGTTTTTCTATTGAAATTATTTATAATCTATATATTCTTGACAATGTAACTAAATTTCATGTGTTTAATGATGACTTGCTGATATTTCACATCATTTGTTGGGTGTGGAGCCTAATTATCTTCTTTATATGTATCGTCGAGTTGGACCCCTGTTCTTAACGGGTCAGCAAGACCGCCTATCATTTAATCATCGTCAGGGGGGTCCAGGGGGGCCGAACCTTGACCTTGTAAAATATTGTAATTTCGTAGTCAATCTAGGACGTTCATTAGGTGGATGCTATGACAATAGAAGTTATGTTTAATGTAGGGTTTTTGGCCCTAGAAGGAAACCCCTCATTTTGTATGAGGGTATTGTATTGTGGATATGTATTGAGTGTATATTCTAAGCGAGAACCAGAAAGGGGGACTGTGTGAGAGAGTAGAGGATATTACATCAGATCTGTTATAGGTTGTGTCTCTTCATTTTTTTGGATAATAGAAAGGAAGGATTGGTTGTTTCCGTGGAAGTAACCCAAGTTGGGTGAACCACATATATTTTTGTCTCTCTTGTTTTATATGTTATTTATGTGTTTGTGTTTCCGCATATTTTATGTGTTCCATTTCTCTGTGATATATAATTTTCTAACAACACTAATGCGAATGTATTTAATGTTGCAGCTAATGAAGAAGATGAGCACGATAAGTATTTGTTGGTAGAAGTTCAAGCATCTAAGGGGAATGTTTTGCCCCAAGTTGTGGTATCTCTTAAGAAAATTCATGACCTGCAAAACTTTTTTAGAGGACTAGTAAATACAAATACTCGGAGCTCAACTTTGTCACATGAACAAGTTAATCTGGGAACCAAATAAGATATGAATTATGTGAATCTTGGTACATATTTTTCTCCTAAAGAATGATAAGGTTTTATTTGCCTTTTCAAACAGTATCGAGATGTATTTGAATGGACATACAATAATCTAAATACTTATGATGCATGCATCATTCAACACGTCATTCCTATCAAAAAGGGGTAAATTCAATTCAACAGAAAATAATAAAATTCATCCAACACTTGAAGCCTTGATTAAAAAATAATTAAGGAAATTGTTGGATGCTCGAGTAATTTTTAAATTTTGACATTCTACGTGGGATTCCAACTTGGTTCTATCATAAACAAGTTTTTCGAGTTATGCATGTGTTGATTTTCGCAACCTTGACCATGCTTCAAATAAGGACAATAACACTGTGCCATCTATGGAGCAGATACTTCAAACCGTATCTCAGTCAAAAATGTTCTTGCTAATAGATGAGTTTTTTGGATATAATCAGGTGCTAGTGGCATAACCAAATTGTTTAAATACCAATTTCAAGACAAAGTGGGGAACTTTTACTTTTAAGCACATGCAATTTGGACTTATTAATTTGGCGCTACTTTTAAATGGACCATGGATGTCACATTCCATGGATTGATTGGCCAAAGTGTAGCAATATAACTGGATGACATAATAGTGTTTTATAAGAAGAGATTAGATCATATTCATCATCTTAAGCATATTTTTAGCAATGTTGCATGGGATTTCATTGAATCCAAAAAATAGCATATTTGGAGTGCCCAAAGGTAATATCTTAGGACACATTATTTCTAAGAGTGGAATCAAGGTTGACCTGGAAAGGTATCAAATCCATTTTCCCATGAACAAGAAATCAATGCAATCCTTCTTCGATAAGATCAATTTAGTACACAAGTTCATCTCTGATAATGTGTAGATAATTAAATCATTACAAGATATGATAAATAAGGATGCTATATATAAATGGGATAAAAGGGAAAAGGATGTCTTTTCTCGTATTAAGAAATCCATTACTAATGTTCCAGCCTTATATAGTCCATATTTTGGAAAATAATTCATGTTATATATGTTTTCTTCCGACACATCTATTGTGGTCATATTAAGACAAAAAGATAATCAAGGGAATGGACAACCTATATCTTCCATGAATGGTGGATTACAGGGATCATAACTAAATTATACTTCCATTGATAAGAAAGCATATGCAGTTTACAAGGCGATTAAACATTCTATACCTTACCTCTTTAAATCTCACATGATTATCTATATGCCTAATCCAACAATTAGAACACTTTTCGTACAACAAGAGTTGGGTGAAAGGAGAGATAAGTAAATGAAATGCCTACAATAATATGATATTGAGTTCAAGCCTGTTCATACCGTCAAAGGCCATTGTCTTTGTTGGCTTACAGTTGCAACAATGGATTCACTGGAAGAATAGCCTTATGGGTGGGAATACGAAATAGAGATGTATAATGTTGAGCAAGTTCCTCCTACAAGTACAACCATGTCTTGTTATACAGACATACGAAAATAATTGGAGCATGACACCTTGCCTTCGTATTTATCAAGCAAACAAAAGAGGGAAATCTACCTTAAATATTTATCTTATCAACTTGTTCATGGTGTGCTTCTTTGAAAGCACCACATTGGTTTCCCACTTAGATTCTTAGAGCCTCCAGATTCATAAACAGTATTAAAGGATATTCACGACAGAACAACAGGTGGACACTTCATGGGTGATACCACTGCTCATAAGGTGATGAGGGCTCGCTACTATTAGCATACATTATTTAAACATGCTCATGTGTATGCCTAAAGGTTCCCAACATGTCCAAGGTGTGTTGGTCGTGATCAAAATTCAACCACCCGGTTGCTACCCATAGTAGTTGAGGAACGATTTAAACAATGGGGATTGGATGTTATTAGTGAAATGTTTCCCCATTCATTGAATCAACACCAATAAATTTTAAATGAAACTTATTATTTTACTCGGTGGACCAAAGAAATTCCATTAAGGCAATTTAATGATCAGGAAGTCATCCAATTTATCAAATGAAACATCATAACTAGGTTCTATGTTCCTACATATCTTGTTTGATAATGAAACTTGTTTTTCCTCATTATAGCTTTATGATTTTTCATTAGAAAATGGTATTCTTTTAAAGCATGCATGAAAATACTACCCACAGGGAACCGACTTGGTTGAGTCCACAAACAAAAATTTGATCTGTATTATCAATAAAATCATCTTCTCTAAACAAAAGAACTAGAATAACGCTTTTATGAATTCATTATGGGCTAACCATTTCATTCCCAAACCCTCTCTCAAAACCTCTCCATACTTCCTTGTATTCGTAAAATAATTTATCCTTCTACCAAACATGTATCTTATGACCTTGCAGGTTTCTCAGGAATCTAAAGGAAAACCATGTATCCTTGTTCAGATTCAAATAGATACTCTTCTTGAGCTTGATGAATAAATGCTCAAATAAAAAGAAAAATTTTCAATACACCATACCAAATCAAGTGTTGGTTTCATAAGAAGTTCGTAGCGAACACAAACTTTGGTGTGGGTGACCTAGTACTAAAGTGGGACAAGGCCCATGAAGAGAAAGAAAAGCACACCAAGTTTCAATATCTGTGGATTAGAATTTATACCATCTTTGAAGATCTTGGCCACCATTATTATAGATTGAAATATTTATATGGGAGGATTGATCCTCTTCCCGTCAATGGTTGAGACCTCAAGCACTAGTTTGAGTAGCATCCCTGGGGTGCGTTCCTCTCTTTGTACAGTTTTCCTTATTTCTTGTTGTTTATTTTTGTCATGTATAAATCCTTTTCCATTATTTTGGTTAGTATACATAAATAAGACCTTGTGTGGGAGTGCATTTATGGCTCAAAAAATTATTGTGGTGAAATTAACATGATTGTGACAACCACAATGCTTAGTTATTTATTAATTATCCTTCTTTGTTTGGGAAATTCCTTAAGTCAAGTAATGTACAGACGGAAAATATGATACATTCAAGAGGAGATATTTGAGTAAAACAATGACACTCGCATATATTTTAGTATCCATATTCCTTAACTTAGTATTGAAATAATTTGGTGTTCTACATGCTAATCCAATCAAGTAGAGAATGGAAAGGGGAAAATCAATAGCGAGTAAATCAATATCAAAGGTATATAGTTGTCTCTTAAGGAACAACCTCTTCTACTCTTAATAAATCAAGAGATGAAAATAGGTTTGCTGGAAGTAGAGCAACATCAAAGATGAAAACTAAGACTTTTATTATATTTAACTCGCAGTTATATATTACCCTTCTCTTGAATCGAAACAATTGTGAAATGGTAAAATTCGTTGTGTGCTAAACCAAGAAAGGAAATAGTGGGTACTACATCCATAACCGAGTTAAGTGGGGAAGCCAAGGAAATTATCTTGATGAATCAATACATACTAAAGGGATAATTATTCACTGAAATTTATTCCTATACAGAGAAGCTTAAATTAGCCCAGTGTGTCACCAAGTGTTGTCATCGCTACAACACCCTCTAAAATTTTTCTATATTCAAATTTTGGATCCTACCTCTTATCATGTGAAAGGTCGATTTTGGTTTTCTAGTGTTTTTTTATGTTTCTACACATGTTTCAAGTGTCCACATCATTTCACAAGTGTCATAGAATAATTAAGAGTGGTGATAACACAATTTTTAGTCATAGTACGCTTTCTAACCATAAAACAACACTTATGTGTCGAAACTGCATGTACTTTGTTCGTTGCACTTGGATAATGTTTGTAAACTAGTGTTTTGATGTATACTTATTAGTCTTGGTCCATGTTTAAGTTTTAGTGATGAGTTGAAATGTGTTATGCTTGATTACCCCCTTAACTCAATGTGTTTTTCCATGTTTCACCCTCATAGACTTGTACATTTTTGTGACGATGCAAACTTACCCGCTAGGCTAGGAAGAGTGTACTACACACTTCTAAATCCTATTGGGGACCCTCCTTGTCAACTAGAACTACTCCATGTTCCAAAAAGGCTTCCATCTCCCTCTTCAGTGCACAACACACTTATAGTCAGTAGGCCCTCCTTTCTAATTTCTTGTCTCTCCATCTTACGTCAGTCAAGCTTATGTCTCCCAATTGAGCGAACTGTGCACTTCCAATGGGTGGTGATAACTTCCTCTAAGCCTTGCAAGTGTTCCCTGCACCCTCCTTATTTCCCAGGCTCTATTCCCTAGTGCATGGTGCATTTCTAATGAATATTCTTGATGCCTTTCCTCTTGCAAGTGTGTTTCATGCCCTCCAAGCCTCTTATCCTTCCAAAGCTGCACATGGTGCAGTCTAAGTGAGTAGTGAAGCCCTCTCCTGTCTCTTGCAAGTTTTCTCTATACCCAGAAGATCTCTCTCTCTTCCACTTGCATACTGTTGATCCATAGTAAGAAAAAAAGCATGAAGCATGATAAAATATTTTTGGGTTAATATTTTCTTTCCATGAGTGATCTATACCTACAAGTGTTCAATAAAGCATGGAAAATTTTTGTGAGGATACATGTCAAGAAAGGTTGCCCAAGGAAGTGTAACACCCTCCTCCCACATTTACACAAGCGACAAGAGGCTACTATGATGTGATTCAACACCCCATGTACAGTTAAGGAAGTGGAACCGACATGAAAATACCAATCCAACCTTCCACACATGCTACAGAACCTTCAGCAGCAAACCAAACCTTCTAAGTGACCAACCCCTGAGAAAAATTGACATTTTATTGATTTAGGCCCTCAACAACTCCCATAATAATCCATGCATGCAAATGAGGCCTTCGAGTTTCTCCCACAGTAAGGCATGCTAGTGACTATGGATTTTTTTTAAAGCAGTTCTAAGCTAGTGACCATGGATTTTGAGCCATTTTTTTAGGGATAGGTCATAGACCACTGCCCTTAACTTCATGAAACTTTCAGAAATGATAAAAAAAAACGGAATAAGGTTACAAATGCAATCACTTGAACGAGTACTTAATCTTAGCTCTAATAGCCATGACAGGAATTTCATCAAACATGTCACAAATATGTAATATGCAGGTCTAACAACATATCTGAGCATAGAAGGGGTCTCATACTTATCTAAGAATCATTAAGAATCATTAATTACTTATCACAATAGTTTAATTACCATCTATTAGGTCATATATTCATTTTTCATTCATTTTCTAATCAAAACATGATAAGATTCATACATTAAGTTTGTCATAAAACATACTCATAACCAACACATAAATCACAAAAATAACAAGGGTATAACATAAACCACATAATCATAAAACCACATAATAACAAGTAAATTTACGCATCAAATACAAGAGGGAAAGAGATATTATTGACATAAGAAAAAATGCAACCAGGTATGGGACTTCCACATACCACTCGACCATAGATTGGGTTGAACCAAATATTTCTTTCAGCCAATCACCCTCATGCCATATTCTAAGCATGAATGTGGGATCTCATGGAAAAATTCAAAAAAAAAAACCTAGGGATTCTAGAGGCCAAACCAAATCAACCATAAACCAATGATTCTACCTCAGGGTTGAATATCACTAACCATCACTATATCAATCTCTACCCAAGTTGTATAGGGCTCCAGATTGTTTGTTCCAACCAAGGATTCCAGGACTAGTCACTCAACCCACAACCGTTGTCGGGCTTCTAGAGCATTTGTCCAACCAGGGCTTCTAGGACTAGTAACTGGACCCACCAAGGGCTTCCATATCATTTTTCCAACTAATTCTTCTAGGACTAGTAATTCAACACAAGTTGTTACAGGGCTTCCAGAGCTTTATTACAACCAAGGCTTCTAGGAACTCGTAACTCAACCCACATCCATAAGGAGCATGAGAACCAACCAGAAAACAAAAGGAAAGAAACACACAACATCATGGTTATCCAGGAAATGGAAAGGCTATGAAAATCCACTTTCAATCTAGGCAATACTCCATGTCAATGACATATCATAACCAAAAAACCACATGCATGTACCATACATGCCAAAAATAGCAAGTAAATCATACATGCAACTCAGTACCTGCAAGAAAAACGCATTGTAGTTTTTGATCTCAATGTCCTCTTGAAATATCCCTCTTTTATTTTTTCTTCTTGCTCCAAATCCCAAGTATGCCACACTCCTCCAAGAGTGCTACAAGAAAAATCTAAGTTTCCAAGAGTATGAGAAAGAGAATAGAATGGGAGATCCAAAACTGAACTGGAAAAAGGGTGAACTCACAAAAGCTGTGAACTGATCCTTTAAGGAATTTTCATCAATGAGGCCTCTATTTTCTTCAATTTTCCATTATTTTCCTTCATTTTCCTCCTCACATGAAACCCGTGACATTTCACCTTTCTTTTCTCCTATTTTCCATTATTTTCATAAATAAAATGCCAAAAAATGCCCCATGCTTTCCAAATCCTTTGCCATTTCCTTTACCAATTTCCATAGCCATTAATCAATCACAAGTGAACCCTATCACTATTATGTTTCCCAACATTCAGCTTGGAATACGTGTCCCATAACCTTGGTTATTATTTTTCCTTTATTAACTTTATTACATGGATTTTTGACCAGGGTTGTTACAAATCCTCCACCTTGGAGGGACACCATCCTTGGTGTTCAATGACACCTACAACCAAAAATAATACTGAAAGAAAAAATTATTTCCCATGGAGCTTTATAACTTAGCTCGTTGTAGTATTCATAATTATCATCCTGTTGAGAAGCAAACCAAAATGAGAAACATAATAACATGACAACTATAACGAAACAACACCCATATCGCTTATCGGAACTTTATATCATATATCACTGCAATATTTACATCCATATACATATATACATATGTACCAAAACATCATACCAAAACATATGCTAAAAACATTCGCTCAACCAATGAGTAGAGAAGGATACATAGCCCGCATCTGATCAGCCATCTCCCTTGTAGCTCCATCGAGCCCAAAGTGCTTCCACTACAGTTTAACTTGCTCAATTTCAGAGCATGAGAAACTTTCATTGAAAAATGTGTTGAGGTTCCAGCTGTAATTATCCTTCTGGATCTACCTAAAATAAAAACGATTCAATCACATGATCAACATCTTTAACTTACTTCTTAAGCTATGGCACATGGAAAACATCATGGACTTTCACTATCTGAGGCAGTGCAAGTTGTTGTGTCTCAATCTAGTCTCCTAAACTGAGTTCATTTAATTGTCAACCAGGATTTGTAAACTGCTGAAGTGAAATGTACCATATGTACCTATGTGCTTGTTTCCTAGTGCGTTGTGTGTAGTGTTTTGTGATGTTTTGGTCTTTTATGTTGATTTATGATGTTTTTGGTCTTTTGAAGTTTTATGTTTACAATGAAAATGCCTAGAAAACCAATGAAAAGAAATTGGTGGTCAAAAACACAGTTGAGCCTAATGTATGGAATGGCAAATGTAATCAAAAACACTGAAGCAACATCTAAACTATGACTGAATAGAAACAAGAGCTTAATGATGACTTCTTAAACAAATGACACAAACTAGACTTTGAGAAATGATCACTTAAATATGCAAGTTTTCTAACTTAGACAGTTAGACATTAATCATGATGCAACATTCTATTCTAAGCTCATCTATCTCATAACTAATTCCTAGTTCTATTCTGCAATTTCAATTGAAGGTGAGAGTCTATTCTCCAAGAGTTATTGGTTTCTTTTCAGGGTAGTTCTGTTGAGGAAGAGCTCTGTTTATGGTGAGGAATTTGCAGAGATATTTCAGACCTTGTAATGATATTATCTTATGTTCCTAAAGTTATGGATCACTGATGGTTTTCAGAACAAAAAGATATTTGTAAATAATGAAGGTTGTCTTAGGAATCCTATCAACTAAAGTGATCTACTGTGCAAAGGGTGACAGTGTGACTATGAGATATGAGTGCAATGAATTGATTTAAACATGAGCTTAAGATGCTTCTAAACTAGAACAATGTTAAACCATAAGCCATCATCAAACTTTGAAACGAAGTAGCTAGACATGAATTAAATGCAAAATGAAACTCCGGAGCATTCTAATTAACATGCACTATTCTATGAAGTTACACAATCGGTTTGTTCATCATGAGGGATATTTTGGAAGAGTTCCTTCTTGTGGAAGAGGTAGAACAATTTTGACTGTGGACTTGTATGCAATTGAAAGAAAATGAACTGAAAGCAAATGAAACTAAGTTGTCACATCACAGTCATATCTTGAACTTCTTAAATATGTCTTGGAAGAATTTCTTCTTGTGGAAGAGTGATTAGGACAAGTGTAACTATGATAGTGAAGACTAAAAACTACAACTAATTCCTATGTTACTATAGCTATTCATCATTCATTGTTATGATATGTTGGAAGAATGTCTTCTTGTGAAAGAACTGGAATGAATATAACTACAGTATCTAGTTAAAAACAAATAAAACTCCTATCCTACAGTACCATAGTCATTAAACATTCATCATTTTAATTTATTGGCAAAGTGTCTTCTTGTGGAAGAACTGGAACGAATATGACTACAGTAGCTAGTTAAAAACAAATACAAATTTAACTCCTATCCTACAACACCACAGTCATTTAAACATTCATCATTTTAGTCTGTTGGAAGAGTGTCTTCTTATGGAAGAACTAGAATGAGTACGACCACAGTATATAAAACACAACAACTACTAATTCAATATGCAGAACGTAAAGACAACTAGGAAAAACTTATCTAGTTTACGCAAAAGAAATCCGTTCAAGGGGCAGGGGCCCTCTACCACTTGACGGCATTCAACTTCACAATTAAATCACGCCTTCAAGATAATTTTGTCTGCTCCATTAACGATGCAATAGTTTGAACATAATGCTCTGTGTCTTCAAAGACGTAACACAGAGTTTTCACAAAATATAGCAGCAAATCTAATACAAAATTTCTAACTAAGCTCTCGGCCTACTCAAGAGTTTATAAAGTAAATGCAAGTAACAATAATTACAATAATTTAGGAATGATGTCTTCCTAATCCAAATCATCTTAGGAGTCTTTGAGGTGGCTGCGTAAAAGAGAAAAGACACCTGGACTGTAACAGTCCTAGTAGGAGTCTTCCTTCACAAATATGTTCCCACGTGCATAACCGTACCCAGAATTCATTTCCTCTTCCATGACGAGCAACACACCATGTAGGCACGACGTGGATCATGCCCATATGCGTTTTTCCTCAAGAGGCCACCTGGAACATACTCAAACATAAAGGTAGCTGCAGAATCGCCGGTTAGCTACAGAATGCCTGCATTCTGCAGCTAGTTCCGGTCAAAATTCTTAACAATGGCAACAATCACAAAATTCAACAAGTCAGTCATGTAAACCATTCTAGAAGTAATTTTAACTATTTTTATTGATCAATTGGGTTTAAAATAGAAATGGACAAGGGAAAATGAGGTAAAATGAGGTGAAGGAAAAGCACAAATTTGAGGCTCAACATACCCCCACTGCTGTCTCTTTGCATGTCCTCATGCAAATTATCCTATGAATTCTGAGGCTTCTGCAAGGACATCTAATCCCCTTCTTCTCCTTTGTCTGAAAGCTAGAGGCCTTCTGGGTTTTCTGATCACAAGTTTGAACCTGAGGTTTGTGAGTGCCCTGATCAACTTTTTGTTCCTTGTCTTCATCTTCTCATTGGTCCTCTCCACTTTGTCTATATGCAGGGATAAGGTTGAGTTCATGTCAGTCTTGAGCTTGATTTTATCTTTGAGAATTTCATTCTCATTTTTAATGTGTCTATTCAACAATTCCAACTCATACCTATCCCTCCTCAATATATCAATTTCAGTTAGTGGAGGACTAGGGGTTCTCTCTTCTCTTTCTGAAGCTGTTCTCTCTAAAGTTTCCACATAATCATAGATTTCCTGTTGAGCAGGATCAATCTCAGGGGTGCCTTCATAAAAATCTTCATCATCATACTCTTCCATAGATGTTTCTTCATCTTCAATATTTATTACCCCTATTTGTTTGATTGATGTTTTCTTCATTTTTCCTTTTAATCTGTGGCTTCTCCTAAGTTGAGAGGAACCCTCCCCTTTTTCTATAACAGATTCCTTGATTACCTTCTCTTCCTTGAGTTGACTCTTGATTCTAGTCAACTTCTCCAAAATGACTTCTTCACTGCTTTCTTGAACCGGTTTGTCAATTTTACCTTTTGGAGTCCTCCATCTCCTACTTCTCTTTGTGGTATGTGGTTCAGGTGATAGTTCTTTTGCTTCCTCAAAATGATTTCTTATTAATAAATCATCCCATGTATCATTTGATTTAGATAGATGATGCTCAATTAAAATTTTGACTAACCCATGATGATACAGGGTTGTTTCCAAAAACTGAACTCTTCTCAGAACACAGGAAGCCATTTTCTTCAGACTTTGATACAAGAAATATGGTAAATTCAAATCTTCTCCTAGAAAATGCAACATTAGTCTCATATGGTAGACATAAAATGTCCCATATCTACACTCACATGTAACAAATTTTTGTAAAAGAAGTAGTATATTCCTCCATTTGCTCTTCAATGTTGTACTGGGAATTCCCTTCTTGAACACACTAACATCCATGTTTGGTGATTTTAAGATTTGTTTCCATGAGTCATTATGGAATTCCCTATTTTTAAACCATCTTTCCCCAGCTCTGGATAATCCTGTAGCCTCTGCTATAAAAACTTCATTAACAGTAAACTTTACATCTCCTATTTCAACCTCAGTGCCTTGGAATGATCTAGCAAATGTTTTGGTGACTTCCTTATGGAAAACATTAAACTTTTCCAAGAATTGGAGCCATCCTATTTGTTGTAGCATCTCCTTGCATTGTGGATAACCTTCTAAATATTTTGATCCTATAGGCTCAATCCTTACGATGAAACCCATGATTTTTCACTATCAATTAACCCTCTTCTCTATCCACAAAACAATGGCTTTTACTTTCGGATTAAAATGGCTTCAATCTCTAAAAAAAATGGCTTCAATTTTGGAAGAACATACCTTTGAAATAGCTACAGTCTTAAAAATCTCTGGTTTGTATGCCTCTGTTTGAAAAATGCCTTCGAATCCTCGGACTGATGTACTTCTGTTGAACTTTGGAATGATATGGAAGCAATTTCAATTTTAGAGCTAATGTGTCTCTGATAGACAGTGGTAGATGATTTCAAATTTCTTTTTGTGCAATACCTCCGTCTTTGGTAACAGAAGACTTCAAACTCAATCACTGAAAAACGCTTCTGTTTCTAGTAACACCAAACTTCAAACTCAACCTCTGTCTCTGATAACAAATGGTATGCTTCAAATTCAACACTACAGCCTCTCTGTCTCGGGTAACAGCAACTTCAAAACCAGTCACTACCACACCTCTGTCTTTGGTAATAACAGACTTTAAACTTCAATTACTACCACACCTCTGTCTTTGGTAGCAAAGTCTTCAATTTTAGCACCTCTGTCTTCTGGTAGCAACAGGCTTTAAACTCTACACGGCCACAATTCTGTGTTGACAGTGAAAATGCTCCAAACTTTGTTCTCAGTGATATGCTCTCTGTTCATTGAGTTCTCACACTGTTATGCTTCTAATTTACCTCTTCTGTTCTGCCCCTGATGATAATAATGCTTCTGCCTTCGGAATGGAATACTGGCTACGGAATGACGTTATGGAAAATGGTCACGGCATAGAGTGGTGGAGTGAGGTGGAGGATTGCATTAATGATTTGAGGAGACGGCGGAGGATTTACGACGGCAGGAAAAATCTTCATCATTAAAGAACTTGGTTAAGAGTCGTGGGAATTTCAAATGATTTGGTCGTTCCACCGCTCAAATGCTATTGGATAGAAAATTTGAATTGGAAGATTTAATACAAAGTCTGTAGAGGGTTTTGTTTGGTGTTTGATCAATAAAATAATTAAAACAACCTTTCGAATAATTCCACAACTAAACTATGCTAAATTTTTATGAATTGCCATCGTAATTTAAATTTGTTACCTCTGCCCTTTATTTGATGTTTGTGTAGCTTTTGTCTTCTCTGCTCATCTTTGGAGGAATCTTTCACAATTTTCTTGATATTTTTGATTCATGAATTCACTGGATCACTTTGTTGTAATTCTGATGTCTGCTGGTTGATGCCTTCAGGGTTTATAGCTGCCAAAAAGACTGTCGGGCTGCAGAAAAGGTGATCAGCTGTAGAATGTCCACTGAGCTGCAGAATGTTCCTGTAGAACACTTCAAACATGAAAATGAAATGTTTCTGGAGAATGGGTGAAATGTTTATGAAAATGGATGAAAATGGATGATGGATTATGAAGTGGATAATGGAATAAGAATGGATTCAGTTCATGGAATGAAGGAACATATGGGCTGTACTGCAATTCATGGCATATTTTTATTCACTTGCAGCAAGATATCAAATTCTATGTTTTGACATGAAAATGAAGTGAATGGAAGATGGAGTGAAATGAATGGAATGGAATGGAGTGAAATGTGAATGATGGATGAGATGAAGTATTGGATGGATAGTGAATGGAGTGAGATGAAATGAATCATAAGTACTATGGCACTGAACTTATGATTTTTATAACAGCTGCTTAGAAACAAAAATGGGAAAAGTTAGAGTGTCAGAGAAACTCTGATTTTCACCCTATCTTTTCTGTATAAGCATGCCAATCAGTGATTGGTTTTCATGTTTATACCTTTATTTTTTTTTTATTTTTTTTTTTATTTTTTTTTTTCAAAAGAGAAATGCTTCAGAAAATTTAATCAAGTTGATGAAGAAGAGAGACTCTTCTTCATTAACTTCACATCATTGTCTCTTTGGAACTTCTTGACAAACTCTTCTCTTGAGAGTGGCTTGTGGTATAGCTTCAGTCTATGGCCATTCACAAGAAAAGTGACCTCCTCTTCATCTATAGTTCTGATTTTTACTGCCCCATTATCAAAAATTCGAACAATTTCATATGGCCCAAGCCAATGTGTCTGAAATTTCCCTTGAAAATCCTTGAATTTTGAATCAAACAAGAGAGCCCAATAACCCTCTTTAAATTTCTTCTCTTTGATGTACTTGTCATGCCATCTAGCCCTTTGCTGTTGGACTAGACTTGTTTTCTGAACTGCATCTTGTCTGATCTCATCCAATTCATTAATTTGCTCCAGTCTATGCTTTTGTGCCTCCGTTAGATCAAGTCCTAGCTGAATTGCCATCTTGAATGTTTGGATTTGGAACTCTATAGGAAACAAAACTTGCTTTCCATAAACAAGCTCATAAGGAGTATGGCCTGTTGTGTTTCTCCATGTAGTTCTATAGGCCCACAAGGCTTCAGGAAGCCTATCTACCCAGTCTCTTCTATGTAGATGAACAGTCTTTGTTAGGATTCCTTCAATGAATTTATTAGTGGATTCCACTTGACCATTTGCTTGTGGATGATAAGGAGTAGATGTTCTATGTCTGATTTTTTAATTCTCCATCATTTGCTCCACTAGCCTTGATGTAAATTGAGCTCCTTGATCTGTAACAATTTCCCTTGGGACACCAAAACGAGTAAAAATATCCTCAAAAGAAAAGTAACTACAGATGATTCATTAGCAACAAGTAATGGTTTAGCTTCTACCCACTTAGTAACATAATCAGTGCAAACTACTATGTATTTCTTTTGTCTTGATGGAGGACTAATAGGTCCTACAAAATCCAAGGCCCATTTTTCAAAAGGTTCAATGTGTACCTGAGGTTGTAATGGCATCTCACCTGAAGGAGAAGGTTTAAAATTTTCTAGAGTATTCAGAATTTGATTATCTTCACTAATTTCTGAAATTGTGAAGAGTGGTTGCAAATATTCTTCATCCTCTATCCATTGAGTGTCATCTAGTTCTGTAATTGTCCTAGTTGGAGGATATAAAGTGAATTTCTTTGTTGAACTTCCATCAGAAATATACATATCACCGGACCTACAACTAATAAAAGCATCAGCTGTAGCCAACCAAGGTCTTCCTAGTATAACAGGATGGCCTCCTAGATTATTCTTGGGGGTAAGGATCATGAAATCCACAAGGTACTCCCAAGAGTCTAGGGACACTGGAATGTCTTCTATTACCCCATCTGGTCTGATCACAGATCTATCTGCTAGTTGTAATAGTGTGGGTGTAAAGAGAAGATTAGGAAGTTTCAGTTTGTCCATGATTTGTCTACTCATGATATTTATTGCTACTCCTAAGTCAATGAGTGTGTTTTGAATTTCAATTCCATTGATGTGAATTTTGACAATTGGATTTCCTGGGTCAAGGTACTTTGGAATAGTAGTCTTACCCATCATAATGTCTGCTATTTGTCCTACCAGTTGAATTTTCTTGGTTTCTCTTATTCTTTTCTTTGTTGTCTTCATACTCAACTCCTTTATTGTTTTGGCTAAAATTGGGATTTCCTTAATGGCTTGCAATAATGGAATTTTAATGCAAACATTTCTCAATTCATCCAATAAATCATAATTAGGCACCATTATTTGTTTTTCTACACCTTTGTCAATTTGTAATCTTTCCGGAAAGGGAGGTATAGAAGTAGATGTGGATGGTTGCTCTAATACTGGAGTTGGGCTTATTGGATCTTTTTGTTTTAGTTTTTCAATGTTTTGGCCTTGAAAGGATGTTTCTTCCTCAAGACTTTTATTAACCCGTAGGGAGTCTTCCTCAGAATTATCTTGTTCTTGTATGATCTCAGAAGGTTTCCTCTTCTCAAGTATCCTTCCAGACCTAAGTTGAACATCACTAAGGTCTAGAGGAGTAATTAAATAAGTTGGAAATTGTTGTCCTTCTATCATGTATGTATTAGAGTTCTTGTCATGAAGAGGTTTAGTGAAGTTTATTTAGTGATGAGTTGGATTTTGAGGGAATGGTAATGGAAGTGGTTGATTTTGATGATTAGTTGAATGATGTTGTTGAGAATTTTGTTGAAAATTTTGTTGAAGATTTTGAGGAAAATTTTGTGGATATGGTGATGGGATGTGAATCTGATAACTCTGATTATCTTCATAAAGGACCTTCTATGATCTTGTGCTAACAATAGGTGATTTGAAATTGGGGCCAAAGTTGCAAAATTTAAGGTGGAGGTTGATTATACATTTTGATCATGAAATCACAATGTACAGATCACATGAAGATTAGATACAAAGTTAAGGAATTTTTGTGGAATCTGTAGATTTCTTCTTGAACTTGACCTTGGAATAGGGAAGAAGGACAATTCTTGGTCTCATGTTTCTCAGAACAAATAACACAGGTTTCTACAACTTTTACATCCAAAGGGCACTCTCTCAAGGCGTGTTTCTTCCTACATTTGGGACAAAAGATTGCCAAGGCATCAGATTCAGCCTTTTGCTTGTTTTGTATCTTGAGGGTGTCTATTTGTTCACTAAGACTCCCTAAGATGTCAGATTTTAAATCATCAAGCATATGTCCTATTTCTGATCTACTTACTGTCCCAGAAGCAGATTTACTTGCCCTTGCAAGAGCAGGATCTCTTGGACCTTTGGCAGTTTTAGATTTCCCTCTGGAAAGGTTGATACATAACTCGGATATTTCAGGTAATGTGAGTTGTGATATATCCCCTTTTCCCATCATGTTAAGGATATCCAACCATTCATCCCTAATGGTTTTCAACAAAAGAGCTTTTAAAGTGTCTTGATCTAGGTTTTCCATTTGTGCCCTTTTTATGTTGTATTTAAATCTTTTCAACAAATCTTCTAAGTTTTCATCTTCTTTTTGTAACATCTTGAACACTTCTTCCTTATGATTAACCGGCATACAATAATCCAAGTATCTCTCTAGAAATACTTGTTTCATGTCTTCCCATGTCCTAATGGAACTACTGCTTAAGCTCATAAACCACTTCAATGCTGCTCCTTTCAGAGTTGAAGGAAATAATTTCAATTTTTGGGCATCTTGAAGGTAGTCATAAGTCCTACACAGTACTTCAAATTCGAATAAGAAAGTTTGAGGATCCTCAGTTTTAAGTCCATAGAAGTTCGGAAGGACAGAAGGTGAAATGTTTTTCATGGTTGTATTGGTTTCTCCATCAAGTATAGGGAACCCAAAAGAGCTTCCTATTCTACCTCTTCCTCCATCTGCACCTCTACCTCCTCTTCCTCCTTCTCCTCTACCTCTACCTCTACCTCCTCCAAATAATGTGTTTTCTCCATTAGCAACTCCTCCTCCTCCTTCTTCTGCCATGGTTGACTCTCCTGTGGAAGTAGAAAGGTTTGTATCCTCAACAAAAATTTTTGGATCCTCTTCTATGGCAGGTTCAATGGATGAAGTGGAAGGTTTCTCTAATGGAATAGGTGACCTTAGATCTTCTAGAAGTCCAGGATCAGTAAAGGATGGAATATGGGTTTGAGTTGAAGGTGTACTAGTTCTGGATCTAGATGAAACAAATGGTGTTCTAGATGTCAAACTTCTGCCTCTGCTGCTTATAAATCTTCCCCTTGAATCTCTCTCCCTACGCATAAAATTGTTTTTGGATGCTAAGAAACAAAGGTTACCTAGTTTTCACTTCCCCGGCAATGGCGCCAAAGTGTTGTGTCTCAATCTAGTCTCCTAAACTGAGTTCATTTAATTGTCAACCAGGATTTGTAAACTGCTGAAGTGAAATGTACCATATGTACCTAGGTGCTTGTTTCCTAGTGCGTTGTGTGTAGTGTTTTGTGATTTTTTGGTCTTTTATGTTGATTTATGATGTTTTTGGTCTTTTGAAGTTTTGTGTTTACAATGGAAATGTCTAGAAAACTAATGAAAAGAAATTGGTGGTCAAGAACACAGTTGAGCCTAATGTATGGAATGGCAAATGTAATCAAAAACATTGAAGCAACATCTAAACTATGACTGAATAGAAACAAGAGCTTAATGATGACTTCTTAAACAAATGACACAAACTAGACTTTGAGAAATGATCACTTAAATATGCAAGTTTTCTAACTAGATAATTAGACACTAATCATGATGCAACATTCTATTCTAAGCTCATCTATTCCATGACTAATTCCTAGTTCTATTCTGCAATTTTCAATTTAAGGTCAGAGTCTATTCTCCAAGAGTTATTGGTTTCTTTTCAGGATAGTTCTGTTGAGGAAGAGCTCTGTTTATGGCGAGGAATTTGCAGAGATATTTCAGACCTTGTAATGATATTATCTTCTGTTCCTAAAGTTATGGATCACTGATGGTTTTCAGAACAAAAAGATATTTGTAAATAATGAAGGCTGTCTTAGGAATCCTATCAACTAAAGTGATCTACTGTGCAAAGGGTGACAGTGTGACTATGAGATATGGGTGTAATGAGTTGATTTAAACATAAGCTTAAGATGCTTCTAAACTAGAACAATGTTAAACCATAAGCCATCATCAAACTTTGAAATGAAGTAGCTGGACATGAATTAAATGCAAAATGAAACTCCGGAGCATTCTAATAATCATGCACTATCCTATGAAGTTACACAATCGGTTTGTTCATCATGAATGATATTTTGGAAGAGTTCCTTCTTGTGGAAGAGTAGAACAATTTTGACTGTGGACTTGTATGCAATTGAAAGCAAATGAACTGAAAGCAAATGAAACTAAGTTGTCACATCACAGTTATATCTTGAACTTCTTAAAGATGTCTTGGAAGAATTTCTTCTTGTGGAAGAGTGATTAGGACAAGTGCAACTATGATAGTGAAGACTAAAAACTACAACTAATTCCTATGTTACTATAGCTATTCATCATTCATTGTTATGATATGTTGGAAGAATGTCTTCTTGTGAAAGAACTGGAATGAATATAACTACAGTATCTAGTTAAAAACAAATACAACTCCTATCCTACATTACCATAGTCATTAAACATTCATCGTTTTAATTTATTGGCAAAGTGTCTTCTTGTGGAAGAACTGGAACGAATATGACTACAGTAGCTAGTTAAAAACAAATACAAATTTAACTCCTATTCTACAATACCATAGTCATTTAAACATTCATCATTTTAGTCTGTTGGAAGAGTGTCTTCTTATGGAAGAAATAGAATGAGTATGACCACAGTATATAAAACACAACAACTACTAATTCAATATGCAGAACGTAAAGACAGCTAGGAAAAACTTATCTAGTTTACGCAAAAGAAATCCGTTCAAGGGGCAGGGGCCCTCTACCACTTGACGGCATTCAAATTCACAATTAAATCACGCCTTCAAGATAATTTTGTCTGCTCCATTAACGATGCAATAGTTTGAACATAATGCTCTGTGTCTTCAAAGACGTAACACGGAGTTTTCACAAAATCTAGCAGCAAATCTAATACAAAATTTCTAACTAAGCTCTCGGCCTACTCAAGAGTTTATAAAGTAAATGCAAGTAACAATAATTACAATAATTTAGGAATGATGTCTTCCTAATCCAAATCATCTTAGGAGTCTTTGAGGTGGCTGCGTAAAAGAGAAAAGACACTTGGACTGTAACAGTCCTAGTAGGAGTCTTCCTTCACAAATGTGTTCCCACGTGCATAACCGTACCCAGAATTCATTTCCTCTTCCATGATGAGCAACACACCATGTAGGCACAACGTGGATCATGCCCATATGCGTTTTTCCTCAAGAGGCCACCTGGAACATACTCAAACATAAAGGTAGCTGCAGAATGCATGGTTAACTCACAAGTTTTGCATTCTATGACTAGTTCGATCAAAATGCTGCGATAGCCAACAATCACAAAATTCAACAAGTCAGTCATGTAAACCATTCTAGAAGTAATTTTAACTATTTTTATTGATCAATTGGGTTTAAAATGGAAATGGACAAGGGAAAAATGAGGTAAAATGAGGTGAAGGAAAGCACAAATTTGAGGCTCAACACAAGTCAATAGGATAATGGTTCAATCCTTCAATAACCTTGAAAGTTCCACAATAGTGAGGTGCCAATTTGGCACATGATCTGATCCTTAAGGAGATCTTCTTGGGCTTGATGCTCAACTAAACTTGTTCCCCAACCTGAAACTCCTTAAAAAATCTATACCAATCTACATAAATTTTCTGTCTATGTTGTGCTACCTTCAAATTCTTCTTGATTACCTACAATTATTGTTCCATCTTTTCCAACATATCTGATCCAATAAATACTTTGTTAACTATATCACTACAACTGATCAAAGTATTACAACTCTGCCCATAAAACGCCTCAAATGGTCTCATCCTCATAGACTCCTCATACCCTTATTGTAATCAAACTCAGCTAGAAGTAGATACTCTTACCACTTTCGTTGGTGATGCATCACATACATTCTGAACATGTACTCCAATATCCTTTTGACCCTCTTTATTTTTCCATATGTCTACAAATGATAAGTTATGTTGAAAGCCAACTATTTACCCAAACCTACAAATAACTCTTTCCAAAACCTAGAACTAAACTTAGCATCCTTGTCTAACACAATATTCTTCAGAACACCATGCAACAACACTACATATCTGATGAAGACCTATGCTACTTCATTAGATGAATAAGTAGAATTTACTGAAATGAAGTGTGTTACATTTGTCAACATGTCCACCGCAACCATGATAGAATCATGTTTTCTAGATGTCCTCGGAAAACCTGTAATGAAATACATGGAAATTACCTTCCATTTCCACTCTAGAATCGGAATAGGCTTAAGTAATCCACCTAGATGCTTGCACTCTGTTTTCACCTACTGACATTCCAAACATATAGCCACAAAATATGCCACTTCTTTCTCAGATTCGGCCAATTGTAAAACTTTTTTCATTATCTTCAATGTCTTCTAATATCTTGGGTGAGCTGAATATGTATTATCATGAAATTCCCTCAAGAAATTCTTCTTGAGCTCATTGTTGTCTGGCACATATATCATGTCCCTAAATCTGACCAAACCATCTGTTGTAAGACAATAGTCCAAATCCTGATCACCTATACCATGTTGTACATGTGCATAAGCTTCATGTTCTTGTCATCCTGTTGTCCTGCATGTAGGATCTGATCCTATAAATCTATCCCATAGGAGCTCATAGCTTCTATATGATTCCCTTTTATCCTCCTGCTAAGAACATCTACAACCATTTTTTCTTTACCTTTAATGTGCATGATCTCAAAGTCAAACTCACTGATCAGGGACAACCATTTAGATTTCCTTGCATTCATATTTGGTTGGTCAAGTAGATACTTCAACCCATTGAGATCACTCATCAATATGAACCTCCTTCCAAGAAGATAATTCTTCCACATTTCAATGCATGAATGATTGCTGCCAGCTCAATATCATGTGTCAGATAATTCTACTCGTGCTCATTTAGTTTCCTTGACTCGTATCATAACACCTATCCTTATTTCATAATGACTCCACCAAGCCCTCTCTTGTAAGAATTTGTACATACCACAAACTCTTTGTCCATATTTTCAATCTTTAGAACTAGAGAATTTGTCAACAGCTCAAAATTGAATGTGCATTCCTCTGTCCATTCAAATTTCTTACCTTTCCTTTGCAACTATGTAATAGGATAAAATATTTGTAAGAAGTTCCTGGTGAACCTCCTATAATACCTTGCTAACCCCATGAATGATCTTACCTCATCCACAATCCTAGGAGGTGCCCATTCCATGATGACTCTTATCTTTTCTAGATCCATTGTTATGCCTTCCTTGGAAACCACATGTCCCAAGTAATGTACCTTTGTCTGAAATAAATTCCATTTACTGAGCTTAGCATAAAATTGATGCTCTCTCAACCATCTCAATACTTCTTCTAAGTGTTCGACATGTTCTTCCTCACTATTATAACATACCAATATATCCTCAATGAATACAATAACAAACTTGTCTAGATAAGGACGCAATATGATGTTCATCAATCACATAAAAGTAGCTAGAACATTAGGCAAAAACAAGGAACTACAAAAAACTCATAATGCCCATACCTATTCATGAAATTAATCTTATAGATTTCCTCTTCCTCAATGTGTACCTGATGATATCCTGATCTCAAATCAATATTCGAGAACACTGATGCTTCCTTCAAATGATCAAACAAGTCATCGATCCTTAACAACGAATACATGTTCTTGATTTTTACGTTGTTCAACTACCTATAAACGATGCACAACTTGAGAGTACCATCCTTATTCTTCAAAAACAACATTGGTGCACCCCAAGATGACACACTTGGCCTAATGTATCCTTTTTCAAGCATTTCCTTCAACTGCAACTTTATCTCTACTAAATTTGGAGTGATCATCCTATACAGTGCCTTTGATGGTGGTTTTGACCCTAATACCAACTCAATATAAAATTCCACTTCTCTATGAGGCGACAACTTTGAAATATATGTCGGGAACACATCCTGAAACTACTGTAGAATTGGGTACCATCTCAAAAAATCTACATCCTCAACTTCCTTAACTTTATCACTATAAATATGCATTGCAAATTATGCACACCCATTTTTTCAATTGTGTTTTTCCTGTATAGTTGTGACAATTCTGACTGATGTAGATTTCTTCTCACCCTGCAAGATTCTTTGGTCCCCATTTTCATCTAAGAATTCAATATCCTTGCCATAGAAATACACCTTATTCTAATTAAAATACAATCGTTCCATACCCAATAGCATACTATATGATCCCAACGGAAGCACATTCAAATGCACTGATGTAGCCATACCATTCAGTTCAAATGCACAAGTTCTTACCCAGTGATGAACTCTTTTCTTTGTACCTGTATCCAATTGTACTAACCAAGATTTTTCATGCACTTCTTAATTTAAACAACACTTACCCTCTTATATAACTATAATTATATCCAGAGTCAATATAAATTGAAACAACTTGATCAAAAATTTTACCTTCCATCTCGATAATAGATGCTTGATGATTAGCCTTTATATTATCCAATGCTAAATAAATCCGAGGAATACTCTATCCAACATCCCCCACTTTTTGTGCCTCCTGAGCATTATAAATCTATGGTCTACCACCCTGATGTTTTGGAAAATCTCGCTTATAATGATCCTTGCCACAATTCCAACACTATAAAGGCTTCCAACCTACACCCTTGTTCTATTCCTTGGACTGAAATCCATGTCCTTTGTCAGATGCATTGAATTTCTTAGGTGGCACAACATTCTCTTTGTTACTTGTGTCCTGAGGCCTTGTTCGCTTATCATCCCATTTTCCTTTATATTTTTCATTACCTCTCCAATCATGCTTAATATCAGATATATGATTTGATTTCTCATAACAATTCTTTAGCTTCTCGATGGCTTCCGCCAATGATCTAGGATCTTCGAACTCAATATTGTCTTTGAATGCTACCGAAAACCCACTGATGAATCTCTAAATATTCACTTTTTCCTCCTTCATATAAGACACATACCTCAATAACTCCAAGAATATGCCAGTGTAATCCTCATTGGTCATAGATCCCATCTTCAGATCATACAACTATTTTTCCCTATCATCATAGTATCTCTTGGATAGATACTTATTCCTGAATAGTCTCTCAAACTCACTCCAAGTAAAATTTTCTTCATGAATACCTTTGACATTATTTACATCTTCCCACCAAATATTTTCTTTAACTTTAAGATTGAACATAGTTATTATGGCCTTCACGTTCGATGAGTAATCATGCAAGCTCAAGAACTTATTCATACCAAGAAACCAATCTTATTCATCCTGTGACTTCTTCATTTCTCCATCAAAGGTAGGTGGCTTTGCTTTCTTGAAATCATCCAGAAAATATCCCTTGTCATTCCTCCTGTATGGATGATAATGATGATGAACATGATACTTTTCTGAACCAGAACTAGAGTAAATCCCATGTCCATTTCCTCGTCTATCTGGTGTATCCAAGAATATTCCATTTTTTATCTTGTCATATATATCCAACTTGCGCCCACCATGTGACCTACTACCATATGCCCCATTAGTCCTATCCTCTTGCCCATGACTTATTCTAGGAATTCCTTGTATCTGTAAGTCTGAAAAACTCTAAAGGATAACTAAATTGACTTCTGCTTGTTTCTCTTGTTCCCTAGCAAGTATCTCTTGTGATTGAATAATTCAGTCATTTTATTATTTGCAACTCCTTACTTATACCTTCAATCTTATCAAAGTGTTTGCTATGTGAGGGGAGCACCCATCACCATGCTACTCATCTGATCTATAGGGATAATCTCGTGAACTATTGACTACCATTCTTCTAGTCATCTTTGTACTTCTCTTCTCACGAGGCATATTATGTCAATTAAACCAAATCATAAACAAAACAACGTACCTTAGTACAATTCGGGGAGGATATCTTGTGTGTAATACCAACCAGATTAACATAATATATGTATAATCATAATCACAATACTATATAGATGTCATCTCAAACACCATCCAGTTACCATGCATGATTCCACAACTAGACATGATGCATGCATAACAACGTAGGTACGACACGCATGCATATGTAATACGTACTGTTATGGGGAATTATGAATTATGGATAAAACACATTCCCTAAATTTTGTGTTATGAATTTATAACAATAGATCAAAGAATTTGCAGACACTTTCTCTAAGAGTAAATATACACACAAAAATATAGAGGAACCTACTTGTGATCCAAGCACTTCCGGACCTCCTGGTACCATGAGGCTTCCAGAAGATGATGTTTCTAAGTAAAATTCATGGATGATGATTTGACGTCGACAGGAAACGGGAGTTACTAATTTCGGAGACAAAATGTGACTCGATATAGAAATGTTCAGGGATGACTGTCATGAGAATGAAGTTTTATGAGTATTGCAGAATGATGAGTATTCACTATATTACTTCTCTTGAAGATATCGGCGACACTGAGATGAGTTGGAATAATTGACCCAAAACCAAAGTGAAGGTGTGATGAGCCATGGGTATGAATGAACCGTCAAGAAGATTACCCAACCCAAATAGTCACAATGATGGAATGAAGTGTCATTTTCAAGAGCGACCTACTACCATAAAAGTTATGTTCACTTTCCCAAATTTTCCCTAGTCATTTTTCGACCAGTACCTCTTTATTTTTTAACAATATTGAGGAGGGTAACATATGCTTGACCTATAATTCAACCCTTATGGTGAATAATGTATCACTATTTAATAATTTAACGAGTCTAGAAATGAATGAAACTTGATTCTTGCCATGATCGACAAGCCCGTCACTCTTTTCTGTTTTAAAGAGCCTAACAACAGTGACAACCTGGTCCTTTTTCATATTTAGAGAGTTGGAAAAAGAGGAATTAACAAAAATCCATAAGTACTTTTTCGTAAATTTGTCGCTCATATCCGAAAAAGTGTAAAATAATATCTGACAGAACCTCCTAGCCATGTTCGACTAAGGCATTCCTTTTTCGTAAATAATCTATCTCAGTCCGGAAAAGGGTTAAACTTATACTGAGTAGATATCAATTCATTTAATTTTACAAGCTTGAAAATACAAGTGCTCGACAATCTTTTCACATTATCGGAGTCTGAAAAGAGCTAAAACAAGACTCGAGGGGTTCCTTTTTTGTTGTTATCTAAGCTCGAAAAAGAGATAAAAGTGTGCTTCAAGTCCTTTTTCATTTTTATCAAAGCTCGAAAAATAAGGATAAAAGCATGCTTTGTGGTCGAATAATTCCTGAAATAAATGTGCACGAATAATCTGCTCATCAGTTGCAAAACTGTTCAAAACACTTATACTGAGTAGATATCAATTCATTTACTTTTACAAGCTCGAAGAGACAAGTGCTCGACGATATTTTCACATTATCGGAGTCTGAAAAGAGCTAAAAGAAGACTCGGGGGGTTCCTTTTTTGTTGTTATCGAAGCTCGAAAAAGAGATAAAAGTGCGCTTCAAGTCCTTTTTCATTTTTATCAAATCTCAAAAAATAAGGATAAAAGCATGCTTTGTGGTCAAATCATTCCTGAAATAAATGTGCATGAATAATCTGATCATCAATTGAAAAACTATTCAAAACAACATCAAATGGATTAAAAATACCTGTTTCATGATAAAAATTGAATAAAACCATAGTCACAACAATAAATATTATTTGCAAATAATCAAATGACTAATTAAAAGAGTTTTACTATTAATTTTTACCATTTGAAGTTACCATTTTCATTTTGGAGCTCTGAACCTGTTTTTTCCCCCGAACTTCAGTTGTTGATTGCGATCGATTTTGTGGATGGTTTTTATCACCATTTGATCTAGGTTAGTGCCATAAACCCCCTCTTTCTTTCAGTAGTAATTTCATTTCATTTCACTGCAATTTTTTATGGATTTAGGCCCCTTAGGGTAAATTATTTTTCAAAAGAGGGCAACGCACCCTTGGGCATCAAAAAATTTGTTGTAAAGCACTCAAAATGAAGCCTAGGTGCATATGCAATGCACTGTCTATTGACCAAGACAGCGTTAGGCACAATTCACATTTTTTATTCTTGCATTGTACCCAATTTTTTCCTAATTTTTTGCATGAAAAGGAGTCTAATGAGTCTTATGGTTATGTTTCATGGATTCATCGGACTATAATGACGATTACTTGGAGAGAAAGAGAACATGAAGAACAAAATATGATTTCCCTTAATGATCCGGGTACATTAAGAGCCCTAAGAGATTGTGGGTTATTAAAGTACTTCCGCTTATTAGGTATGAGGCAACAAATAAAACTATTGGAGTTCCTTCTTCGTGCATGGGATCCAACAATTGAGGCATTTCACATTAGGAACAAAGTGGTTCCTATCATAGTGGAGGACATATATTTTCTGACAGGCTTGTCGAGGAGAGGCTTACCCATTTCTCTCTCAGGGTCTGCTCTCAGAGGAGAGACAATGAGAGACTATATTTTGCAGTATTTCTATCCATGGGCAAAGCCAAGCAAGGATTGGAAAATAAACATCCGTGATGTTCATTATTTTCCATTGAGAACCATTCTATTCACGATCGCAATGCTTTTCGGTACCGTTACACTACATGTAGCGAATAGATCTTATATGCATTATGCGCTAGAGTGTATGGAACCAACATTTTTTCAACTGGTTTGAAGTCTTACTTTCTCAAATAAAAGAACAAATAAGCATGGCAAAGGGAGGAAGGAAGAAAAAATTCAGTTATGGCTCAATCCTCATTTCTTTTTCCTTAGAGCAGATTCCACTGATGCAGCCTCAACATGTGATGCTGGGTGTGTCTAACCCTAGAGATCTAAGGATGTAGAGATGGGTAGAACTGATGGCTAGACATGCAGGCCAATCGTCCATCATGTTCTTGACTTCATTCTTCTCCTGGTTCAGGTGACTGGTTATCGCCATCGACCAGTATGCATATGAAGGTGTCGATTTCCGAGGAGATCCAGACTTAGCTTTACCAGAAGTAGCGCAGTGGGGTGCAATCGGTAAGAATGTTTTGACCATGTTTTTTTATTTTTCTAAGGTTTATACATGTTTTTTTATTTTGATGTTTTCCCAAGACAAACTAAAGTTTTAATTTAATGCAGATGTGGTTCGATTTCAACCAGTGTAGGAATAAGAAAATGGAGCGAATGAGCCAGTAGAGAGGGCTGACGGGAGAGCAGTCCTTCAGGATTTAGACATGGTTGAGACTCTTTCTGAGCTTTCACAGCACATAGAGGGGTTGACCTTCAGGATTCTGGATTGCCGGATTGAAGAGTTACCCATGTAACTGCAGTGCCACACTATATGCATTCCTAACCACTGGATGCGGTTACTGTGTAGGATAGCTAGATCGATAACATGTTACCATGAGCATCACTAGTTTACTTTTGACATGTTGCATACATTTTGAGGTCAGATGACCAATGTTTCTTGGGCACAATTTTTTGTAAAAACCTATAACTATCTATCTATTTGATTTCAGTTTTTTCCTATATTTATTATGCAATCCTATTCAATTATGTGAATGTATCTTTACATGTGTTTCAAATGTCTGTTTATAACATAATTCGCTAAATAATTAGTCAATGTGTTCAAGTTTCTGGAAATTTGTTGATATTGAATAAAATCAAAGTGTCTTTCCAAAATTTGAACTCTTAGGAACATACGATGCAATGTTGGATTTCTAACAGTATAAACACTAGTAAGTTGTAATACCACAAGTTTTGAATCTAACCTTATGATGATGCGGTTAATACCAAATGAAATGGAATAAGAGAGAAGTTCATTCAACATGCTTTACTCAGTGATATTATTTGTCGATTTACAGATACAAATCCCTTGAAAACTCACTAACTCATCGTTCGGAGTGAAAATGGCCCATGTTGTAGACGATAGATTCTGCGTACTACGACAAGCACCATCAACATACCCAACAAATGGTTCCGAATATTCAGACATCTACAATGAAATGTAAATCGGATTACTAACGTCAAGAAAACTCTAAAAAACAAACTAATACAATGAATCAAAATCAATAACATATATATACAATATAATACAAAAATTTACTACGCTCATGGTTAAGCATAGTAACATTTCAGATACAACCCATTTCGGGGTTACGCCAATGGAATTCCATCGTAATCCACTAACTCGTAGGCACCCTTAGAAATAATTCTTTTGAAAATATAGGGGCCATACCATAATGGCTCAAATTTCCCTGTACTTATTACATCAGCTTCTTGATCATAAATAAGGACCAATTCGCCCTCTAAGGAAATGTGAGGCTAGACATGCTTGTCGTATTGTGCCTTTATACGTCTCTTATGTGCTTCTTTGGCCAATTAGGCTTCATGACATGTTTCATCAAGATGGATGAGGTTAAAAAGACGTGCCTCTTCATCTGAGGTGTCAGGTAACAAATCAATTGTGAGTTTTAATGACGGTATTTCAAATTGGATTGGCAAGAGAGCTTCTAGACCATACACCAATGAAAAGGGGGTAAATCCAGTTGTGTTTCTCACGGAGGTTCGGTACTTCCACAAGGCCGAGTACAGGATCAAATGATAGTTCTGTTTATAAACTCCTATCATTGGTTGAAGCATTCTTTTAAGAAACTTGTTAATAGCCTCAAATTTTCCATTTTATTGTGGATAATAAGGAGTAGAAATATCATGTGATAGTCCTAACTTGGAAGTCAACTTAGTCATCATGTGATTACAAAAATGCTTACCATGATCTGTGACTATAGCCTGTGGGACCCCAAACTGTGCAATGACATGATTAAAGAAAAACAATGCAATTGTTTGTCCTGTGTTGTTGAATGTAGACATCGCTTCGACCCACTTGGTAAAGTAGTCCACTGAAACAATAATATAACCATTCCCCCTAGAAAAATGAGGTTTACAGGTCATGAATTCAATGCCCCATTTAGAAAATGGTCCTACAGAGACAACAATATGCATTGGTGCTAACGGTTTGCGGATTTTACGATCAAATATCTAGCACACATGACAAATTCTGACCGCGAGGATGCAATCACGAAATATGGTAGGCAAAAAGTAACCGGCGCAGAGTAACTTCTGCACAGTAGCATATCCAGACAAATTTCCACCATAAGCCCCAGCATGACAATCATTTAAAACCTTTTCAGCCTCCTTCTGAGTGAGGCACCTTCTTAAAATTGTATCAACAACACGATGATAAAGCATATCGCCCACGATCAGATAATCTTTGGCTTGGTATCGAATACGTTGTTGGTCAGAGAGAGAGGTATTAGGCTGAAAAGTCTAGGTCTGGAGATAAATGATAAAATCCACATACCAAGGATCAGATGATCCGATCAGAAATAGACACTCGTCAGGAATAGATGGTTCTGACATAGTAGTAGTACTAACTCACAGAGAAGCTCACAGAGAAGCTCAGATAAAACTAAAGACTTCTTTGACTTGGATTTGATAAATTCCAAATCAAATTCCTGCAAAATGACAATCCATTTTGAATGCTTGACCCCCAGCAATTAACGTGATAAGATATAAGTCATGGGATTGCAATCCAAAATGGCAATGGTCTTCCGGAACAGGATATAGTGGTGAAATATTTGGATAGCTTGAACATCCGCCAAGGCAAGATTTTATACGTACGAATACTTCACTTCTGTATCATTGAGATTACGACTCAAATTATATATCGGATGTTCTATCCCATTTTCTACTTGTACCAATACCATATCAATGTTCATATCAGTCGTGGCGACATATAAGAAATAATCACTCTGATAATTGGGGGGATACATTAATGATGCTCAGAAAAGAGTATCCTTGACAGCATCAAAAGAAGCTTGCACAACTTGGTCCCAATGAAAGAGAATCCTCTTTTTCAAGAGCTAAGTAAATCATTTAGCCATTTCAGCGTAGTTGGGTATGAACCTCCTTAGGAAGTTATCCTTTTCCTAATTTTTTTGTAATTGAAGCAAGTTTGATGGCGCAGGCAAATCAAGAATGGCTTGGACCTTCAATGGGTCTATTCGAATTCCTTCTTTTGAGATGATGAATCCTAGAAAACAACCAGAACCAACACAAAACACACATTTATGTGGATTGAGGTGTATTTTATAGTGCCGGAAGCATAAAAATATAGCTCCCAAATGCATTGGGTGATCAGTCTGATTTCGTGAATGCACGAGTAAATCTTCTAGATAGGGTCGAACAATGTGCCTGATGTCATTGAAAGCATAATCCATTACTCTCTGAAAAGTTGCCCCAATGTTATTTAAACCAAACGGGAGTTTCCAGTAAGTGAATGTGCCCCAGGGACAGATGAATGTTGTCTTATATTGGTCCTAAGTGCAGATATTGATTTGATTGTAGCCAGAAAATCCATCCATGAACAAAAATATTTCGCATCCAACACAATGGTAATTTTATCGTCGATAAAGGGAGTAGGATAGTTTCCTTTTGGACAAGAATGATTGACATCCCGATAATCGACGCATACTCTAATGGTTCCTTGTTTTTCATGACAGGAACGATGTTGGAAATCCACTCAATTAGCGAAACAGGGTAAATGAAACCAGCATGCAAAAGTTTTTCAACTTCTGCTTTAATGGCATCGGCCTTCTTCGGATGAACAGGACAAAGGCATTGACGTACCGGCTTGACATCAGAGTATATATTAATAGTTTGTTCAACGATACTAGTATCTATGTCTAGCATTTCCTCGTAAGACCAAACAAATACATCATGAAATTCACGAAAAAGAGAGTGATATGTTTCGAGTTCTGATGGAGAATAAGACACATCGACATGAATGTTTTCTACGACGCTGGGTTTGGTTGAAATATCGATAGAAATGGTTTCTTCAATATTTGACAAAATTCGCTCATAATCGATTGCATTAATAAGAAAAGAATTCGAAAAGGAATTTTTGATCGATGGGTGATACATTTCACTAAGATTATCTTCTTCATAATCTGGAAGATGGGAACAATGATGATAATCTTCACATGTTTCTCCTTTCGACATCATGGTTTCCAAAATATTATCATCTATCAAGAAATTTGAGGAAAAAGGATCAGATGGAGTACCAAAATCTAATGCACGATTAACCCAAACAACCGGCGACGATGATTTAGGATTCGCCACCCAAGCTAGATAGATTGATTGCTATGCTAGCTCAACGGGGCTAGGCGTCAGAAACTCATCCAACGTAACAATTTTAGAATCACCCGTACTCTTCCTTAAGCTAGATGGAGTGGAAGAGATCATGTAACAGGTCTCTATACTTGCAATTTCTATCGATGTCATAGGCAGAGGTAATGCAAAGGTTCCCATGAGAGTGGAATCCTTTAAGATTCCTACACCGATGTTCTGAAGTGCGAGTTTAGGTGCGTGAACTAACGGAACACTTCCAGTTACCTGGGAACTGGAGGCAAATAAGGATAGCTAATTGATGACTGTGATAACACCGTTATGTGGAAAGGCGATCATTCTGAAATATGTAGAGACGATCGCAGTCATAGCATATACACATGGTTTTTCGAGTAAAATATTGTATCCAAGGGGTCTGTCAACATCCTCAACTTAAACATTCACTGTTTTGCCCCCTAGTTCAACATGTAGGTTATTGATAATAACACACGGCTTATATGTATGTTTTTTAAAAGCTTTCAACATCTTTGGCGATTGAGATATGTGCGGCGAGCCAAGTGACTTCCAACAGTTTAGAGACATAATGCACGTAGATTCTCCCTCATCAATAATAGTACGATGAACAAGGTGATTGAGAACATATGGGCTGGTAATTGCGACACATATCCCATATGATTAAAGATTACGAGATTAGAATCAGTCGGATCAATTCCACCAATTTCTGACAAAAAATCTTGTTCCTGGGAGGGACAATTTTGTAGCACCTCCAGCACTGACATAGCTGAAAGGGATTGAACCAAATTTTCAACTGTATTATAATTTTGAGCAGCTCTGGCTCAAGGATTAAATTTCGATTTATGAACGACTCCCTTCGATGGCTTGATTGTCAATTCAGGAATAGCAGGTGGCAGTATTGATTTCGTAGACGGATTCGTGGTCGAGGTAGTTGGTTTACCAGTAGCCTAACTACTGTAATATTTAGTACGCGTTGACACCAAAACATTTTTCGATGGCTTCGTGACAGATAGCATAAGAACTTGGGAGCTAGAAGTTGGGTTCGTAGCAACCAAATTTGTGTCCATATTAGGAAACGGATCTATCAACACAGCTGACACATGTGAGGTCTTAACCATTTTTGATACTTCAACACGGTGAGGAAAATCCTGAACAAAGTGTTCCTCATTATAGATTATGCATGGATAGTGACGTTTCTGATTTCCAGACGATTGATCAGATGATCTTTCCTGCGAGGTAGAAGTTTTCTTTACCTTTGATTTCCCTTTTTTCTTACTCCCAGGTTGCTTGTCACGTTTTCCATTATCAGACGACACGACATGGATTTTGGAAGAAGGCACAGGATCAGATGCAGTAGTGTGATGTGTGCTTGTAGTACCGATCATACCTTCTCCGACATGAGAGTCCTTTGATGGAGGAGGAACAGTAAAATTAGATCTCGGCGTGTTAGGAATTTTATCGTAGAGCATGCCAGACTTAGTATAAATAAACTCTAAATATTGAGCACGAGAAATGACCTTCTCTTCAGTGAAGACGCCACCCTTAGCCACATCTTTAGTTATATATGGTAACATGGACTTAATGAACTACTAAGCAAGGAGCTGATCAGGAACGAATGTCTTAACCATTCTACGATGACAACGCCACTCATGAATATGGTCAGAAATGTGAGTAGCATTAGTATGTTTAAAATTAGTCAAGAGTTTCATCCAGATTCATATCATATGGGTAACTGGAAGTGAGTCAAAAAGACATTAGCTATGGTAGTGAAATTATCAAAAGAAGCTCTAGATAACTCAATTTACCATTTTGCATCCGGACCACTGAGCGTACGCTAGAAAAGACAAAGCCGAACAGAGTCATCATTCAGGGAGTTAGATGAATACACAAATGATAAGTCATAACATGAGTCGACGGGTCTTCGCCAGGGTTTCCATTGAACTTAGGAATATCTGAGGGTAATTTATGAGGTATCACTAGCCACCAAGGAGCATATTTTATTGGGTCATTGGTGAGTCGGTTTAAATATGGTAACTCTAAAGTTGCAACAAAGGGAAATTGTCGATTGAGGTCAGGTTGAGCATAGCCACGGTATGATGAAATTGCTTGGGAAACAGACCTTTGAGCACCATCATAAGGAATCTATTTTTAGTAACCTATATAGGGGTTGTTTTGATAAGCAAACACTTGAGGATTCTGTTGACCAAAACCTGGGTACGATACTTGTTGAAATGAAGGTTGTGGCATTTATGCTTGTGGCTACCAAGGGGTCTGTCCACCAATATTATAACCCAAATTAGGATGACTTGGATTCGGTTGAGGATAGGTATAACCTGTTTGTGGTTGCGACATCCCATAATATGGTAATCCAGCTTGTGAATAAATGATTCCAGATACAGGTGGTTTTTGTAAACCAGCCGAAGGAGTTGGAGTCTGAGGGCCCAATACTTAAGGGTATTGAGTTGAAGGACCCGCCTGAAATGATTGTTGTATAATAGTTTGAGTCTGTAACAGGGGTAAATATGTATTAACAAGTGGATTTGATGTGGGTGCAACAAGTTGAACCAGTTGATACTAGTGTATAACTGTTTATGGTTGGATAGGCAGAGTGGGTTGCCATTGACAAAAATTCATTTTGACATTAGGATGACCAAATAACGAAAGAGTATTGTCAAATTGGGTGACCATATGTCCAGCATGAGGAGTATACTAAGCTGGAAAATATTGTTCTCCAAATGCAGGGATTCCATTTGAGATAGTACTGGATGGAATATACCCAATTGGACCAGCTTGATATTACCATGATGATGGATATAAAGGATCAAGCTGTTCAATACTCACTATAGGTTTACCAGTTAGAATACCAGACGATGACATTGGTGAAGTCCATGGTTTTGAAGATGCACCAAAGAAAATTCCAGATAAATATTTATAACCTGAAGGGACCATAGGGCCACAAGGTAAATATGACTCTGGGGAAGTTGTGAACATCGACGGGGTAGCAAGATCAAGTGTTGACACAATTGGAATGGATGGTCCAACTTAAGATGTTGGTTCAGACATGATTACTTGACCAAATGTATACCCTATTGGATCGATGGGAATTTGAATAGGCACAGGATCAACAAAAGTAGAGGTAGATGATTGAGGAAAAGACTCATACAGGTAAATCTCCACCCCAAAATGAGTTGGAGTTAAAGGTGTTTCGTCTTGCGGTATTTATTCAATCAAAATTAAACTAGGTGGAAGTATTTCGATGTCAGGCCCAAATTATGTTTCAGGAGGTTGACTGCGTGATATGGGAGACTCAATGGCTACAAGAGATTGTGGGGTGACCGATACAGGAGAAAATTCCGGTCGTTCGACTTCGGGATGCAGATGTTCTGGAAAAAAGGAGACAGGATCTGGATCAACTTCCAGTTGAGCAACGTTGGGTTCGGGAGGTATGGTCTCACTGATTGGATGGATTTCGACCACGGGTAGCTATGAGGACTTCGTCTTGACAACAGTAGATGAACCAGGATTTGTAGAAACAACATGTGTCAACTATGGTATATGTGAAGATGATGCTTCACCAGAGGTACTAAGGGTATTGGTTTCGATAGAGCGATGTCGCCTTCGCCGACTCGAAGTGGCTTCCAGTTGTAAAGGTGGTTTCAATGCAAGTCCATGCGAATGACAGGGAAATTAATTTTCTTCTTCCACAATGACTAATTTATTTTATGACCAAAAAAAATAAACAAAATAAAAGGGTAATGTTAGACAAAAGGTTTACCAAGAAACTGTGAACTGCAGAATACCTCCTGGCGAACCAAGAAGTATGGGCAGGAAATCTCCCCGAATGTTGTATTCGGTGTATCACAATTTAGAAGGTGGATGACTCAGTTCACTATGGATGTATAGCAACCTATATTTTCCCTCCCAAATATACCCGAAGGTACGTGGAGGCCCAAGTCCTTATTAGCATTGTCTAATGCGAAATCACACAATGAGAGCACCCCTTTATACTTTTCGTACCATAACACTGCCTGATATACTTGAAGGTACGTGAATGAGCTACGATATACTTAAATACATGGAGTGAGGTATCATGCTCGAAATGTATTGTAGAAAATTACCGACAGCTGCTTTGTTTTACGACGCCAGAACACGTCTCTAGCCTAGACCTTCTAAATTTTATCGTTATGGTTCCAATGCTTTTTTAGGTAAATCGATGTAAATTTTAAGTTGATATTGTTTATCAATTTTAATTTCAAGGTTCACCGCGATGATGTGATGGAAATTCCTAAAATGCAAACTAAAATGATAAGCAAACTTTTCACTTTTAGCTTTTTCAATGAAAATCCCAGCTACTAAAGGGAAAGAGCAATCAGTTTTGAAAGAAAACAACAAAGAGAAAAAACTAATATGCAGCTTTCCTAACTTTTTCCTATGCAAAACACACAATTCACTATATGAAAACACAGGTTTTTCTTTTCAGTCCCCTTAATGTGAATTCAAAAAGGAAACTATATGCATCAAATCAACAAAAATGAATTCTTTCTTATTTGAGAAATGATGACTTTAACAACAATTACTCTTTTAGGAAAAACGAAGAATAGAACTACAATTTTTCCTACAGGAAACGAAGAATTTAACGACAATTTCCTTTATGAAAAAAAATGGATCTAATTCAGAAATAAATACTTTGAATTTGATTTTTCAATGATAAAGAAAAACACTTAAAGAGACATTGAACAAACTTACTTTTCAAAGAAGGAAGAATCGGGAAAATTCATTGGTCTCTATGAGGTGTTAGACAATTGAAAACATAGCAAACAAAAGGCTAAGTATGATGGCAATGACAAATTCCAAGGGAATTTGGTTGGCTAAGGAGGCAACGTAGTCTCTAAGGGGAGATAGTGTGTTGAAAATCACCCATGAGTGGGAGATAGTGCTATGCAAAGCACTGTGTCTTGACCAACAGTGTGTTGGGCACAGCAGAGATTCAAAATTCAAGCTACTGAACACACTTCTAATGCAAATTTTTTATTCAAAAGTGTAATAATTGATAGTAGATGCTACTGGGTGGATAAGTAGAGGCAAAAACACCAGGAATGATAAGGAAACTCCCCAGCGGACTTTCCAATTTGTTATGCAGAATTATGAATTATGGATAAAACACATTCCCTAAATGTGGTGCTATGCATTTAGAACAACAGATCAAATACTTTGCAAACACTTTCTCTAAGAGTAAACAGACACACAAAAAGATATAGGAACCTACTTGTGATCCAAGCACTTCCTATTCTCCTTATGTCGCTCTTGTTGTAGCTTCCAATCCAACTTAGATCGCCAGACTAGTTCCTGCAAGTATTAACACTAAACAACAAAGATATTGCAATATACATATAGCTATTTATCTTAATCAGTTAAATCGATTAAACATGAAACATATATATCAGTTAAGAATCCATGATATGAAAATTAGAAACATAAACAAATACATATATGGGAAAATGAGCAGTAATATTTATTAATGGATAGAAGGTGGAGGTTACAACCAGCGATCGATTTGATGTCACCAGCTCCAACATCATCCCAGCCTCATCAAAATAAACATATCACCATCATCATATCACTCTTATCACACACTCAATTGAGAATCCAACAATATTTCTTTACCAAATTTCTTCCTTCCCTAGCACTAGGATCTGTGCTCAATTTATAGGGCAACTGAAGGTAGTTTCTTAATCAATGACTTTCTAATAATAGGAGAGACATGTTCCCATGCTCAAAGGTGTTATATGGAGACATGGATTCAAATTGTGACACATATGGACTCTTCTAGAAGGCACTGGCCATGTGGAGATTCTGGAACAATGAGAATTTCGCTCCCATTTGACCAACGCACTCTTGAATGTTGGGAAGTGCTTTGAAAATCACCCTTGAATGGAGGTAGCTGCATATGCAAAGCAGTTAGTCCCTTGATAGGCTGCGTTGGTGAGTTCATAAGTGATATAACATATACTTCAACCCTTGGAAACCTTGCAATAGAAGTCATGAATATTTTTTTCTTATCTTAGGGCATGTAGCAACTGAAATGATAGGGGATGATAGACCCTAATTCATTGGTTTTGTGGATGATGTCCAGTTTAACTAGGTCATTGGGAATGATGCCCAAATTTACCTATATCACATACAAACACTCACAAGCATTCATGATGAACACATTTGAACAACAACACCATCAACTTCTACTTGACATCACAATGAAAAAAATGACCACCACCATGCATGCCCAACAAGCACATAGACCACAAGCATAAAAAAACATATGCAACTGACATGTACATATGAAAACAAAGTCATCCAAGGAGAACATAAACTAGACATCACCCAAGTTGAATGAAACCATGCTCTGATACCACCTTGTAACCACCCTCCTCCCACATTACCCAAGATAACTGGTCCACTGAGGTAAATATGTGAAGATCGACTAATATGATTTGATTCAACTCCCTATGTATCAGTTAAGGAAGTGGAACCTAAAATACACAACCAAATTGACCTTCTACACATGCAACAAAACCCATAGGAGCTATCCAACCCTTCCAAGTGACCATCATCTCACAAAATATATAATTTTATTGCATTAAAGCCTCAGTCACTCCCATGACAAGCCATGCATGGTTATGGGGCCTTCCAATAACTCCCATAACGTGCATTCCAAACACACATGGACTTTTCCAAGGTCAGTTCCACAGACGACCCGGTATTTTGCATGTTTTCGGGGGCTAGGTTTCGAGGCCAACACTACACAGAACTTCATGAAACTTTCAGAAATGAAGAATAACAATGGAACAAATATACTAATGCAATCACTGATACAAGTAATTGATCTGACCCCTACTAAGCCATGACAGGGAATTTCCTTGAGCATGTCACAAATATGTTTTCTACAAGTCTGCTGCTTATATCTAATCCAACAGGAATATCATACTTATCTGAGAATCATTAAGAAGCATTGATGCCTTTTCACAATAGCTACATTACCATCTATTAGGTCATATATTAATTTTTCATTCATTTTCTAATCAAAACATGATAATACACATGCATCGAGTCTGTCATAAAACATACTCATAACCAACATATAAACCATTGAAATAACAAGGGTATAAGAGCCCTAAAACCACATAATAACAAGTACATTTAACAATCAAATATAAGAGTAAAACAACTCTTATTAACATAAGTAAAATGCAACCGGGTCTGGTACTTCCAGGTACCACCCGACCACAGATTGGGTTAAACCAAATATTTCTTTTAGCCAATCACCCCCATTCCATATTCCAAGCATGAACGTGGGATCTCATGGAACAATTCAATAAAACCAACCTAGGGCTTCTAGAGGCCAAACCACCTCAACCCTCAACCAGTGATTCCACCTCATGGCCAAACATCACTAACCATCACTAGATCGGTCTCTACCCAAGTTTTCCAGGGCTCCAGAGCATTTTTTCCAACCAAGGCTTCCACGACTAGTAACTCAACCCACATCTATTATCGGGCTTCCAGGGAGTTTTTCCAACTAGGGTTTCCAATACTAGTAACTCAACCCACCAAGGGATTCTAGAGTGTTTTTCCACCCAAGGATTCTACGACTAGTAACTCAACCCAAGTTTTTATAGGGCTTCCAGAGCATTTTTCCAACCAAGGCTTCTAGGAACTAGTAACTCAATCCACAACCATAAGGAACATGAGAACCAACTAGAAAACAAAAGGAAATAAACCCACAACACCATGGCTATCTAGGAAATGGAAAGTCTAGGAAACTCCATTGTCAATACAGGAAATCCTTTATGCCAATGACATATAATAACCAAGAAACCACATGCATGTGTCATGCATGCCAAAAATAGAAAGTAAATCATGCATGCAACTCAGTACCTAAAAAGAAAAACATGTTGTAGCTATTGATCCCAATGTCCTCTTGAACTTTCCTGCTTTTCCTTTGCCTTCTTGCTCCAAATCCCAAGCATGCCACACTCCTCCAAGGGTGCTCCAAGAAAACTATATTTTTCCAAGAGTATGACAGAGAGAATAGAATGAGAGCTCCAAAACTAAACTGACAAAAGGGTGAACTGTAAAAATCTATTAACTGATCCCCATAAGACTTTTTATTAATGGGGCCTATATTTTCTTAAGTTTCCATTACTTTCCTTCATTTTCCTCCTCACATTCAACCTATGGCATTTCACCTTCCTTTTCTCCTATTTTCCGTTATTTTCATAAATAAAATGCCAATAAATGCCTCATGCCTTTCCAAATACTTTTCCATTTCCTTTGCCAATTTACATAGCCATTAATCAATCACAAGTTATCCCCATCACTATTTTTTTTCCCAACATTCAGCTTGGAATATGTGTCTCGTGGCCTTGGTTATTATTTTTCCTTTATTAACTTTATTACATGGATTTTTGACCAGGGTTGTCACAGAAAACATCTTGAATACAAAAGGCACAAAGTTACAATGTTGTGACAATTGAAAGAGAAATGGATTCCAATGATCAAAGTGACTCATGAAGACTCCATAATCTCAAGAAACACTTATGAGTTTAGAAGGCAATCACAATGTAAGATCTATTACAAGTATTGAAGACATAGTGGTAGTGTCGTCACTCCTCAAAGAACTCCATTTACAATTCACCATGGGTCCAAGTCATAAATGTCAATGACTTGTCATGTTGTCATCACATGATGACGTAGTTTTGGAAAATATTGTAAATGTAAATATCTGGAAGTCTAAGAGTCACGTATGGACAAAAGAGTGTTGGGGAAATTAATTTCTTAATAAAAATAACTTATCACCTAAACATTAATTATCAACTAGAGGGGCGTCTTTTTATTTCAAGACAATCAGAAAAATATATGCAAGCAACTACCTATTGGGTCAAGAAGGTGAATATTAAAGGTAACCTTAATGCTTCACATTAATCATAAACCCGGGGCAAGTCCTTTTATTTCAAGAGTGTGAGAAAAATATATGTGAGTGAAATTAGAGGTTAAATACTCTAAATTTTTATAATAAATATTATCTAATTCTCGAATTTCAATAAAACCGACTCAGATGTAAAAAATGGAATACTTCAAATAAATCAAAGGAATAAACTCTTAATCTAAACCTATGAAGAAATAAACACTCAATGCTGAAATAAGAGATATTTTGCAATTGAACAGCATGCATAATGAATTGAACAAAAATCTTGATAAATTGAACAAAAATCCTAATGAATTGAACAACAGTCTATTATTTAACATTTTGCAATGGAATTCTCTATAACTCAACTAATAGAAATATTCGAAATTGAACAACAAACCATATATTCACACTTATGATGGTGTTATCACAAAATTGTACTTGATTGGTTGCTTATCAAACAACTTAGTGTAATTGTTTCAAACCACTTCTAATTGAAGCTTAGACTCTTCAGTTTGAGAGGACTCTATCAAGGGGGTTTTATGATATTGAATAATGGTAGTACTAGATGGCTAACTCTATGGAAATTGTAACTTTTTTTTTATGATTGCAGGTTGAAAGAATGCAGGTTTGCTACCATTGGGCTTATAGAGTCAACAATTAGTAGTTTCAGTGGAAAATTTTCTTGACATGGAAGCTGACACAGATAGAGGTCTTTAACAGAAGAAACTCAAACATCAAACATAGGATAACACAGTCATCTCATCACTAAAGGAAGTCAGAGCATAAAATTATGAATTCTAAGAAATAGAGATGAAATCTACTGCAAGTGTTAAAACATAAATATATAGATCAATAAGACATCAAAAACCTCATGAGAATCTCAGGTCTGTCAAGAACAAAGTCACTCTGTATTACTAATATAAGTCAAATACATAAAAGCAGCCTTTTGGAGCAAAAAATCTCCAACCCTTTACTACTTTGATGTTTTTTCTTTAAATAGACATTATTTACAAAAAGGATGATCTGCCTAATAGCTAGATCATCAGATTCTCCTATGACACCTTTCATAACTGAAATACATAACTTCTAACAGAAAACTAACAGCTACACCTTAAAGAAAGCATCTCTTAATAGGATTCTAACTCCTATTTATTACATAACTCTACCTTATCTGTGAAACAGTTACATGATGGTTACAAAATAAGTATCACATACTCGAAAGATGCATGACAGATTTCATTACCATTTTACATATTTAAAACCATCCTAGACTTGTGGAGCATAACCCTACTTTTTAGGAATGTATGACCCTTATCTTCAAAGCTTCTTTGGCTAATGACCTGTCTTCATAGCACTTCCTTCGAGTCATAAGTATTTGATGATAAGATCCCTTGACATGCTGGAGGACTCCAGTTGTCCCAAACTTCCTTTAAGATGCTCAAAAACCTTCAATAATTTCTCTCTACGAAAACAGGACAGTTTCGTAGCGAGTTTTGGTAGCGTTGGAAAAGTAGCTTTTGCAACCATTTACTCTGCTCCTTAGCTGTTCCATGATGTCAATCATGTCATGACACATCACCACCATCAATTTCCCTCCTTGAAAACTACAAAAATTGACTTTAGAAGAAAAAAAGTTGCTACAAGTTTTTTTGTAGCGTTTTCCTGGCTTTAAGCCTAGGGAACGCTACGAAACTAAGTAAAAACCCAGAAATTTCCGCTTTCAAAACAGTCTTCAAAAACTCACCTCCAGCTGAAAAATATTTATTTTATGCATGTAATAAACCTTCTAAGGCATATTCAATCTCAACTTATTGTTCTTGTGGTGTTTCCTCCTCATTTATGATTAGTTGAGCTATAGGCTCTTCCACCACAGTCATTTTCAAACCTTTCTTTTCCAGCTCTTCATGAATCTGTTCCAATTGTTATTGAAGATCTTTGACTTGGTCCTTTAGTGTCCTATTCTTAGATTGCAAGTGCAATTTTACATTTTTGATGTGCTTTACCTCTCTTCTTAGTGGCTAAGTCCACTTTATCAGTTTTTTGTATTATCCAAGGTCTTTGAGACACTTGTGACTTGATCTTCCCAGATCTTTCTCATTTGTTCAAATTGTACTCTTTCAGCTCTATGCTTCTTTGCTTCTTTCCTCAATACTGGTATCTCTTCACCTACCTCTTTTAACTGTTCCTTAAGGGTTTCAACTTCTATTTTTTCAATGATTTTATTTTTACCCTTCTTTTGTTTTATGACTAATTCTTCTTTTGCAGGTGGGGAGAGGTCTATGATGCTTGGTGGAGGCTGAGTAGTTTCACTGACCTTCTAAGATTATTTGGTGCTTTCCATGACCTTTATTGCATGTCTTGTCATTGGATTTCTAGCTTGAAACATGAAACCATCATCATCACCTAAAAACTCTAACTTTTTAGTTGTTTTGCCTTTCTTTAGCTTCCTTCCTCCATATTCAACATCTTCATCTTGCACAATCGGATTTTCTTCAATATCAATTGCATGCAAGATGTCCTCTAAGTTACCCTTAACCACTGTTTGGCTCCTAGTAACTCTCTTGCTGCCATGTTTGCTAATTGTTGGCTTTTGTTTTCTAGGTGTAGCTTTGGGTGTGTCAATCTTTTGCAAAGGCTTTGTCTCCATGCTCACTAGTTCTAACTGCTCTCCCACTGTTGGTGATGAAATATCTCTAGGTTTGGGAACTCTTTTAGGAGTGACAGCATCTATTTCAAAACCACTCATGAATAGAAAGGATGTCCAATATCTATCTAATCTCTTCAACTTCTCCAACACCAACAACTTAATTAAACCATGGTGAAAGAGAGAAGTTTCATTTCCTTATTTTTTAACTTGGACCTTATTTGACATTTTAGTTAGAGTTCTGTATAGGTAAAAGGGAAATTCAAGATACCTCTTACCCACAAAATGTAGTAGAAGCCTAAGGTGGTAGGAGTAGACCATGTGAAACCTTCCTCCACAGGTCAAGTACTTCTGAATGATCATCAACAGCTTTGAGTAGTTGTCCTTCATGTAGCTCCTTGGGATAGCATTTGTGAGCTCAATTTCACTATGCTCTGGTTTGATGAATTATTTGCAGTCCTGCATGGTGAAATTGATGACTTTGAACCACAGTTCCCCTCCCCTAGGCATTCCAGTTGCTGCTGAAATGTTGTCTGGTGTTACTGTGAGGTTTATCATTCCCGCCTTTGAAGCTGTCCCAGTGAAACTATTAGCAAACTCCTTGGAAACCTGTAGATGACAACCTTGTAGCCTTTGATAGAATTACAAACAGCCTGTTCTTCTGAATACCTACAAGGAAGTTGGGTCTTCATTTAACAAATTCATGTCCATGGGCTCATACCTGTGGAAGTGACCATCTTTTTTAGTCTTCTTCCTTGCATCCATGGTGATTTTATATCTTCTCAGACTCGCTTGATTAATGACACCTGCAACCTTTGAAAATGCCAGCAACCTGCTTGGCTCGATGAAGCAGCTCTCCAGAAAATCCAATATCATGCAAGGATAAAGCAGAGAATGAAAAAAAGACTCAATTGGGTAATGTTTTATGGTTTCGATGACAACTCATGCCTTCATCATGACACGTGCATGCTAAAAATGGTAATGATGACCTCAGACATGACCTTTTTACTTTTAAATTAACCCTAGTTGGCTCGAATGACATCCACCCTAACTCCTCCTATGATGAACTGACACTTCACCTCAGGCTTGACAAGACAGACAGGGAAAAATGTTTTTCGTAGCGTAGCTAGTTCATTTTTTGATAGTTTCGCTACGAAACTATTAGGCAGTTTCGTAGCAAAAACTGATATTTCAAAGTGTAAAACGCTACGAAAACAGGTAAAATTGGCTTAAGTATCCTTTTTTAATATAAATGTATGGGGAATGAAAACTGACGCCATATGAGGACTGATGGGACATGACATGACATTCATGGAGGTGACCTTGAACCTTAGGATAGGTTAAACATGTAAAAAAAAATGAAATTTTCCTATACCAACTTGAAAAGGCTTAAGGAGACCTTATCCTTTAGATGAGTGAACTATATGACCATGTCAAATAATGTTTCATAATTTTATGAGTGATAACATATGGAAAGACTTAAGAAATAACTGTATGCATAATTGAACAACAACTACTTAACCATGTTGAAATCAATCTAATGAATGTAAAGGTGTCACTCCATAATAAAGGAACATCCATGATAAATTCAACCTATTGAAAATGGAATTGTAACACATCACACTTGCGATTAATGAATCAAATGGTAATACTACAAAGCACAAAGAATAACTAAATTGCAAGAATCAAGAAATAAACATATAACACAAAGTAGCAGGAGAATTCCCAGGGACCGGGCCCGAAGCCTCTAGAAGTCTTTTTCCAAGAAATACTCATAATCTTCTTATAATGAAAATACCAACTTCTTCATTAATCAATGGGGCAATACATCATCATGAGTTTGAAGGTTCCTTCTGAATAGGTTTATTACAAAAAAATTATAATACATGAACAACTCTTTGTCCCTTTCACCTAAAGCCTTTTATAACTTAAAGGTGAAACAAAACAGAATAATGAATCCTAGGGATTAGGAGATCCTGAGGCTTCGTAGCCATCAACTGAATGCTTCAAGAATAGGTGTTTCTCTGCATATTTTGTTGATTCATAGGAACCGATGTGATTCCATTTACTTTTCTTGACTCTTGTTGTTTAGTTTTTTTGGTCAGCACTTGGTTTATTTCGATTCCCTATCAATAAAGACGGTAAAAGTTAGTTTTCATACTATTAAACACACCTTTTATCAATATTTCGTTTTACCCTACTTTTACATTATTCTCCATTGATTTTTTTTTCTGAAATGAAGGAAAAATATAAAATTTAATGATAAATCATGCTAAAGATAGGGGTAAAATGTACCTTTTCCTCGGCCCAACACTACCAACATTTAATACTAGTTCTACATGATTGTGTTCTACACTATCAAGCTAATTTAGCAAGAAATAAAATGTAAGACTTAAATAGCAATTCTAAATTTAAAAGGTAAAAAGTAAATGACAGGAAAAATAATTATGTTAATGACACAACTTGAATCAATACTAAATTAAACCACACCTTGTTGAATTAGAAATTTAACCTATTTCACCCAATAGAATTCAAATTCTAATCTAGAGCGGTAAATTAATAGAAATATAGAAATTGCAAGAAAAAAAATATGGAAAATGCAACAAACAACAAATTACTTGAAAAGGGGAAATTTACTTTAAGTAAAAACAATTAAAATTCAAGAAAAAATAATTAATTAAAAATAAAAAGCACACAACTAAACTACTTTAGATGTTCAAGGCAACACCTCATACAAGGTAGTGGGCCCAACTGTGCAAAATCAGTTTTGCCTTGAAAAATAATTCAAATCAGATTACGAATAATATTTAAAACTCAATTGATATATTATTTCATTAATATGTCTCAGAGAACTAATTACACCAGAATGAAGCTCTTAGATTTGCCTCAAATTCAACAATTATCCATGATTTCTCTTTGATCTATATTTCCATTTAAATACACAGAGAGAAAAGGGAAATTACAACTAAATTGATTAAAAAATGATTTCACATTACAACTTTAGATTGATTATAAAATATCAATAATAAATATGAGATCCAAAATATCTCTCCATCATCATTCAGTTGGAACAATTCGAATATGGTATTGCAATCGGGAGAATTTGGAAAATGGCCACAACAGCAAATCTAGGAAAATCACCTTCAGAGAACAATGTGTTTCTTGCAATCCAGACAGAATTTTGGAAATTTTTTTGTCAACAAACTGAATTGGTTTGTTCTACACAAAACCAATGTCGCGGAATTTCTATATTTTTCCTCATTTGCCCGTAAAATCCAATGCAAGATCATCGCTTCTTATCCCAGCGAATTTCTAAGTTGAAATATTTGACTATGAGTTGGAGGTCATATTTGCAATCTAGAAGAGATATTAGAGGCTAAAATCATGATTTATGTTATAAAAAATCCATTCATAAACTATCATTGGAAAAACAATGCATAATAGTATTCAATATATTAAAAATAAAACAAAATAAACATTACCTATCCACAAGAGCATAAACAATTATAAAATGAAATTATATGATAAATTATGATAAATGGCATGACAAAAGAATGTTGTAAATGAATGAATTACATGTTAAGAAATGATAATTAAAGTGACGAATTAGTGGCCCAATATCTCCCCCAGACTAAACATGTTGCATGTCCTCATGCAACACAATGGATTTGTATTAACCAAGTCGTAATACAATAATCAAAACATTATGCCTAACTCATGATATTGATGGAACATAAGATTTCTTCCCAAAAGTCCTTTTCAAAACAATTTTTCTCTATTCTAGTAATGTTGATAAAGTTGTAATAATTTACACATTGAATTTCAACCATATGTATATGAAGCTGCAGCAAAATATTATACAAGTAACAACAAGCTTCATTAACCATTTTCTCAAAACCTACAAAGCAGATTTTGTTGAAATTTTGCAAGTAGATTTCTAATATATTAATACTTCACCACTCCTAAAATTAGAGCCATCTAATGCACGGATCCTAATATGTAAGAAAAATGGTTATAGATGGCGATTTTTAATTTCTCAAAAATTATAAATCAGTTTTTCCAGAAATTATACAAGTTTGTTCCTATTACCATAAAGCTTCTACACACAAAAATTCAAAGAAATATGATGCATGGATTTCAATATATCAACAAAATTATTATAGGTGATAGTGCATTATTTATGGAATTTTATTAATTGCTTTAGCTTGAAATTTTCTGGGTTTGTTCATTTTAATGGTACCTTCTTACTCTCCGAAAATCACAAGAATCCAATTCATGGTTTTAAAGATATATGTGAATAAATTTGTTCACTGTATAAAAATGAAAGTGTATGCCTTAAATGAGGAGGAAAGGAGAAAACATACATAACAACACCTTCTCTCGCATACTAGAGAATTAACATGCATTGATGCTACAATAGAAAACAAATTGAGGGTGTTATTACAATCGTTGTTGAAATCTCTACTTGGTGTATAAAAATCATGTGGTGAGGAGGAAATTTTTGATGTATCAATCGCGTCCTTTCTTCAATACAAATATATTAATTATAATGGTTTCTTCTTATGCAACAACAAGATTTCTTATGGAGCAATGATTTAACCATTTTATTGCTTCAATATAATTGTGGAAGATGGTGCCATAAGTAGGATGATGTCATAGGTCACATGGAATAAGGAAGGTTGTTAGAATAAATTAGGATATTAATGGATGGAATGGTCATGATAAAGAAAACAATGAAAAATACCCTCCCCCAAAATGAAAGCTTTGATGTGCTTTGAAAAATGGGGAGTGGTAAACAAATGGAAATAATGGTTTAAAAAAATGAGTGAATAATGCTCAATGGATTTTCATGTCATTCTCCTAAACTTCTAATAAATCATAAACTAATTTTCTTTTACCTCAATTTTTACCTTCGTGAAAGTGTGGAATGGCGTGGATGGACTAATATTTGTTGAAGTTAATGTAGGTTGAGTTGATGTTAAAATTGATGTTGAAGATGGAAGCCATGCAAGCTGAAGGAAAGTAATCATAAAGTGTAGTAGGGTTTCCTTCCCCCAAACTGATTAGTTTCCTTGTCATCATAATTTATATAACACATCTCATAAGTAGCCTCAATCAGTGATTCATCACCTCAATAACCTCATTATATATAAAAGTGACATATTCATGTAGTAAATATCATGGTAGAAAAATGGATGAAAATGGGAGATAAAATAGGATAAAAAAGATGACAAAATGATGCATTCCCTAGACCCATTAGGTTTTTTTTGTTAAGGGCACACAAACGGTGACACATGTGATGAATTAGTTATCTCAATCTTTTTCTCTCAAATTCTTACCAATTTCTTGCATTTTTTCTGCCACACGAGATAGTGAGAGAGTCGCCGCCGGAAATTTATTATTGAAACAAGAGATTACGTTTTAGAAATATGCAAGATTTGGTGTAATGATTAGAATACTTAACACCTATTTGTTAAATTAATGAAATGATAACAATTGAAGATATAAAAATATAAATAAATGCAGAAAATGAAAGAATGACATTCAAACGATATACTCCATCAATGGTAGTATAATAAAAAATTCCCTTTTATTGTTTAAAAATTATAATAAATCCTAATTATATAAGAAAAGTGTAACAACTTATAAGGGTCCCACATTTAATGATGTCTATACATAGTTAAAATATAACATCAAAGCATTAGTTTTATAGGATATTTTGAGCGATTCCCTAAAATCCAAAGTATGGAATTCATTTTTCCTAGCTTTGACTTATAGGAGTAATGATGAATGAATGTGATCAAAACATTTCCCAAGGTGAGTAATGTTGTGTTGTTTATTTTAAATCTCCTTATACCCGACATAGCCCCACTGCCAACATGTTTGTTCAATACCCCAACGGGTTTACCTTCGTACCATACAAGCATATCCATTCTGCCAGCAAGCATGTTCAGTAACCCGATAGGTTTCCTTGCATTTCCAATTCCTTATTAGCGATTTAGTATATATATGATATTTCTGTGGAAAATGGATTGTAAAAGAGTTTATTTATTAAAAAAATTATTTTTATTAGGTTGGGTTTTGAGTAGATATTTCACCATAGTCCTTTCGTCGTGGCTATTTTAATGTGAAATAGGATGTAGCATTTCAGGAAATAGCAAAAACATTCCTCATAATCATTAATGCTTCTAATTTTTATTTTAATGTTTAATGTAAATTCTTCATGGAAGTGGGCCTCCATAGAAATATATGCACTAATGCTCATTCTAATAAGGATTAATTGAAATTTCTCAAAAATGGTAATAGCTAACGTGAAGGGAATAATAAGCATTTGAATCAATAGAAACAACAATAACAAAACTCTTCCCCCTAAAATAGTTGTTGGAATGGTAAAGAAAGTGATGAGAGGGAGAGGGTAGGCTCTTCAATCAATCATAAATATTTTGAATGGGGATCAAGAGGTCATTATTCCTGAAAAATCTCGCTAATATTTAATGGTGACGCTCTTGTTCAGTTTTGAGTAAAGGAACAATGGTTGTAACTAAAGGTAACAGTATTTGTGACTCAGGTAACAACAATTGTGACTCAAGTAACAAAAATTGTGACTCAAGTAAAAACGATTATGATTTAAAGTAATAGCAACTGTGACCTAGGTAATAGTGATCATGACTTAGGTAACACCAATGGAAATCGTGGCTCAAGGTAACCGCAATTGTGACTTAAGTAACAACAATTGTGACTTAAGTAATAGCAATGTAAATTGTGATTCAAGGTAACCTCAGTTGCAACTTAAGGAATAAAAATTGTGACTTAAGTAAAAAAAATGGAAACCGTGACTCAAGCTAACCGCAATTGTGACTTGAAGAAAAACAATTGTGACTTAAGTAACAAAAATTATGATTCGAGACTTATAAAATTTATTCATCCAATAGTACCATTATTGAATGTTACAACGTCAAAACTACCCATATAATTTATGAAGTATCCAGCATGACTGTGACAACCCCGCCCCCCCCCAAAAAAAAAAAAAAACCTAACTCAATGGGTGATCTTGGCATGGTGACATGGATAAGGATTAGTGAACCAACAACCATAATAACTTTACAAGATAATTAGGAATTAAGAGTGAATTATTCCTGACAATACTTACAATGAGAGTGTTTGATATTATATCTGAGGCAACCATATAGTTGATAATACTAGGAAACAAAAGAATAAATGTGGAGCAACAACATGAAACTCGATAACTTCCTTCATCTTTTTTGATGAAGGAACAATAATTTTGACTTTGAAGAAAATAACACCTAAAATATAAAAACATAAGAAAAAACATAAAATAAACAACGCTTTATTGAAAACAACCATAAATAAATAACTTAAGTTACAACAAATGTGATTTCATATACGGTAATGTTATTTCCCGAGGGGACAACAATCTGTTTTAACAAAAAATCCTTTGGAAAAATTATTTGGTAGTAATAACATGGTTTATGGTGTAGTGGTACTCAACAATATTGAAATCAATTCTTCATTTATCTTATTATGGATTTGTCTAATAATGAAATAAGTCATTATATTGTTTTCTTCTTGTTGGTGGGAAGTAGCGGAAACACTTTTGTAGCAAGCTATTATGTTTCAAAACCTTTTAGATCATGGCATCTAGAAAAAAATCAACATCATATAATATTAAATTTCTTAATATATGCGTGGATGTCCTTATTTTATTAACATTTCCTTCAAGAATCACTTGTGCATAAATTGACCTTTTATATTCTCCCGAGACCTACATAAGAACGAGTGTCTACCTACAATAATTAATTATGAAATCATGGAGGAAGAAGGGTGATAAGGCTCTCCTAATCCAATGCATATGAAAAAAATAATAAGTATTTACTATGTAAAACAAATCCATAGACAGATAAATAAATCAAAATGCATTTGTTACATGCGGGAGAGTGGTGGCCAACCATACTAATCAACAACTTTTTAATCATAAATTATTTGTTTTTCGTTCGATTTGAATGATTCCAAAGAAAAATGAGAGTGAATTAAAAGTTATATATTCAATAGAAATAATTTTTGAATAAAATAAGAATTGACGAGTCAAATGTGCTAAGGAAAAACCAGAAAAATAGAATTTTAAGAGTGTTAATTTATGATAGGTAGTCAGTATTTTGGTCATAAATTTCTCATAAAATATTGAAATCAAGTGATTCAAATTTATTTTTAAACTAGATTCATACTGGAATACATCACATAAATAATTTTCAATATATAGTTATTTACACCTTCAAAAATGGATTGTCCCAAATCTATCCTTGAGCTTCTTAGGCTAGACGCCTTGTCAATGTTTTGGTTATAACCTTTTCGTTTGAAATCCAAATTGAGTGATTTAATTTCGGTTAGAAAGTATACATAAATTTATATTTATGATAGAAATAAGTTTAAAAAATATCCCATTTGGTCCCTCAAAACATGATTGTCCCGACTGTTTTTCTAGAAATTGCAGCAAGCCAATATGCCATAAAGTATGATAAAAAATAATTTTCTTCCAAAATGAAGATATGAATATATATGGGTGTTTATAGAAATATGATTTTATATATATATATATATATATATATGCAAATAAATTAAAATATCTATCACCGATATTGATTTACACAATGTGTTGCAACAAAAATAACTCTTTTTAGATATAAACAAATTTATTATTTATATCATTTTTTATTTTATTTTATACACTAAACTACTCTACTTTTAAAACTGAAATATATATACATATAAGAGTAATTCCAGTGGATCCATTTTCGAAATAAGGCTTCAAGTATGTGCATACCTAAATTAGAAAAATGCATGTTAATAAATATTAGGGTATGAGAGACCAACTTCCCTTGAAAGGACGATGCCAAGAATTACTGAAGTATGGAGTGATGTTGTGAGAAAATGATAGAGTGAAACCAAGCTTCAATATAGCATTTTATTTCTTGGTTTCCCATAGTTTTCATATCATGAACTTCTTCCATGACTTCTCCAATTTTTGGATGTGAACCTTCCCAGACCTAATATAAGTTGTATCTAGTGGTGGAGGTGAAATAGAATGGGTGTGAAGGGTGGGTAAATTTTATAGTTAAGCATTGTAAGCATGTTGTAATAGTTTATTATTGTGAGAGTATGGAATGGATTGAGTAGGAAATTATGTAGAGAATGGATTATTTTTATGATATAGTTCAATGGCTTGTAGGGTTGATCTTGATATGCAAGAAAAATGACATGGTTATGCTGCAAGGAGAGGTGAAGTAGTCATGTAATCATAGGATGGGCCATGTCAAACTTGTGGAAAAAATTAGTGGGGGTTATATTGAGATCGCCACAACCTCCATGGAGTAGGATTACATGATAGATTATGCAAATAAGAAAATTGAAATATAGAGTTTTGGACCATACATGTAAGTCGTGGTTGCCATGGTTGTGAAATTGTTGCATTTTTTATATCTCTTTGATATGTTGTTCCATTTTGGGTAAGGAAGAGAAACTATCCATGGAATGGCTCAAGTAACATATCCTAGAAGTTTTGAGACTACCAAAAGACAACCTCTTGCAAAATGGGACAGGGATCAAAACACTTCTTCAATTTTTTCATGATTTTATTTATCCTCCAAAATTCCCAATTGAAAACTTAGAGAGATAATAAATTCAAATAAATTACTAATTTAAACTCATATAATTCTTGTTCCTGCAGGAGATTTCAAAAAGCGAGAGGGAATTTCTCTAAAACTCTTACCATCCTTGAAGGTTCCTCCTTCAAATAGTCATGCCAACTGGTCAGTATGGTGGGTGGTTCTTACAAAACCACTTAAATGAAATGATAATATTTATTTTTTCGAATTCTACCTATAAGATTCCTACTTCTATTCATGTATGCTATATGACCTGAAACTACCTACATAGGGCAGACCTCACCACAAGTTAGCTAGGGTTCATGCGTAGGTTCTTACCTTTCGTCTTTAATATCCAACCCTCTCGAATTTAGGAATGCATCTAGAACCAAATATTAGTGTGGTAATTTTATTTGACTGCCTTCCTGACAACAATGTCAAAATGTTGAGGAAAATAATTGATTAATTGTTATGCAGAAGTATGATCTACGGATAAATCAAATTCCCTAAGTGTGGTTCTAGGCACTTAGAACAAAAAATTAAAGACTTTTCTATCACTTTCTCTAAGAATAAACAGACACACATAATGATAGAGGAACCTAATTGTGATCCAAGTGCTTCCTATTCTCCTTTTGTCGCTTTTATTGTAGCCTCCAATCCAACTTAGATTGTTGGATTGATTCCTGCAAGTATAAACAGAGAACAGCAAACAGATTGTAATATACAGATGCCTACTTATCTTAATCACTTAAATCCATTAAACATGAAACATATATATCATTCAAGAGTCCAGTGCAAGATAAATAGAAACATAAACAGATGCATATATGGGAAAATGAACAGCAATATTTATTAAATAATAGAAGGGGGAGGTTACAACCAATGATCTATTTGATGTCACCAGCTCCAGCTTCATCCCAGCCTCATCATAGTCAACATCATACCAAAAACATATCACTTCTTTCACTCTCTAAATTGAGAATCCAACAACATTTCTTTACCAAAATTCTTCCTTCCCTAGCACTAGGATTTGTGCTCAATTTATAGGGAAACTAATGGTAGTTTCTCAATAAATGAATTTCTAATAATATTCAAGACATGTTTCCAAGTTCAGAGGTGTTAGATGGACACTTGGATTTCATGTTTGACACATATGGACTCTTCTAGAAGGCACTTGCCATGTGGAGATTCAGGAACAATGAGAATTTCGCTCCCATTTGACCAGCGAACCCTTGAATGTTGGGAAGTGCATTGCAGTGCACCCTTGAATGTCAAGAAGTGCATTGCAGTGCACCCTTGAATGGAGGGAGATGCATATGAAATTCATTTATTACGTTGAGAGACAGCGTTGGTAAGCTCATAAGTGATATAAAATATACTTCAAACCTTGGAAATATCACAATAGAAGCCATGAATGATTTGTTCTTCTTTTAGGGAATATAGCAACTGAAATGTAAGGGGATGATAGACCCTATTTCATTGATCCTAGAGATGATGTCCAGTTTGACCAGGTCATGGGGGATGATTCCCAAATTGACCTATAACAGCTACCCCCTAAAGCATGAAGTCTAAATAATAACAATATTTTTGATGGAGATTATTTACAACATGATGAGCTAGAACTGAAGCGGAGTGGAGACATGCATAAATCTTACAATACATTACATCATGATACTTTCATCTTCATCACGAATTACTGAGGGAGGCATTCCCATGCTCAGCACATAAACTATATAATAACATGTACATAGTGCAGAAAGTGTTCTATATTGGAATGTTTCCCAATACAGACATGCCTACAGATATAGGCCAATGTTCGGATGACGATCTATATGTAAGGTCACCATAAAGATGATGTGTACAACAATCCTGAAATCGCAACTCGGATGGCTGAAACTAGATCTGGGGTCTTCTTATCCCATTCACTCGATTGTTAGGGTACATGTCTAGCCATGCGAATATATGATTTGTAGTCAAACATGGTAAGACATCGTTTGATTACCATCCAATGATCTGATATGTTTAATAAATGCGAGAGAACCACCATTGATGTTTATGGCTCCCAAGGTACTATAGTAAATTTTGTAAGGAGTGAATAGATGATTTGATGTTGAATGCCAAACAAAATATTTCGGTCAAAAGTCCAGAAGCAAGGATCTTTTCGATGTTGTAACAAGCCTCATGGTACCGGAAGATGATGTTTCTAACTCCCTGGATGATGATTTGATGTCAATAAGAAGCCACTTTATCGCGAAACGAGAGTTATTGATTTTGGAGAAAAAATGTGACTTGATATAGAAATGTTCAGGGATGATTGTCATGAGAATGAAGGTTTATGAGTATTGCAGAAGGATGAGTATTCACTGGATGAATTCTCTTGAACATATCGGCGACACTGAGATGAGTTGATAGCATTGACACAAAATCGAAGTGAAGGTATGATGAACCATAGGTATGAATGAATCTTTAAGAATATTTCCCAACCCAAACAGTCACAATGATGGAGTGAAGTGTCATGTTCAAGAGCGACCTGCTACCGTAAAAGTTCTGTTCAATTTCCCAAATTTTCCCCGGTCATTTGTCGAAGGTCGGTACCTCTTTATTTTTTAACAAGAATGAGGAGGATAACATATGCTTGATCTATAATTCAACCCTTTGGGTGAATATGCATCACTATTTAATAATTGAACGAGTCTAGCGATAAATGAAACTCGATTCTTGCCATGATCGACAAGCCCGTCACTATTTTATGTTTTAATGAGCCTAACAACAGTGACAACATTGTCCTTTTTCATATTTATATAGTTTGAAAAAGAGGACAAAAGAAAACTCCATAAGTACTTTTTCATAAAGTTGTCGCTCAGATCCGAAAAATTGTAAAATGATATCCAAGAGAACCTCCTAGCCATAATCAACTAAGGTTTTCCTTTTTCGTAAATAATATATCTCAGTTCGGAAAAGGGTTAAACTTATACTGAGTAGATGTCAATTCATTTACTTTTATGAGCTCAAAAGGACAAGTGTTTGGCAATCTTTTCACATTATTAGAGTCTAAAAAGAGCTAAAAGAAGACTCCAAGGGTTCCTTTTTAGTCATTATCGAAGCTCGAAAAAGAGATAAAAATGTGCTTCAAGTCCTTTTTCATTTTTATCAAAGCTAGAAAAATAAGGATAAAAGTATTCTTTGTGGTCAAATCATTCTCGAAATAAATGTGCACGACTAATCTCCTATATTAGTTGCAAACCTATTCAGAACAACATAAAATCGATTAAAAATACATGTTTCATGACAAAAAATGAATAAAACCATAGTCATGGAAATAAATATGATTTGCAAATAATCAATGACTAATTAAAAAAGTTTTACTATTCATTTTTACCATTTGAAAGTTACCATTTACATTTTGGAGCTCTGAACCTGATTTTTCCCCTAAACTTCAACTCTTGATTGCGATCGATTTTTTGGACGGTTTTCCCTGTCATTTCATCCAGGTTGGTGCCATAAACCTCCTCTTTCCTTCAGTAGTATTTTTGTTTCATTTCACTGCAATTTTTTAGGTATTTGGGCCCCTTAGGGTAAATTTATTTTCAAAAGAGGGAAATGCACCCTTGGATGTCGAAACCTGCGTTGGAATGCACCTGAAATGAAGGCTAGGGGCATATGCAACGCATTGTCTCTTGACCAAGGTTGTGTTGGCCGCAATTCACATTTTGTATTCTTTCAGTGTGCCCAAATTTTGCCTAGTTTTTTGCATGAAAAGGGTCCTAATAAGTCTTATGGTTGTATTTCATGGATTAAACATACCAAAATGAGAATTACTTGGAGGGAAAGAGAGCATGAAGAACAAAACATGAATGCCTTAAATGATCAGGGTATTTTAAGAGCCCTTAGAGACTCTAGTTTATTGAAGTACTTCTATCTATCGGGTATGAGGCAACAGATGGAAGTATTGGAGTTCCTTGTTCGTGCATGGGATCCAGAAATTGAGGCATTTCATATTGGGAACAATGCGGTCCCAATTTTAGTGGAGGATATCTATTTTCTGACAGGCTTGTTGAGGAGAGGCTTACCCATTTCTCTCTCAGGGTCTACTTTCGAAGGAGAGATGGTGAGAGACTATATATTACAATATTGCAATCCAGGGGTAGAGCCTAGAAAGGATGGGAAAATTAAAATCTATGATGTTCATGATTTTCCATTGAGAATCATCTTATTCACTATCACAAAGCTTGCTAGTACCTCTACACTCCATGTAGTGAACAGATCTCATATGCAGCATGCGCTAGAGTGCATGGAACCAACAATTTTCAATTGGGCTGAAGTCGTACTCTCTTTAATGAAAGAACAACTGAGCAAGTCAAAGGGAGGAAGGAAGAAAAATTTCGACTATGGTTTGATCCTCATTTCTTTTACCTTAGAGCTGATTCCACTGATGCAGCCTCAGCATGTGACATTGGGTATTTCTAACCCTAGAGATCCAAGGATGCAGATATGGGTAGAACTGATGGCTATACATGCTGGTCAATCGTCCATCATGTTCTCGATTGTATTCTTCACCTAGTTCAGGCCACAGATTATCGCCATCAATAAGTATGCATATTTAGGCATCGACTTCCGAGGAGATCCAGATTTAGCTTTACCACAAGGCGCTCAGTGGGGTACAATTGGTAACAATGTTTTGACCATGTTTTTTATTTTTCTAAGGTTTATACATGTTTTTTTATTTTGATGTTTTCCCAAGACTAAACTAAAGTTTTGATGTAATGCAGATGTGGGCAGAGTTTGACCTATTGGAGAGCTAGAGCATGGAGCAGATGAGCCAGCTGAGAGGGTTGTTGGGAGAGCACTCCTTCAAGATTGGATATGGATGAGACTCTTGATGAGCTTCAGTGGCACATACAAGGGTTCACCATCGGGATTCCGGATTGCCAGATGGAAGAGCTACCCATGCGACTGTAGCGCTACACTATTGGCGTTCCTAACCGCTGCATGCGGTTACTGCGTAGGATAGCTAGATCAGTAGCATGTTATCATGAGCACCACTAGTTTAATTTTGAGTTGTTGCATAAATTTTGAGGTGATATGACCAATGTGTCTTGGGCACAAATTTTGTAAAAACCTATAACTATCTATCTATTTGATTTCAATGTTTTCCTATGTTTATTTTGCAATCCTATTCAATTATGTGAATGTATATTTACATGTGTTGCAAATGTCTGTTTATAACATAATTCGCTAAAGAATCAGTCAATGTGTTCAAGTTTCTGGAAATGTGTTGATATTGAATGAAATCAAAATGTCTTTCCAAAAGTCAAACTCTTAGGAACATACGATGTAGTGTTGGATTTCTATCAGTATAAACACTAGTAAGTTGTAATACCATGAGTTATGAGTCTAACCTTATGATGATGCCGTTAATACCAAATGAAATGGCATCAGAGAGAAGTTTGATCAATGCGCTATACTCAACGATATTGTTTGTAGATCGACCGATAAAAATCCCTTGAAAACTCACTAACTCGACGTTCGGAGTGAAAATGGCCCACGCTGCAGAGGGTATATTCTGCGTACTACGACTATCACCATCAACATACCCAAAAAATGGTTCCAAATATTCAAACATCTATGATGAAATGTAAAGAGGATTACTAAATTCAAGAAAACTCTAGAAAAACAAACTATGAGAGTAAATGAAAATCAACATCATATATACAATATAATACAAAAAATTATTACGCCCATTATTAAGCATAGTAATGTATCAGATACAACCCATTTCGGGGTTGTGCCAACATAATTCCATCGTAATATACCAACTCGCAGGCACCCTTAGAAAGAACTCTTTTGAAAATATAGGGACCATGCCATAATGGCTCAAATTTTCCTGTACCTATTACATTAGCTTCCTGATCATAAAGAAGGACCAGGTCACCCTATGAGAAAATGCGAGGTTGGACATGTCTGTCGTATTGCGCCTTTATACATCTCTTATGCGCTTCGTTGGCTAATTAGGCTTCACGACGCATTTCATCAAGATGGATGAGGTTAAAAAGATGTGCTTCTTCAGCAGAGGTGTCAGGTAACAAGTCGATTCTAAATTTAATTGATGGTATTTCACATTGGATTGGCAAGATGGCTTCCAGACCATACACCAATTGAAAGGGGGTAAATCTGGTTGCGTTTCTCACCGAGGTTCGTTATGCCCACAAAGCCGAGTACAGGATCAAATGCCAATTTAGTTTATGAACTCCTATCATTCGTTGAAGAATCCATTTAAGAATCTTGTTAGTAGCCTCAACTTGTCCATTTAATTGTGGATAATAAGGAGTATAACTATCATGTGATAGTCCTAATTTGGCAGTCAACTCATTCATCATATGATTTCGAAAATGTGATCCATGATCTGTGAATATAGCCTATGGGACCCCAAACCGTGAAATGACATTATTAAAGAAAAACAATGCAGTTTTTTGTCCTGTGTTGTTGAATGTAGGCATCGCTTCGACCCACTTGTTGAAGTAGTCTACTACGACAATAATATAACCATTCCCCCCAGACGAACGAGGGTTATAGGTCATGAATTCAATGCCCCATTTATAAAATGGTCCCACAGAGACAACAGGATGCATTGGCGTTGCCAGTTTGTGGATTTTATGATCAAATATCTGGCACACATGACAACTTCTGACCACGAGGATCCAGTCACAAAATATGGCAGGCCAAAAGTAACCAGCATAGAGTATCTTCTGTGCGGTAGCGTATCCAGACAAGTGTCCACCACAAGCCCCAACATGACAATCATTTAAAACCTTTTCGGCCTCCTCATGAGTGAGGCACCTTCTTAAAATTGTATCGACACCATGATGATAAAGCGTATCGCCAAAAATATGATAATCTTTGGCTTGGTAACGAATACGTCGTTGGTCTGAGCGAGAGGTATCAGGCCAAAAAGTCTGGGTTTGGAGATAAAGGATACAATCCCCATACCAAGGATCAGATGATCCAATCAGAAATAGAGACTCATCAGGAATAGATTGTACCGATGTAGTAGCAGTACTATCAAAGGAAAGGCCACAGAGAAGCTCAGCCAAAACTAAATACTTCTTTGACTTGGATTTGATAAATTCCAAATCAAATTCCTACCAAATGAAAATCCATTTTGAATACTTGTCCCCCAGAAATTGACGTGATAAAATGTAAGTCATGGGATTGCAATCCGAAATGACAATGGTCTTCTGAAACAAGATATAGTGATGAAATCTTTGGACAATTTTCACAGCCGCCAAGTAAAACTTTCCTACGTATGAATACTTCACTTCTGTATCATTGAGATTATGACTCAAATAATATATTGGATGTTCTATCCCATTTTCTACTTGGCACAATACCATAGCAATGGTCGTATTAGCCGCAGCTATATATAAGAAATAATCACTCTGATAATTGGGGGGATACATTAATGATGTCTAGACAAGAGTATCCTTGACAGCATCAAAAAATCTTGCGCAATTTATTCCCAATGGAAGGGAATCCCCTTTTTCAAGAGTCGAGTAAATCCTTTAGCCATTTTGGCATAGTTGGATATGAACCTCCTTAGGAAGTTAGCCTTAACCTGAAGCTTGTGTAACTAAAGAAAATTTGATGGCGCAAGAAAATCAAGAATGGCATGGACCTTCATAGAGTCTATTCAAATTCCTTCTTTTGAGACGAAAAATCCTAGAAAATGACCAGAACCAACACAAAACACACAATTATGTGGAATGAGGTGTATTTTGTAGTGTCGGAAACGTAAAAATATAGCTCTCAAACGCATTGGGTGATCAGTCTGGTTTTGTGAATGCGCGGGTAAATCATCTAGATAGGGTTGAACAATGTGCTTGATGTCATTGAAAGCATAATCCATTGCTCTCTGAAAAGTTTCCCCAGCGTTATTTAAACCAAACGGGAGTTTCAGATAAGCGAATGTGCCCCAAGGACACATGAATGTTGTCTTTTATTGGTCCTATGTGTGGATATTGATTTGATTGTAGCCATAAAATCCATCCATGAACGAAAATATTTCACATCTAGCACAATCGTCAATAATCTGGTCGATAAAGGGAGTAGGATATTTGTCTTCTGGATAAGCAAGATTGACATCCCGATAATCGACACACACTATGATGGTTCCTTATTTTTTCATAACAGGAACAATGTTGGAACACTCAGTTAGCGGAACAGGGTATATGAAACCAGCACGCAAAAAATTTTCAAATTATATTTTAATGGCAGCAGCCTTCTTCGGATGAACAGGATGAAGGTGTTGACGTACCGGCTTGGCATTAGGGTACATATTAATAGTGTGTTCAACGATACTAGTATCTATGCCTAGAATTTCCTTGTAAGACAAAGGAAATACATCACGAAATTCATGAAAAAGAGAGCGATATGTTTCAAGTTATGATGGAGAACAAGACATGCCGACATGAATATTTTCTACAACGCCAAGTTTGGTTGAAATATCGATAGAAATGGTTTCTTCAATATTTGATAAATTTCGCTCAGAATCGATTGCAGTAATAGGAAAATAATTCAAAAATAATGTTTTGATCGATGGGTGATATAGTTCACTAAGACTATCTTCTTCATAATCCTGAAGACAGGAGTGATAATGATGATCTTCCCATGGTTCTCCTTCTAACATCATGGTTTCCATATTATTCTCATCTGTCAAGAAATTTGAGGAAAAAGGATCAGATGGAGTACCAAAATCTAATAAACGATCAACCCAAAAGACTAGCGACAATGATTTCGGATTCACTGCCCAAGCCATGGAGATTGATTGCTATGCCAGTTCAATTGGGTTGGGCAGCCGAAACTCATCCAATGTAACAACTTCAGAATCACCCGTAATCTTCCTTAAGCCAGATGGAGTGGAAGATATCATGTATCAGGTCGTTATGCTTACAATTTCTGTCGACGTCATAGTTAGCGGTAATGTAAAGGTTCCCATAAGAGTGGAATCCTTTAAGAGTCCTACACCAATGTTCTGAAGTGCGATTTGGGGTGTGTGAACTAACGAAACACTTCTAGTTACCTGGGAACTCGAGGCAAAGAAGGATAGTTGATTGATGACTGTGATGACACCTTTATGTGGAAAGACGATCATTCTAAAATATGTAGAAACGATCGCAGTCATAGCATATACCCATGGCCTTCCGAGTAAAATATTGTATTCAAGGGGTCCGTAAATGGCCTCAACTTCAACATTCATTGTTTTTCCCCCTAGTTCAACATGTATTTTATTAATAATATCGCAAGGCTTATATGTACGTTCATCGAAAGCTTTCAACGTTTTAGGCGATTGAGATAGGCACGGCGAGCCAAGTGAATTCTAGCAGTTTAGAGACATAATGCACATAGATGCTTACTCATCAATAATAGTATGATGAACAAGGTTATTGAGAACATTTACTTCGATGGAGAATGCCAATTTTGCTGGTAATTGCGGCATATAGCCCGTACGATTAAAGACTACGAGATTGGAATATTTTGGATCAATTCCACCAATTTCTGACAACAAAGCCTGTTTCTGGGAAGGAAAATTTTGAAGCACCTCAAGCACTAAAATAGCTAAACGGGATTGAGCCAAATCTTCAACTATATTATAATTTTGAGCAGTTTCTCTAGGATTAAATGTCGATTTTTGAACAACTCCCTTCGGTGGCTCGATTTTAAATTCAGGAATAGCAGTTGGCAGTATCAATTTCGTAGACGGATTCGTGGTTGAGGTAGTAGGTTGATCAGTAGCTTGACTACCATAATATTTATTACGCGTTGATAGCAAAACATCAGTCGATTACTTCGTGATAGACAGCATAAGCACTTGTGAACTAGAAGTTGGATCCATAGCAACCAAATTTGTGTCCGGATTCGGAAATGCATCTGTCAACACGGCTGACGCATGTGAGGTCTTAACCAATTTTGAGACTTCAGCATGGTGAGGATAGTCCCGAACAAAGTGTTACTCATTACATATTATGCAAGGGTAACGAGGTTTCTGATTTCCAGTCGATTGATCAGATGATCTTTCCTGCGGGGTAGAAGTTTGTTTTTTCTTTGATTTCCCCTTTTTATTACTTCTGGGTTGCTTATCACTTTTGCCTTTGTTATATGGCACGGCATGGATTTCGAAAGTAGGTGCAGGATCAGATTCAATAGAGTGATGTTTTATTGCAGTACCAATCATACCATCATCGACATGCAAGTCCTTAGATGGAGAAGGAACATTAAAATAAGATCGTGGTGCGTTGGAAATTTTTTCGTAGAGCGTGCCAGACTGAGTATAAATCAAGTCTAAATACTAGGCACAAGAAATGACCTGCTCTTCAGTGACGATGCCACACTTAGCCACATCCTCAGTTATATATGGTAACAGGGATTTAATGAAACACTCAGCAAGGAGCTGATCAGGAACAAATGTCTTAACCATTCTACGATGACGATGCCACTCATGAATATGATTATAAATGTGAGTAGAATTAGTATGTTTAAAATTTTTCAAGATTTTTGTTCCATTTTCATATTGTATGGGTAACTGGAAGTGGGTAAAAAAGACAATAGCTAGGGCAGTGAAATTATCAAAAGAAGCTCTTGGTAACTCAATGTACCATTTTGCGGCCAGACTAGTGAGCATACGCTGGAAAAGACGTAGTCAAACAGAGTCATCATTTAGAGAGTTAGACGAACACCACAAATGATAAGTCATGACATGTGTCGACGGGTCTTCCCTAGGGTTTCCATTGAACTTAGCAATATTTGAGGGTAATTTATGAGGTATCACCGGCCACCAAGGAGCATAGTTGATTGGATCATTGGTGAGCCGTTTTAAATCCAGTAACTCTAAAGTTGAAACAAAGGGCAACTATCGATTAAGGTCGGGTTGAGCATATCTAGGGTATGATGGAATTTCTTGGGAAACAGGCCTTTGAGCACCATCGTAAGGACTATGTTGTTGGTAACCCAGATAGGGGTTGTTTTGATAAGAAAACGCTTGAGGATTCTATTGACCAAAAGCTAGGTACGCTACTTGTTGAAATGAAGGTTGTGGAATTTGCGCTTGTGGCTGCCAAGGGGTCTGTCCACCAATATTATAACCCAAACTAGGATAGCTTGGATTCAGCTGTGGATACGCATAACCTGGTTGTGGCTGTGACATCCCATAATATGGTAATCCAGCTTGTGAATAAATGATTCCGGATACAGGTGGTTGTTGTAAACCAGCCGAAGGAGTTGGAGTCTGAGGACCTAATACTTGAGGGTATTGGGTTGAAGGAACTGCCTGAGATGATTGAGGTACAACAGTTTTAGTCTGTAACAATGGTAAAGATGTATTAGCAAGTGGATTTGACGTGGGTGCAACAGTTTGAACCAGTTGATACGAGTGTACAACCTTTTGTGTTTGGATGGGCAGAGTGGGCTGCCACTGAAAAACATTCATTCTGACATTAGGATGACCAAATAAGGATGAAGTACTGTCAATATGGGTGACCATATTTTTCCCCCCAGCATGAGGAGTATAATAATATGGAAAATATTGTTCTCCAAATGTGGGGAGTCCAGTTTAAATTGTACTGGATGGAATATACCCAGATGGACTAGCTTGATATTGCCCTGATGATGTGTATAAAGGATCAATTTTTTCAGTACTCACTATAGATTTACTAGTTAGAATACCAGACGATGACATTGGTGAAGTCCATGGGTTTTAGGATGCACCAGAGAAGGTTCCAGATAAAGATTGGTAACGAGGTGGGACGAAAGGGCCACCATATAAATGTGACTCTGGTGAAGTCATGAACATCGAAGGGGTAGCGAGAGCAGGTGTTGTCGCAATTGGAACAGATGGTCCAGCCGAATATGTTGGCTCAGGCATGGTTATTCAACCAAATATATACCCTATTAGATCTACGAGAACTCTAATAGACACAGGATCAACAAAATTAGAGTCATGTGATTAAGGAAAATACTCGTACACATAAATCTCCGCCAAAAAATGAGTTGGAGTTAAAGGTGTTTCATCTTGTGGTATTTCTTCAATCCAAATTAAACCGGGTGGAAGAATTTCATCGTCCGACCCAAAGTATATTTCAGGAGGTTGGCTGCACGATATGGGAGATTCAATGGCTACAATTGATTTTGGGGTGACCGATACAGGAATAAATTTCGGTCATTTGACTTTGGGATGCAGATGTTCTGGACAAAATGTGACACGATCTGGATCAACTTCCAGTTGAACAACATCGAGTTTGGGAAGTATGGTCTCACTGATTAGATGGATCGTGACCATGTGTAGCTATGAGGACTTTGTCTCGACAACAGTAGATTAATCAAGATTTGTAGAAACAACTTGTGCCAACTCTGGTATATGTGAGTATATGTGATAGTACTAGTTTCGGTAGAGCAATGTTGCCTTCGCTGTCCAAAAGTGGCTTCCTGTGGTAAACATGGTTTCAATGATATTCTACGCGAACGACGGGAAAAGGGGTGTTCTTCTTCCACGATGACTAATTTATTTTATGACCAAAAACAAATAAACAAAATAAAAGGGGTAATTCTAGGCAAAAGGTTTACCAAGTAATTTTGAACTGCAGAATACCTCTTGGTGAACCAAGAAGTACAGGCAGGAAATCTCCCTGAATGTTGTGTTCAGTGTATCAAAAGTTACAAGGCGGCCGACTTGGTTCACTATTGATGGATAGCAACCTGAATTTGTCCTCCCAAATATACCTAAAGGTATGTGTAGGCCCAAGTCTGTATTAGCGTTGTCTAATGTGAAACCGCACAGTGAGAGCACCCCCTTATACTTTTTGTACTAGAACACCGCCCAATATACCCGAAGGTACGTGGACAAGCTCTAATATACTTACGTACGTGGAGTGAGGTATCACACTCGGAATGTATCGCAAACAATTAACGAAAACTACAATGTTTAACGACATCATAACACATGTCTAGCCTAGACCTTCTAAATGTTATCGTTATGGTTCCAATGCTTGTTTAGGTAAATTGATGTAAATTTTAAGTTGATTTTGTTTAAAAATTTTCCTTTCAAGTTTCACCACGTGATGTGATAGAAATTCCTAAAAATGCAAACAGAAATGATAAGAAAACTTTTCAATTTTAGATTTTTCAATGAAAAATCCTAGCTACTAAGGGAAAGAGCAATCAGTTTTGAGAAAAAACAACAAAGAGCACAAACTAAAATGCAGTTTTCCTAACTTTTTCTTATGAAAAACACACACTTCACTATATGCAGATGTGGTTTTTCTTTTCAGCACCCTTAATGTGAATGCAAAAAGGAAACTATATGCATCAAATCAACAAAAAACAAATGTTCTCTTCTTTGAGAAATGAGGAATTTAACAACAATTTCTCTTTTAGGAAAAACAAAGAATGGAACTACAATTTTTCCTACATGAAACGAAGAATTTAACGACAATTTCCTTTACGAAAAAAAATGGATCTAATGCAGAAATAAAATACTTTGAATTTGATTTTTCAATGAAAAAGAAAAACACTTAAAGAGACAGTGAACAAACTTACTTTTCAAAGGAGAAGGAATCAGGAAAATTCACTGGTCTCTTGGAGGTATCAGACAATTGAAAACACAGCAAACAAATGGCTTAGAATGATGGCGATGATAGATTCAAATGAAATTTCGTTGGCTAAGGGGGAAATGCAGTCTCTAAGGGGATATAGTGTGTTGCAATGCACCCCTGAGTGGGAGACAGTGCACTGCAGTGCATTGTGTCTTGCAAACAGTGTGTTGGGCGCAGCAGAGATTGAAAATTCAAGCTACATTTCTAATGCAGTTCTTTGATTCAAAAGTCTTATAAATGAAAGTATATGCTACTGGGTGGATAAGAAGAGGAAAAAACACTAGGAATAATAGGAAAATCCCCAGTGGAGTCGCCAATTTGTTATGTAGAATTATGATCTACATATAAATCAAATTCCCTATGTGTGGTGCTAGGCACTTAGAACAACAGATTAAAGATTTTGCTATCACTTTCTCTGATAATATATAGACACACAGAATGATAGAGGAACCTACTTGTGATCCAAGCGCTTCCTATTCTCCTTTTTTCGTTTTTTTTGTAGCCTCCAATCCAACTTAGATCGCTAGATTGATTCATGAAAATATAAACAGAGAACAACGAACATATTGCAATATACAGATGCCTACTTATCTTAATCACTTAAATTGATTAAACATGAAACATATATATCATTCAAGAGTCCATTGCAAGAGAAATAGAAACATAAACAGATACATATATGGGAAAATGAACACCAATATTTATTAAATAATAGAAGGGGAAGGTTACAGCCAACGATCTATTTGATGTCACCATCTCCAGCTTCATCCCAGCCTCATCATAGCCAACATCACACTAGCAACATATCACTTCTTTCACTCTCTCAATTAAGAATCCAAAAAAATTTCTTTACAAAAAATCTTCCTTCCCTAGCACTACGATCTGTGCTAAATTGATAGGGAAACTAATGGTAGTTTATCAATAAATGAGTTTCTAATCATAGGAAATACATGTTTCCAAGTTCACAGGTGTTAGATGGACACTTGAATTCGAAGGTTGACACATATGGACTCTTCTATAAGGCAATGGTCATGTGGAGATTCTATAATAATGATAATTTCGCTCCCATTTGACCAACACACCCTTGAATGTCAGGAAGTGCATTGCATTGCACCCTTGAATGGAGGGAGCTGCATATGCAACGTAGTTAGTCCCTTGAGAGGCAACGTTAGTGAGCTCATAATTGATATAACATATACTTCAAACCTTGGAAATCTCACAATAGAAGCCATGAATGATTTGTTCTTCTCTTAGGGCATATAGCAAATGAAATGCAAGGAGATGATAGACCCTATTTCATTGGTCATGGGGATGATGTCCAGTTTTACCAGGTCATGGGGGATGATGCCCAAATTCACCTATAACATTAATAAAAACAACTATTCACCTAGACATTAATTATCAACCTAAGGAGTGTCTTTTTAGTTCTAGGAAATCGTAAAAATATATGCAAGCAACTACTAACAACTAATATTGGTTCTACATGATTTTTTTCTACACTATCAAGCTCATTCAACAATAAATAAAATGTATGACCTAAATAAAAATGTTAAATTTAAAAAGTAGAAAGTACATGAAAGGAAAAATAATTATGTTAATCATGCAACTTGAATCAATACTAAATTAAACCACACCTTGTTTAATTGTAACTTTAACGTATTGCACCCAACATAATTCAAATGTTAATCTAGAGCAGTAAATTAATAGAAATCTAGAAATTGCAGTAAACAAAAAATATGAGAAATGAAACAAACAAGAAATTACTTGGAAAAAGGAATTTATTTTAATGAACAAAAATTATAATTCAAATAAAAATTTTTAATTAAAAATAAAACATCACACAGCTAAACTACTTTACATGTTTAAGGTAGCACCTCTTTGGTAGTGGGCCCAATTTCCTAAGAGTTAGTTCAACCTTGAAAAATAATTTAGATCATATTACGAATAATAGATGCAGAACTCAATGGATAACTTATTTCATTAAAATATCTCAGAGAAATAATTACATCATAATGAAGTTCTTGGCTTTGCCTAAAATTCAACAATTTTCCATCATTTCTCTTTGATCTTTGTTTTCATTTAAATACACACAGAGAAAAAAGAAATTACAACTATACTAATTAGAAAATTATTTCCCATTAAAATTTTATATTTATTACAAAATATCAATAAGAAAGATGAGATCTGAAATATCTATCCATCATCATTTAGCTAGAACAAGTCGAATTTGGTATTTCAATTGGGAGAATTTGAAAAACGACCACAACAACAAATCTTGGGAAAATCTCCTTCATAGAACCATGTGTTTCTCTCAAGCCAAACCAAATTTTGGAAAACTAGTCAATAAAAAACTAAATTGCTTTGTTTTTCAAAAAACCCATGTTGCAAAAATTTCATATTCGTCCTCATTTTCTTGTAAAATCCAACGCAAAATCATCACTTCTTATCCCAACAAATTTCAGAGATGGAATATTTGACTATGATTTGGAGCTCAAATTTGCAATTTGGAAGAGATATTGTAGGCTAAAATCATGATTGATGTTATAAAAAAATCATACATAAACCATCATTTTCAAAATCATGCATAATAGTATTCAATATATTAAAAATGAAGAGAAATAAGCATTACTTGTCCACAAGAGCATTAATAATTATGAAATGGAATTATATGATAAATTATGATAATTGATGTGATAAAAAAATGGTAGAAATGGATGAAATAGATGTTGGTAAATGATAATTAAAATGATGAATTAGTGGCCCAACAAAAATTCATATGGAAAATTCCAGAAGTCATACAGAAGTCCAAATGTCATATTATAATTTTCATAGTCATGAGGGAGGTTCAAGAGTCATGGGGATGTGAAGCCTTCCTTTTGTTATAAAAGAAGCCTCATTACTCAAAGAAAAGGAGTACTTTTAACCTTGGCTTCTTCAACCAGGCATTATAGAGGAAGATAGTTATTTTAGAGAGCGAGTAGCAGCTTAACGCTCCACTATTAGAGCTAGTGGTGTTTCATTGTGTCAATGTATCTTGGAACTTTTACTTAATATTTGAAGCTCATTGAGCCAACACACTTTCATGCATATATCGTAAATGTTGCAAGACTATTCTTTGGATGTTTGAGGTATATGTTGGCATTCTCATGTACTAAATAAATTGAATTATTTTGTTGGCTTTTGTGATCATCTTGTTGGATGTGTTTTGTAATTATTTTAATGATTGTTACTTCTATATGAACTATTTCACTAGTTGGTTAATGATTATTTCACGTGTATGCGCTTGTTTATTTACTATAATAGTACTGTTATTTTTGTCTTAAAGACTCATTTTTTTTTCCTTTCGGTAAAATAACCTTGATACATTTTGCAATTGAACATTTCACAAGGCATACGTACTTTCTCATTCAAAATTACATGTGAATTGCTCTCTTATGATAACTACGATGGTCAAGGAAAATATTTAATTACATGGTAGTCAGGCCACATTTCTGGATATGGCTCCTATACCAAATGGTGTGAATTCTAATTGGAAATTCGTATCAGGGAGACCTCCTATATCTTGGTAGGATCTAGCACCATCAACAGGTTCTCATTCAAAAGAACACATCAATTCGAGCCCACCCCAAATCATCAGGTATGAAATACACACACTCACAAGATTTGAACTTGATGAAATCTAGCCCATACGCAAAGGAACCTTGCCTTGTTTTCCTGGATGCATATTTTTTTGTAGGAGCACTAAGGGTAAAGGAACATGAAAAATGCACGAAATCTATGAAGGCGAGGGTTTTTTTTCTTAGAATGCCAAATTTATAAGAATTATTTCCTCAGCCTTATCATAAAATTTCAACTTCTCTAAACCTTATCTATGCTAAATAAAAGGGGTACTAACAAGGCCAAAATTACACCAAATCCACAATGAAAGAGAGGCATGGATCTTAAGGTTAAATTCACCTAAGTTTAAGCGTTCTAGCTCTATTATCTACTCCAAGTTATTTAACTTCATCATTGAGATAATATTCCTTCATTCATTAGCAAGAATACATACATGTTTATATGATTACACAAGAGGACTAAAAACCATATTTGTAACATCATGAATCTCAAGCAATTCTACTGATTACAATTCTTAGTTACAACAATATATATAAATATGCATAAATTCATAAGAATATCACATCATGCATTGACGAAGTGACCATAAACTCTAACCATACATTCATATGACACACAAAATATAACTTAAAGTCATCACATGTAGTATAACCTACATCCATGGGTATGGGAGTGAGATTCCCAATTCATAAACATGTAAGGTATTTGAGAATCCATAAAATAATAGGTTAACTGAGTGAACCTCAGACAATCATTCATAATAATATAAGTGATCCTGCAATTCATGAATATGGTAACAAGCACACAAATCCATTGATTCAATGTCACCATAAATATACATATATAATACAACTTGTCAACTATGAGTAGAAAATGATTCAGACATCCTTTCATGAATCATATAGAACCATATATCATCCAATAATATAGAAATCATAATCATCATCCATAATTCAAATTTGTGCAAATCATTATACTTATTAGTGTGAGTTAAATTTGCTGACAACTGAATGAGGTACTCCCACTCTCCACCCAACCACAGTCCAGCTATATTGTAATATTTCTTGCAGTTGAAAACCCCTGAGCCAGATCTGAAGTATGAGGGGATGCTTGTTCAAGGGAATCACACCAAGGGATGGGTCACACACTCAGGAGGTGGATTCTATTTTCCATGTCACTTATCTAATTCCTCTAGCAGTAAGTGCCACAACAACTCCCTCACTCCTTTGAGATAATCCACAGGGTGTGACCTCAATTTCGAATCTAGTTTATTCTTTTCGTTTGGCTCCTGAAGAATTTTTCTCTATCTACACAACTTGTGTTTACCATATCCCTTCTCTGCTCCTCTACGACCACTCTTATTCTCCATAAGATACTTGAGAGTAAGGGCAGAATCTCCATCTTCAGGTGAGGGAACCATATCCACTTCTCCACTTTATATTGCTAGGATTATGTTCCCTTTGTCTCGATCCATGAGGAGGAACAAGGATGGTGCCATCCTTTCACATGTTTCCCACTCCACAACCTTTAATTCTTGTCAGCATAGGTTGGTGGTTTATTAATACAATATTAATTTGTTGTGAAAAATCCTGAGAGGGGGGGAGAAGGTATGAATCAGTATTTTAATTGACTTTAAACTTTTCATTTCATATTCTGATTTATATATGCTACTATCATTCATGAAACCAGTGTATGTATGTGACTTTGGTGAAAGACAACAACACATATCCATTTGATTAACTTTTCATATATTTCATCCACTGTTCATATTTAACCAGTGCATAATTACTTCATTATTTATTAATTAAGAAAAAATCATTAGCAATAAAGAGAAGATATATTATCAACACACAAGAAACATATCAACACACATGAACGCTAGGATTTTAGGTGGAAAACATTGTTTTACTCATGCATACTCTTACCAACACGCACCTGCAGAAGGATACAACCTTCTCTCGTTCTCTAACACCCATTGGAAGGGAGTTATAACCCCATGATCTAATTTACTAGCTCCTACTGAAAGGGAGAACCTACCCCCTGAAAAATTTTACCAGCTACTACTAGAAGGAATATCTGACTCCCTTACTGAAGGCTCCAATCCTCAACACTTTTGTGGACCATGTTTCATAATGTTTCATACTAGATCCACCTTACTCAAAAAATAAAACATGTAGGCCACCTTTCATCATATTTTCAAACTAGACGTAAACCCATCATAAAGCTTTATACCAAATTGATTATGAAATACAATCACTGACCCAACTGAATCACTGTAATCATTAGAAAACCAATCATTGAATCTCAATCAATCATATAAACAAGATCAAACCAATCCATAACATATATAAACCATCAGATCATACCAATGTACAACCATTCATCAATATACCAAACCATACATGATTTATCATCATAATAACACAGTGTTGTTCCTGCAAACCCTGATCAAACATTTGTCAGAATGTATACGCTATTACTCTGAATCACACCCACGTATGTACGTGCTTCCTTTGTATCATACATGTGTACATATCTCAAAATATTGAACATTGAACCATACATAGACCATTTCACCAATTACAAATCATTGAACCAACCATAGGCCATAGATCATTGAATCACACCCAGTCATACTTTTGTACAATTAAAACTGATCAATACAACCAAATCATCTCAATCCACACTATCAGACACAAATTATCATGATAGAGACATCATTTTTAGACAACAACAAATAAAACAGACATCATCAACTATAAACATCAAGCATCAATTTCAACCCTAGTTTGTATATGTTACTTCAAAAAGGAATATCCAAGTATGTATGCATTTACAATTAACAACACCCGCATATATATCTGAACATTCTGAAATCATTTCAAAGAATATATACGTGACTACCCATAGGTTGATTCGCATATGTATGTGACCTTTCAGAAGAAAACCAATGTATAGATATGAAATATTTCGGTGCAAACACAACTTCATTCTCTACAACCTTTACTGTCAATACTGTAGACTTGTGAACAATGCATTTAGATCAGAGCTTCATTATTTTTATATATTCATCATTATTAGCTACTTTTAAATTTGCAACAAGTAAATAAAATAAGAATATATGTCAACATACTTTCAGTTCTTCCATATCTGAGTCTTCTCCTTGCTCCCTGGTGCACACCTATTCCAAATCAGATCACAAATGTATAACCCATTACTTTCAAACTTAACACCTTGAACTCCATATTCTTATATATTTTTATCGTTATCCAATACCTTAGATAAATTCCTTGGTAATGTCATTAGTATTCTTTGATGGGATCAAATAATTATTGTCGCTCCAATTACTATGGTCCAATACCATGGTAAAGACCCCTAGTATCCAAATTACCATGACGCAGATTATGTATGTGACTTTTAGTCATAGTAACTGCGTATGTACGAGACCCTTCTTCATAGGAACCGTGTATGCTTTCTCAAAATTTACTTTTGTCATCAAATTGTCATTGAACTGTATTTATTTTTCTATGCCTTCTGTATAATTTGTACCAATCTGTATGAACTCATATTATCACAATGTTGACATCAGGTACATCTTTATCAATCAGGTTGCCATCAAGGAAAACATATTATCCATAATTTCAACAATATCCCACTTTGGACTTGACCGCCTTGGTGTTTGGACACCACCTACAAATACCGAGACTTTTCACCAAGCTTCTCTCCAAGAATTCTTCTTCAAACACCAATCTTCTCTCCCCCTTTGACATCAAGGGGAAATGGTGGAAAAATGTTCAATGAAGGATTCTCTCCCCCCTTTGTAGAGAGGATTGGTGTAGGTATGATCTATTGAATATGAAAATTCCATACTGACCATGCTCCTAAGCATATGTTGAACCTTATGAAGATATTCAATAAAAGTACAAGTCTTTAATACTTAAAAAAATATGACCTTTCATATTACCAATGACTCTATGCTCCCATGATTACATGAATCACCCAACATATTGGGTCTAAATTTTACATCAATGTTCCAACATAATGGGATTATATACATGACATGACTTTATCCCAATAGCCATATATGACTTAATTTTACAATGAGTTATGATATGTGTCCTTTTATTGCCTTTACATCAAGATACATATATGGCATTTGTTAGTGTCAGTCTATTCAGCCTGTCACCAGTGATCAAATATGATCTTACAAGGTTTTGTTAGGGTTTCAAGTCAAATTTTTTTCATTTCAATAGGTTTTCAAATAAAAATTTGGCCACTGGTTAGTGTGTTTAGGTCTATTGTTGCTCCTTTCAAAAAAAACTCATGTTCCAGTCATTGACATCACTCGGTTGAATGTGTCATCACTGAAAGGTCATCATCACAATCTCAATCATTCCATCATGTTCTTCATTCACCTCAATGTCCCCATTAGGTCATAGGGTCAAAGTCATCATATCCTCACTCTACAGGTTTTCAGTATCAAGCTTCTCAAAACATTACATATGCACCATATTTCCAACAAGAAAGGAGTGCTGACAACTAGAAGCATTTTTGTCCAATTTGCTTAACAAATCCTAGAGACATGATTTTTATTTATGGACATACTATCTGTAAATGTTTGGAGAAACATCTTGGTTCACTCTGGCATGCACAGGCTTGAGGAATGTGTTGTGTTGTGATGTCTTTTCTTTTAAGGAATTTGGTCATAAGTTTTATGAGGTAGCATGTTATTACTACATGTTTCTTGGTTGTAGGGATAAATTTGCTTCCTACATTATGGGAAACTACTGTTGACTAGAAGAAATATTATCAAGTTGGGGAGCCAAAATCCAAAAGAGAACTCAGGAGGAGAGTCCATTTTTCTGTTCAACATTGGATAGAAATAAGTTGGTGATTGTTTCAACATCAAATCATATATTTTCATGGTTAAACAAGTCATATTTCAGGCCACATGTTTTTAGTAGCATTGTTCTTTTCCTTGGTTCTACAAACGGAAGTCAATAGATGCTACATTGTTAAAGGCCTCTGCTGCATTTGTAAGTGCCAGCGCACTAGGAATTGCTACTAGGCATGCTTTTCCTGGAATCCTCCAAATTAATTAGTCTTTTTTTGAATCACTCTTTATGAAAATATTTTACCTAGCTAGGTCATGGTAGCAACATGGTTTGTACATCTTTTATGGCTTTTGATATCATTTAAATAAATCATGTGTGAGGATTAAGAAAGTCACAATAATGAGACCAACAGTGGAGGAAAATAGAAAGAAGATACACTTAAATATGGTTTGACTCAACCTCTTCTTTAAAGCTCACATAGATCAAAAAAAAATTATAAATGAGTTAGTTGTTGAAATTGCTACAGCTAGGGATTAATTTTTTGAGTAGGAGCATTCCTGGTGAAACTATTGGTCTTTTAGTGTTGCATTCAGAATTTACTATCGACCCAGGTTCAATAATATACACAATTGAGTTTGATGCTACAAAATTGAAGCAGTTGGAGCAGCCATGAAGGGATGAACCCTAATTAAATTAATTAAAATCAATTTTATATTGGGGCAAGATAAATTTATAAAAATTATTTTATTTAAAAAAACAATAATAATTAATAAATAAATAAATAAAATTTGGTTTCATTGGATGGATGGTTAGGTTATGGTGTATTTCTCCAAGTCAAGGTCTAATCTTAAAAGGGGAAGAGGATGGTTAGGTTATGGTTTATTTCTCTAAGTCAATGTCTAAGTTTCAAAGGGTAAGAGCCCATGAAGGAGCCAAAAGGGATGCAGTACATGTCAAACCAAATGGTGTGCAAAATTGTATATAAAGCTCAATGTTTCACCTCCCATAGTGCGTGTGGGATAAACCCACTTTCAAACTTTTTTATAAAAAAAATTGCCAATTTTCTTTGTGTGACCAGTTGACGTCTGAGGCGTTTCCTGAGAAAATGGTGGAAAATTTTAGGAACGTGAACGAATTTTTTCCTCAGCATGGGCTAAATAAAAATAGCATATTTAATTTTTTTCATATCTACTATAGATTGGGATAATAAATAGCATATTTGAGACCTATTTTTTGGATCTCAGAATTTTCTTGTTTGACACATATTTTTCGAATGCAGATCTTAGGTAAATGGAAACGAATATCAAGGAACTGAGAGAGGTTTTTTCTCAGAACAAACTGATCTACAAAAACCTCTTCTATATTTTACATATCTATCATGATTTGGAAGATACAAATTCATAATTGCAGTGTTATTTATGCATTAGGTTGGTCTATTTTTTTTTTTTTGGGATACAGTTCCAGATTTTGATGTAATAGACTGCTCTTTTGGGGGAATTGGATAATTTTGATCTTTTAATCTTAGGGAAGGGTTCTATTGATATATATTTATTATAAATTAAATGTAATATAGAAATTTTTATAAAAGGAAGCCATTGGATTATGTAACTTTTCCTAAATATATTTATGAGCTTAATGGAGAGTGGTCCGTCTTCTGAAATTTGAGATTCATCACGGTGTTTATGTGCAATAAGTGTCTCTTGTATATCATTTCCATGATTCTGTTTTTTTGCTAGTATTTTCTGAGATTAATTGATAAGAATTCATCCATGTTAGATGCTCCTTTCACACTAATAATGCTTTATATATGTTAATGATTACTTTTATAGATTTCATCTTCATTTGATGCTCTATTTAGTAGTTTATCTTTGTGTCCTTTCTTCTAAAGCTGCACTGGAGATTCATACATTTATAGATGCACGTAGTGTAGTGGCCTTGCTTCTCCTTTTCATCTCTCACTTCATATTATTTATCTACTAATCATAGCACCTATTTTGCCTCAAATCTCCAGAATGAAACCAACCATTTGTTGACTATAAACTATTATATTTTAGGCCATGACTCCATTGCCCATTGATTTTTTTTTGTTGCTGTTACTACCCAAAAATTTCATAAACCAAACCCTGATCTAACATATCTTGCCCAATATCTTTCACATTCAATCCTTGGATGTGATCTCATTGATAGAGCCCTCTCATCCTAGTAGGGCTAGCTACTAGGTCAAAGTGGTATGTGGTTACCTTTGTTGGTCTCCTTTTCAGCCTTTGGAGAACTGGTGGAGTGCTAACAACATTTATAACCAAACTCATAGACCTCAATAGTGAGGTATAAATATCATGATATTTATCAGCAACCACCGTATACCATATAGGAACCTGTAACATGAACATCTAAACACAACAACATATAAGCAATATGAACATCATCATCATCAAGAAGCTATGTAAGATAAAGAAATGTAGCATCAATCAACATGTGACCAAATACGAAATGCTTCCAAGCATCATCAAGCAATTTTAGTAGAGGCATAAGATAGTGCAATCAGGTTATGTCATCAACTCATCCCCTTGACCCTATGTCATCAAGATCAACAAGCTCTATCCTCATATAGGAAGAGTTATAATCAACGAGCATCAAATACATATGAATATCTTGTTGCATATTCTTTCCATGCATCAATAACATATGTGAAAACCAAAAGTACCTCCACCATTACAGGCCATATATTTGATCAGCAGCATCACATTTTCAAGCTTTAACAACAACTTTACCAAACTTAAGCAATATATAGGCATCATCCATATCTTCACCGCATGCAAACCATGCATTAATGATGACATAATGACAACAACATATGAATGTTAAAAAAAAGTGAGTGGATCATAAACTCATCATCATAAACGAATACCAACATCGACCATAACATACACATCCTCTTCATCAAGTGTATCAAGTAAGATTAACAACTTCACTAAGAGCAACTCAAGTAACATATAAAGGTATTCCTTATGCAATCCATGCATATAGAACTGATTAGTAGCATCATCAACATATTTAAATCAAGCAGCATATATCTTCTCATCAATTCCAACAAGTAGTGAGTAAACCATGAATTTATCACAAACACCATAATTTATCAAACAGTGCTCAAAAACCCATAATGCCAACAACGTAATATTAGAAGCATAGCAGATACTCCCCTTGAACATGTTCCAACTATTCATCATCAAATCTAATCATATCTAACTCATCAATTATCAAGTTCATCAAAGAACCACTTCATTAGCAGGAATAGCATAAGTCTTGCAACAAATCATAACTTCAGCATTCATATGCATCATATAGGCATCACCAACAGTCTGCAATAAACCAATATCAAAACCAAAAAGCTAATAATAACTGATGGAAGCATAAGAGAAGCTACCCCTGAATCTATGCTAGTATTATCTATCTCATAGAAACATATGTGATTATCTAGATCAACACTCGCATATACACGTGACTATATTTTATGAGATCTGTGTAAAGAAAGTAATCCATTGATTCTTTTATAGTCACAAATCCTCCTAAACCTGTACTATTTGTTCATGTTCACAGTTACTTAACCAAATGCAATGTCAGTGCAATAAATATCACCAACAGAGTATCAAAACAACATAATATATTCATGCATAGATCCCCCTAAAATCATACATCATTGTTCATGTGGACCTGGTAATCATCACCTACTCTTCATGAGGTTATATACCTCACATTCGCTTCTGCATTCACTGTTACAAATAAATTTTAAGAGCAATGGGCTACAGCTGTTGGGAAAAATACTGAGAGGGGGGGTGAATCAGTATTTAGAGCTTATAATATAAATTCAACTTTTTCTTTGAGCAGATTACGCGGTTTTTATGAACGGAACTAGCGTATGCATGCGGAAATGCAGAAGGAAACTAGCGTATACTGATTTAACTTTCCAGATTTAGAGAAAATTCTTAGAAGCAATCTTATAAATAGATTTATCAGTTATGTATCAGGTTATGAGAATTAATCAACAGAATAAAGCATCACACACATGAACACCAATATTTAAGGTGGAAACCTAATTCGGGAGAAAACCACCGCTGTTGTCGTCTCTGTTTTCAATCTTTATTATATACAAAACCTTTTACAACATAGTACTGATGCAGACTCATACCAGTACGTAGGCTTCTACCTGCAGAACGCTGCAACCTTCTCTCGTTTTGCAGCTACAACTAGAAGGGAGCTCCAACCCCCTGATCTCGTTTACCAGCCTCTCCTCGAAGGGAGCTTCAACCCCCTGAAATCAATTACCAGCATCTATTGATAGAAATCTTCTTCTTTCATACTGAAGGCTTCAACCCCCAGATCTACTGCTGACCACGTTTTATCAATTTCATACTGGATCCAACAGCTTCAACACAACCCTTCACTTAACATCAACAAACATACTTTGCCCAATACTTCAAACAGAACAGTGAGACCACTGTAACCAGAATGTCAGAAATAAACCAGACTTCAGAATAGATATGTAGATACAAACTCAACCCTGAACAGTCATTAATTCAAATAGCATACGCTACTTTTCTTCACTGAAGCCGCGTACATACGCGCTTTCCTGCATACCAACCCGCGTATACTTCTGTGTATTTTATTCTTCAGAAACCCTAACTTCCATATGCTCTTTTCATGAAGAGAACCCACGTATATACGCGCTTTTTCTGAAACCAAGTAGCGTATAGATCTGTAAAAAAAAATTGTGTAGAACAGACCAGATCTATAAAGCTTACCCAGATTTATTCATTTTCTTCAGCAGACTTGCGCCAGTTCTTCATGATTTCGTCAGTCGATCAAACTAGAGATTCATCATCGTCAGATCTAGAGATCTCTTGAACCATCATCATATCCATAGGTGCATCATAGATTCAGATATATCAAAAACAGAGTTCAACCATGCAAATATCTCTTAAAGAGATTTATTTATTAACAACCCTTACACATGCACACCTTGCACTATGAATTTCTTCTCCTTAAATAGATTTAGCTTTTACCAATACCATGAGCCAAAACCACACAACTTCTGATGGTATTCTTGGACGGAATCAAATAAACCATACAGCGCTCAATACTGTGTGCCAAAACCATGGTAATGCCCCTTGGTATTATAATTTTGGAGTGCAAAAGGGCATACACGACTTGGGACGTACTTATCCACGTGCATACGCGACTTGGCCTTTACAAACTCGCGTATACATTGTGACATATTATATTTATCATTTATTTGGCACTTACTGGAATTATTTTCTCTGTTACTTCTGAGATGCTATGTAGATACATCATATTTACATCATTAACAAATAGGTTTCTATCCAAAGACATCTCATCAAGTTAGTTTCCATCAACGACAACTTCATCAAGTAGGTTGCCATCAAGGACAACACATTGCATCATATTGCCAACAATCTCCCCCTTTGGACTTGATGGCAACCATGATCGTGTTTGATCACCACAATAGATAGATACAATGATTATAACCATTATTCAAACACCATGATACTCTCGCCCTTTGACATCAAGGGCAAAGGGCGTGTCAAAACCAAAACAAGGTTTTTCTTCTCTTGTAGAAAGAAGAGCTATGTAGATCTGATGTGCACTAAAGTTACCATGATTCCCCTAAGTTCATGTTGAATCTTCAAACATATTTTTCAATGAAGTACATGACTCTATGACCTTTCCTATCACCAAGGACTCATACTTACATCAATGATCCAACCAAGTGGATTTACATATGTGACACAAGTACCCAACCAAGTGGGTTTACACACTTGAAGAAGTCCTTACATGACTGAATATAACACTTTACATCATATGTCTCAACATGACCTTTTCATCAAATTATATAAATAACTTATACAATCAAGACCAAAGAATCTCAAGCATGAGATCAGACTACAACAAATAATTAGAATGCCAACAATGCATCATTTCCACATGATCAATTCTCCCCCTTAGCTTGTGCATCCTGAACACTTTCAACAACAAATCATCAAGGCATCTTCATCAAACATCAAAGAATGAAATAGAAATATGAGAGCTGAAACATCACCAGAGATACCAATCAGCACCACAGCTGTGCTGAAGAATGCTGACCCAGGAAAAATTTGTCAGCAAACACCCATATGCGGTTTTCTGTGTATAAACTCGCGTATATACGTGACTGTCCTTCAGGAAATCCGCGTATCCAATTTAATCTACTGTTTTCAAGTAGATCTGATCTTCTGCATGGAAGAGACTACTCCCAGCTTCTGTCTGAGGTATTCAAACGCTTCCCTGGGTAAAGGTTTGGTAAATATATCAGCAACTTGTTCTTTGGAGGGAACATACTCCAACTTCACCTTTTGTTCAAGCACTTGTTCACGTAAGAAGTGATACTTGATGGGAATGTGCTTGGTCTTGGAATGCATAATAGGATTCTTTGAGATACTAATGGCACTTGTATTATCACACATAATGGATATAGGAGGTGAACATTTGATTTGAATGTCTTGTAAGGTTTGCATCATCCAAAGAAGTTGAGTGCAACATGATGCGGCAGCCACATATTCTTCTTTTGTTGTAGATAAGGCAATAGAGCTTTGCTTCTTCCTGAACCAAGATACTAATCGGGGCCCCATATAGAATGCTCCACCACTAGTGCTTTTCCGATCATCAACATTTCCAACCCAATCTGTATCAGTGTAAGCATGAAGAGTGAGATCAGCATTCTTTGGATACCATAGTCCAAAGTCTTGAGTTCCTTGTAGATATTTGAATATTCTTTTGACAGCCTGAAGGTGAGACTCTTTTGGATTAGCTTGGAATCGTCCAACAATCCCAACTGCATGCATAATGTCTGGTCTAGTCCCAATGAGATAAAGTAGACTTCCTATCATAGATCTGTATTCCGATTGATTCACCGTGGGAGAATCATCATGTGAGCTGAGATTACATCCGGTTATCATTGGTGTACTTACAGGTTTGCATTTTTCCATGCCATACTTCTTCAGAATTTGCTTAAGATATTTTGCTTGTGATAATAATATGCCATCTGTTGCTTGTTGTACTTGCAAGCCAAGAAAGAATGTTAGTTCCCCAAGTAAAGACATTTCAAATTCTTGCTTCATATCATAAGCAAATTTCTGACTCATAGATTCTTCATTACTTCCAAAAAGGATATCATCAACATATACAACCACAATCAATAGTTTATCATTTTCAGTTTTGGTGTATAAATTGCTATCAGCAGACCCCTTTGAAAATCTTTGTTGATGAAGATATTTGTCAAGACGATAATACCATGCCCTTAGAGCTTGTTTGAGACCATATAGAGCCTTTTTAAGTCTGCAAACAAGTTTTTCATCATTTCCCAAAATGAATCCTTCCGGTTGTTCTATATAAACTTATTCTTCTAGATCACCATTGAGAAAAGAAGATTTAACATCCATTTGATAAACTTTGATTTGCTGGAAGCTTGAAAAAGCAAGAAACATTCTTATGGCTTCAAGTCTAGCTACAGGAGCAAAATTTTCTTCAAAGTCTATACCTTCTTGTTGAGCATACCCCTTGCAAAAAAGTCTAGCTTTATTTCTTATAACATCCCCATTCTCATTTAACTTGTTTTTTAATATCCATTTAGTTCCAATGACATTTTTGTCATGAGGTCTTGGTACTAATTCCCAAGTGTGATTCTTTTCAATTTGATCAAGCTCTTCATTCATGGCTTGAATCCAACATTCATCTTTGCTAGCTTGACTGACATTGTAAGGTTCAATAGTGAACATAAATGCCAGATTGCTAGAAGATCCCACAAGAGTCCTTCTTGTTTGTACACTTGATCCCTTTTCTCCCAAAATTTGAGATTCTGGATGATTCTTTTGAACATATCTGGATGGAGATTTTTCAGATAAATCATCTTCATGTTCTTCATTGGGTTCACTGTCTATATCATTTCTATTTGATGTAGAAGGATATATGTCACCATCGTCTTCATCTGTTGTTTGTTTTTCTTCTTTTGGAGCTGCAGGAGACTCATCAATAACAACATCAATACATTCAACAATCTTCCTAAGTCTTTTATTGTAACATTTATATGCTCTACTCCTAGAGGAGTAACCAAGAAGTATTCCTTCATCTGCTCTGGGTTCAAACTTGCCAAGTTTTTCATCATTATTTTTGATAAAACATTTGCTTCCAAAAAATCTAAAATGCTTTACAGTGGGAGGATTACCATACCAGAGTTCATATGGAGTTTTATCACTATTTACACGAACATGTGCCTTGATAAGAATATTTACCGCTGTATGTGTTGCTTCTCCCCAGAATGTGTCAGGTGTTCCGGAATCATCAAGCATATCTCTAGCCATTTGTTGAACTATTCTGTTCATTCTTTCTGCTACGCCATTTTGTTGTGGAGTGCGAGCTACAGAAAACTGTCTTTTTATGCCATGTTGTTCACAAAATTCAAGGAATTCATCTGATGTATATTCTCCTCCTCGATCAGATCTAAGACACCTGATTTTTAGATCTAATTCATTTTCAACCAGTGCTTTGAAGATCTGAAATTTCTCAAATGCTTCATCTTTGTGTTTAATCAACCCAATCCAACACATTCTAGAGAAATCATCAATGAATAAGATATAGTATTCTTTACCACGTGGTGAATTTTTCCTCATAGGTCCACATATGTCAGTATGAATGAGTTCAAGAGGCTTACTTGATGATCCTTCCTTGGCATTAAATTGTACTCTGGTTTGCTTACCAAACTGGCAAGATTTGCATATGATATTTTCAGGTAGAGTAATATTGGGAAGATCACGAACAACTTTAAGTCTGCTTGATTTGTTGATTTGAGAGAAGCTCAGATGCCCCAACCTTCTATGCCATAGCCAGTTTTCTGAATATTTACTCAAGTAACATTGTTCTTTGCAGTTCTTCAATACATACAGGTTTCTTGGAGTTCTGTTTCCTTTTATAATTGTTTTACCTGTATCAAGATCACGTACCACACATTCTTTTGAACTAAAGACAACTTCAGTTCCTTGATCACACATTTGACTTACACTTAACAGGTTATGCTTGAATCCATCCACATACATGACATTATTAGCTTTCACCTTTTCTTTTAGAAAAACAGACCCTCTTCCCTTAATGACAACAGGAGTATCATTTCCAAATGTAACATTCTTTTCTTTTTCTAGAGCACTATATGCAAGAAGTTTGTTTTTGTCACCTGTCATGTGTTTTGAGCATCCACTATCAATATACCATTGATTTTCTTCACCTTCTGCAAATAAATCTATGCCACAATTTTCAAACTGTAATTCCTTCTTTTTCCACACTTTGGTGTTTGACGGAAAATTCTCTTTTGGCTGGACTTTGCTCCTGCATTCAGATTCTTTATGGCCAAAGTTATTGAAATAAGCACATTCAACTTCATTTTGAAGAGGAGAAATTTTTTTATAGGTATTCTTCTTTGTTCCAATATCCATCCTTTTCTTTCTTGCTTCTCTTGTCATGATGGTTTTATATGCAACACATTGAACAGCTTTATGACCAAAATTGTGACATGAGAAACATTGTCCATTGAAGAAGAAATTTCTGCTATTATGAAATCTTCTACTTGAATTTACCTGTTGGTTGGTGTTTCTTTGAAAGGTATTCTTGTTAGTGTTTTTTGAATTGAGTTGGTCATGCTTTACTGTGAGGATTCTTTATTCCCTTGCTGAGTGGTAGAATGTTGGATATTGGCTGTAGCTGCTTTTAGATAATTTGGTGCTGAAGTCTGAGAATATTCTCTGATATATCCAAGACCTGTCTTTATAAAAGGAGAACGTTGTACCTTGATAATCTCATCTAAGGTTTCAGATCCTTTAGCAAATCTAAGATTCAAAGTCTTCACTTTCTCAATTTATTTTCTTAGACTTACTATTTCACATTCTAATTTCTCATTGTGTTTCTCCTTTTCTTCAAGCTAATTTTTTAGAGTTTCTATGGATATTTTACTTTCTTCTAAGAATATTTTACTTTCTTCTAAGCATATTTTTAGTTGATTGAATTCATCAAGAAAATCATTGTCCTCTAAAGCATCCATAAAAGTATATTTTTCTTCTCTAGATTCTTTTTCAAATGCCATGAGAAGTCTAAGATCTTGTTCACATTCTTCCTCACTGTCAGATAACCCATCACTATCTTCATGAGTATAGTAACTTTTTCTAGTGCTAAACCGATTCTTATTCCTTCTTGCTACTTCCTTCCCTTTTCCATGTGTTTCTTTGTAAGGACACTTAGTAGCATAATGACCAACTCTTCCACAAGCAAAACATTTGAAAGGAAGCTTACCTCTGAACCGTCCTGTGCCATGTTGGAGTTTCTTTACAAAATTTACCTCATCTTCTTTTGAGATATACCCTGATCCTTCTGTCTCTTGTACTTCTTTCCATTTTGTAGAAGCCCTCAAGACGACTTCTTTGACTTCAGATGGTCCTCCTCTTCTCATTTCACATGCAGTTAGTATGCCATGAAGTTGCACCACAGTAAGATTTTGAAGATCCTGCTTTTCTTCAAGAGAAAAAACTTTTGACTCAAATTTTGCCGTTAGTGATCTTAAAACTTTCTCAACCAAAATAGATTCGGTTATTGTTTCTCCCAGATTTCTCATATGATTTACAATATCATCAAGACGTAAAAAGAAATTGTCAATGCTCTCCTCATTATGCATTTTTAGATTCTCATATTGAATTCTGAGAGTTTGGAGTTTAGCACTTTTTACCTTTGCATCACCTTCATAACTTAGAATTATTTTTTCCCATATTTCCTTTGATGTATCCAGCTGCATGACTTTGACAAATTCTAATTCAGTTAGACTTCCCAATAGAGCATTGACCGCCTTTGCATTTGTTTCATAATTCTTTCTTTCTGTTGGATTTGTTGGTGCTGCGGCTGGATATTGATATCCTTCTTCAACCATAGCCCATACATCTGCTCCCAGAGACTAAAGATAGGATCTCATCCTTGTTTTCCAGAAGATTAAATTTTTTCCGTTGAAGAGCGGAGGCCTGATAGATGTTGTTTCTTCTTGATTGCTCATCTTGATTTATCTTCCTTCTAGCGGCTAAGCTTTTTCAGAAGGACCTGCTCTGATACCAATTGTTGGGAAAAATACTGAGAGGGGGGGTGAATCAGTATTTAGAGCTTATAATATAAATTCAACTTTTTCTTTGAGCAGATTTCCATACGCGGTTTTTATGAACGGAACTAGCATATGCACGCGGAAATGCAGAAGGAAACTAGCGTATACTGATTTAACTTTCCAGATTTAGAGAAAATTCTTAGAAGCAATCTTATAAACAGATTTATCAGTTATGTATCATGTTATGAGAATTAATCAACAGAATAAAGCATCACACACATGAACACCAATATTTAAGGTGGAAACCCAATTCGGGAGAAAACCACCGCTGCTGTCGTCTCTGTTTTCAATCTTTATTATATATAAAACCTTTTACAACATAGTACTGATGCAGACTCATACCAGTATGCAGGCTTCTACCTACAGAAGGCTACAACCTTCTCTCGTTTTCTAGCTACAATTGGAAGGGAGCTCCAACCCCCTGATCTCGTTTACCAGCCTCTCCTCGAAGGGAGCTTCGACCCCCTGAAATCAATCACCAGCATCTATTGACAGAAAGCTTCTTCTTTCATACTGAAGGCTTCAACCCCCAGATCTACTATTGACCACGTTTTATCAATTTCATATTGGATCCAACAGCTTCAACACAACCCTTCACTTAACATCAACAAACATACTTTTCCCAATACTTCAAACAGAACAGTGAGACCACTGTAACCAGAATGTCAGAAATAAACCAGACTTCAGAATAGATATGCAGATACAAACTCAACCCTGAACAGTCATTAATTCAAATAGCATACGCTACTTTTCTTCACTGAAGCCGCATACATACATGCTTTCCTGCATACCAACCCGCGTATACTTCTGTGTATTTTATTCTTCAGAAACCCTAACTGCCATACGCTCTTTTCATGAAGAGAACCCGCGTATATGCGCACTTTTTTCTGAAACCAACTAGCGTATAGATCTGTAAAAATAAATTGTGTAGAACAGACCAGATTTATAAAGCTTACCCAGATTTATTAATTTTCTTCAACAGACTTGTGCCAGTTCTTCATGATTTCGTCAGTCGATCAAACCAGAGATTCATCATCGTCAGATCTAGAGATCTTGAACCATCATTATATCCATGGGTGCATCATAGATTCAGATCTATCAATTAAGAACAGATTTCATCCATGCAAATATTCCTTAGAGAAATTTATTCATCAACAACCCTTACACATGCACACCTTGCACTATGATCTTCTTCTCCTTAAATAGATTTAGCTTTTACCAATACCATGAGTCAAAACCACACAACTTCCGATGGTATTCTTGGACGGAATCAAATAAACCATACAGCGCTCAATATTGTGTGCCAAAACCATGGTAATGCCCCTTGGTATTATAATTTTGGAGCGCAAAAGGGCATACGCGACTTGGGACATACTTATCCGTGTGCATACGCGACTTGGCCTTTAAAAACTCGCGTATACATTGTGACATATTATATTTATCATTTCTTTGGCACTTACTAGAATTCTTTTCTCTGTTACTTCTGAGCTGCTCTGTAGATACATCAGATTTACATCATTAACAAATAGGTTGCTATCCAAATACATCTCATCAAGTCAGTTTCCATCAAGGACAACTTCATCAAGTAAGTTGCCATCAAGGACAACATATTGCATCATATTGCCAACAATTGGTATCAGAAGCATAGCAGATACTCCCCTTGAACATGTTCCAACTATTCATCATCAAATCTAATCATATCTAACTCATCAATTATCAAGTTCATCAAAGAACCACTTCATTAGCAGGAATAGCATAAGTCTTGCAACAAATCATAACTTCAGCATTCATATGCATCATATAGGCATCACCAACAGTCTGCAATAAACCAATATCAAAACCAAAAAGCTAATAATAACTGATGGAAGCATAAGAGAAGCTCCCCCTGAATCTATGCTAGTATTATCTATCTCAGAGAAACATATGTGATTATCTAGATCAACACTCGCATATACACGTGACTATCTTTTATGAGATCTGTGTAAAGAAAGTAAGCCATTGATTCTTTTATAGTCACAAATCCTCCTAAACCTGTACTATTTGTTCATGTTCACAGTTACTTCACCAAATGCAATGTCAGTGCAATAAATATCACCAACAGAGTATCAAAACAACATAATATATTCATGCATAGATCCCCCTGAAATCATACATCATTGTTCATGTGGACCTGGTAATCATCACCTACTCTTCATGAGGTTATATACCTCACATTCGCTTCTGCATTCACTGTTACAAATAAATTTTAAGAGCAATGGGCTACAACAGAGACAATATTTTCTACGACTCTGATTGTTTTTCCTTCTTCTTCTAGATCTGCTTGCAATTTATAATCATATGCTCAAACTTGTGGAACTTATCCCATCTTCTATTTCCATTCAAAATTCTTGACCTACAATCATTTACCTTATGTCCAAATGAGATACAAGAGAAACAATATCCATGAAACTATTTGTTATGCCTGGGAATTGATCTAGGAGATTTTCTTTCAGATGTGTGACTTGATTTGGTTTCCTTTTGAAATACTTCATGATGGTTGTTCTTTTTATTACATTGTGAATATGAAGCCATGTGAGTGTATCCAATGCCTATCTTGATTAGAGGATAACGTTGTTCATTGATAATTTTCTCTAGAGATTAAAATGTCTTTACCCATTTGTTGATTTTCTCATAATCTCCCCTTAGAGTCACAACTTTAGATTCTAAATTTTCACAATACATTTCCTTTTCTTGGAGTTTTTTTCCTAATATCTTTATTCTTCTATTGTTTTCTTCCAATTCCATTCTTATCATGTTTATTTCCTTAATCATACTACTTTCTTTTTTTTCCAAATCTTTATTTGCATTCCTGATTTTATCATTTTCTTTCAATGATTTTATTAAGTCGTCTACTTCACAACTATCTGACTCACTAATTGAATGATCTTCAAGATCCATAAGATCCATAATTTTTAGAATATGAATCTGAATTTTCTTGATCATTAGATGTGCTTTGTTTGTCTTCATTAGAATAAAAAAATTTCTTGGTAGAAAACTTCCTTTTGGAAATTTTGTCAACATCCTTTCCATTATCTTTATGGTTTTCTTTATATGGAAATTTGTATGCATATTGACCTACTCCATATTGAGGGTTTCTTCTATGATTTTGATGGTCCCACTTTTCTCATTTCACAAGTTTTCAATATCCCATGGAGTTTTTCAAGAGTAAGACTCTTCAAATCATTCACTTATTCACTAGTAGAGATTTTGGAATCAAACTTTGGAGATAGTGATCTCAAAATATTTTCAACAACAGTAGCATCCTTTATTTCATCACCAATATTTTTCATTGAGTTAACAACCTCCTCTACTCTAAGGAAAAATCTTACAATACTTTCATCATCATACATTTTAAGAGTCGCATATTGAATTCTAAATAATTGAAGTTTAGCGCTTTTTACCTTAGTATCGCCTTCATAAATTTGGATATGATTATCCCACATTTCCTTTTTTATGTTCAGCTTCATGATTTTCATGAACCTAGTTGCGGTTATAATTCCTAAGATGGAATTTATAGCCTTTGCATTGGTTTCATACTGCTTCTTCCCTACAGTATCTGTGGGAATGGAGGTTGGATATTGATATCCACCTTAAAAAATTTCCCATACATCAGCTCCAAGTGCTTTCAAATATGCTCTCATTGTGACTTTCCAAAATACAAAGTTAGTTACATTAAACAAGGGTGGCTTATTAGAAAATTATCCTTCTTTACTACTCATCTTGATGGATTTCCCTATAAGTGATCAAGCTTCTTCTGAGGGACCTTCTCTAATACCAATTGTTGTGAAAATTACTGAGGGAGGGGGTGAATTAGTATTTTCATTCACTTTAAACTTTTCATTTCATATTATAGTTTCTATAAGTTACTATCATTCATGCAACTAGCGTATGTACAGGACTTTAGTTAAAGTAAACAATGTATATCCAGTTAACTGGCTTTTCATATATGGCATCCATTGTTCATCTTTAACCAGTGCATTAGTACTTTAGTATTCATTCATTAAGTAGAATCCAATAGCAATATAGAGCAGATATATTATCAACACACATGAACACCAAGATTTTAGGTGGAAACCCTGTGTGGGAGAAAACCATCATTGTCATCGTATTTGTATTATTTCTTATTATATAAAGAAAATATTCTTACAATCTTGTACTAGAGCATACTCTTACCAGCACGCAAACACCCACCTGTAGAAGGCTACAACCTTCTCTCATTCTCCAACACCCACTGGAAGGGAGCTACAACCCCCTGATCTCATTCACTGGCTCCTACCAGAAGGGAGAACCTACCCCTGAACAAGTTTACCAACTAATACTGGAAGGAATATTTGACTCCCTTACTGAAGGCTCCAACCCTCAACACTTATGTGGACCCCTTTTCATAATGTTTCATACTCGATCCACCTGACTCAAAACATGAAACATGTAGGCCACCTTTCATCATATCTTTTCAAACTATACCCACACCCATCATTAATTTCAATACGAAACTTATTATAAAATACAATCATTGAACCAAGTGAATCACTATAATCATTAGCAAACCAATCTCTTAATCTCAATCCATCATAGCAGCTAGATCAAACCAATCCATAACAGATATAAACCATCATATCATACCAATGTACAAACATTCATCGATATACAAAACCATACATTGTTTAACATCACAGAAACATAGTGTTGTTCCTGCAAAACTTGATTAGACATATTTCAAAATTTATATGTTATTTCTCTAAATCACACTCATGTATGTACACACTTCCTATGTATCATACCTATTTATAGATCTCAGAACATTGAAAATTGAATCAATAATCACTGAACCATGCATAGACCAATTCACTAATCGCATATCACTGAACTAATCACAAACCATAGGTCATTGAATCACACCTAGTCATAATTTTGTACCATTAAAACTTATCAACACAAACAAATCATCTCAATCCACACTATCAGACAGAGATCATCATGATAGAGACATCATTGACAGACAACATCAAATAAACTAGACATCATCAAATGTAAACATCAAGTATTAGTTAAAACCCTAGTTTGTATATGCTACTCCCACAAGGCATATCCATGTATGTACACATTTACAAATCACAAGAACCACATACATATCTAAACATTCTGAAATCATTTCACATAATATATACACGACTACCCAGAGGTTGATCTGCATATGTACGCGACCTTTCAGCAGCAAACCAACATATAGATATGAAATATTTCAATGCAAACATAATTTAACTCTCTAAAACCTTTACTATCAATACTATAGACTTATGAACAATTCATTTAGATCACAACATCATTATTATTACAGATTCATATTTATTAGCTACTTTGACATTTGCAACAAGTAAATCAAACAAGCATATATGTAAACATACTTTCAGATCTGAGTCTTCTCCTTGCTCGTGGGTGCACACCTATTCCAAATCAGATCACACATGTATAACCCACTACTTGCACACTTAACACCTTGATCTCCATCTCCTTATATAGTTTTAGCCTTAGCCAATATCGTGGGTAAATCCCTTGGTAATGTCCTTAGTATTCTTTGATGGGATCAAATAATTGTTGTCGCTCCAATAAAATATGGGCCAATACAATGGTAAAGACCCCTGGTATCCAAATTACCATGGTGCAGATTTTGTACATGACTTCTACTCATAGTAATTTCATATGTATGCGGCCCTTCTTCATAGGAACCATGTATTATTTCTCAAACTTTACTTTCATCATCCAACTGCCACTAAATTTTCCTTTCTCTACCCATGTCTTTTGTAGAATCTATACCAATCTGTATTAGATCATATTATCACAATGTTGACATCAAGTACATATTTATCAATCAATTTTCCATCAAGGACAACATATTAGCCATAATTCCAACATAAAGAGGCTAAATGTTGCTGGTATGGGTCAACCCAATAGGCATGTCTTAGGTAATCAACCAAGTGCACATAATAGGAAACCCCCTCATAACCTTGGATTCGTGTGTCCCTTCATTCAAGTCAACCAATTAAAATTCACATTTAATTTGTTTTATGTTTAAAACATAATGTCCCATATAACCATGGCCTCCCTGCTAGTGTTACACAGTGACAATTATAACATTACAAAAATAGGGAGAACATGAGGATATTATAATGAGGATCTAGAAGAAGAAATATAAATGAAGAAGCTAAAAGGGTTTTTTTTTTAAGGAAAGGAGTTGGTATGTAGGCTAAAAGGGTATTTTTATGGCTTAAATAAATCACTAAGGATGTGGTATCAATAATTTGATCGTTATAATGGGACTTGGCTTCATAAGGAGCAAAGAAAATCACTTTGTGTATTTCAAATTATTCGGTGATCATCTTATTTATTTGGTGTTGTATGGGATGATATGTTGTTGTTTGGAAATTATAGGGAAATCATCTTACAAGTCAAAACTGAGTTGTCCTCTAAATTTGACATTGAATATCTTGGTGCTACAAATTTTCAATTTGGGCATGGAAATTAAAAGAGATTGGTAAAATAGGAAACTCTAGTTAAATCAAAGGAAATATGTCAAGAAAATTTTGCAAAGACTTAATATACATGAATGTAAATCAATAAAGGTCCCTATTCCTAATGGTCTAAATTTATATACAGAATAGTGTCCCAAGAAACAGGAAGAGAAAGATTCCATGTCTCATGTTTTATATGCTAGTTCGTTTATAAGTTTGATGTATGAAATGCTCTATACTAGAGTGGACATAGCACATGTAGTGGCAGTGTTGAGTAGGTATATGTCAAAACTAGGGAAGGAACATTGGTCAACAGTAAAGAGATATTTTAGGTATTTTTTTGGCACTACTAATTATGGGTTGTGCTACCAAAAAATCTCGGGATTGAATATATTATTGGACATACATGTATTTGTTTATGTAAATTGGGCTAGAGACCTAGATCATAGAAGATCTACAAGTGGGTATGTGTATAACCTATTTGGATCAATCATTTGGATGATAAAGAGATTATTTGTATTGTAACTCTCAACTACATGAGCTAAATACATGTTAGACATTCGTGCAACCAAGGAAGCATAATGATTGCAGAGATTGTGTTCAAGTATTTGGGTAATACAATGAGTTGTGAGGATAGATTATGACAATGAAAATGCAATCTTCCTATAAAATAACTTAGCATATCATTCTAAGAAAAAACATATTGATGTTTAGTATCACATTGTGAGATATTTGGTTGAAGAAAATTTGTTGGTGAAGGTGGACACTTTGAATAATGTTGTATATTAGTTAATAAAATATATGAACATTGAGAAGTTCACTTGGTGTTCAGAAATAATGGGAATTACTCTGGTTTTATAAGATTGGTTGCTCTTGTTAAATCTATTGATAAAATATTTCATTTCATTCTTGTTAAGGATACTAAGTTAAAAGTGTCTTTCCCTGTAGTCAAATTTTCGTTACCACAAACACATTTATCAAGAAAAATTTCACATTGGCTTGCCAAAATAGATAGCGTGGAGAGCTCTCAAACCTGAGAGAAGTATTGTATTATTATCATATTCTTTGACTTATGGAATATACAAATAGCAGGGTTTTTATCTTAGGATTTACCCAGATAAAACTTTGTGTTTTGCGATTGAAATTATTTCTCTTTCTTGTTCATGTGATTGTGCGATCGTAATTGGTTTCCACGATTTGTAGATTAGATTCAAGTATTTTGTTTTAGCATATTACAAATATCATTTTGAATCTACATGGATTTTCTACAATTATCATGAAAGAGAAATCTACCCTAATTTGTTTCTCCATTTATTTCTCAATATAAATACCCATAGACCTATAGATTCCAGATGAGAAGCCTTCAAATTGATTGATGATAAAAGATATGATGTGGACTTAGTGGAGATATAAGAAACGCATTTCCTGAATGAATGAATAACATAAGTTTCTTTAGCGTAAACCACAAAGAATAGATCACATACACACATCTAAATATCTACATATGAATATCCTTACATGAACCTTAGATGGATATAAATATGTATATATTGTGTTGCAGTGATGGAATTTGTACAAATATGGTTGAATATTTCCATATGGTTAATTAACAAGAGCAACCATTCTTGCACAAATTCCATCACTGCAACACAATATATACATATTTGTATCCATCTAAGGTTCATGTAAGTATATTCATATGTAGATATTTATATATGTGGATGTGATTATTCTATTATTTGTGGTTTGTGCTAAACAAACTTATGTTGTTCAGTCATTCAGGCAATGTGTTTCTTATATATCCACTAAGTCCGCATCATATCTTTTATCATCAATCAATTGGAAGGCATACCATTTAGAATCTATAGGTGTATAGATATTTATATTTAGAGATAAATGGAGCAAGAAATTAGGGTAGATTTCTCTTTCATGATAATTGTATAAAATACACGTAGATTCAAACTGATATTTTTACTATGCTAAAACAAAATACTTTAATCTACTCTACAAATTTCGGACACCAATTACGATCTCACAATCACATAAAAAAGAAAGAGAAGCAATTTCAATCGCACAACAGAAATATTTATCTGTGGAAATCCTCAGCTAAAAACCCTGCTATCTGTATATTGCATAAGTCAAAGAATATGAGAAAAATACAATGCTTCTCTCAAGCTTGAGAGATATTTCCACTATATCTGTTTGTCTCACTACCAACTTGTGCACAAGATTATCTTGGCATACCTTTCTCTCACAAGATCCGTGCACAAAATTGTGTTTCCTATTGCTTGGTCTCACCAACTCGTGCTCACCAAAACAATGATTAAACTTGTGTCTTTCTTCCTCCTTTTAAATGAAATTTTAATGGTTAAAATTAGTGAGTTATATAATGGAATTATTTATTTTATGCCTTCTTCTGACTGCATACACCACCTGGAAAATTTGGATTATTATACAACTGATAGTACACTTTCCTTTAACTCCAATCTCAACTGGGTCTTCCTCATAATTGAAATGTATGAGCTATTTTTAGTCAATTATCAGTTATCTTATTGATCACTGCATGTGAATTAAATCCAATTTAATTCACTTTACCTCTCACTAGTTCCTCCATCAGTTAGAACTAGTTAAATTGATTTTAACTCAATTAAATTAAATTATTAATTACAACTCAAAATAAACTAAACCAGAGCTCCTAAAAAGTATGAGACACTCTACATGCCTCTAGTTTGACCCTCAACTCAAATTAACTGAACTAACTAAGTCTTCCTAACTTAGTTAACTCGTACAAGTTTCCATGTGATGTGGAATTACAATTTACTTCTAATTTAATTAAGGGAAAAATAAATTAGAAGCGTCTTCTTGTTTCCATATTCAATACTTATTGTTGCAAATTTCAACACTCCCTCTCAACAATAAAGGGATTCAACTCTATCCTGATTTGGTATCTCTGGAATGTTCTGCATGTAACACTTCTCTCTAGTGTTGTTGCTACTGCAACTTCTGAAACTGGAAAGCATCCAAAATGAATAAATATGTGATCATTATGATGCATCTCTCGCCAGAGTCTCTGACTGCTACTAGTCTCTGCATTTGTCACTCTGAAATATGACTGAATCAACCGCCACTGATCCATCCTGCTACTGTGTATTGTGGGCCCCTATAGCAAGGTAATGATCAATGAGACAAGACATCTCAATAGACCCTGCTAAAATTTTTGCACTCTTGGGACCATTACTTCACATCGCCCCACCTCTCACCTGGAGGTATGGAAGCATGTGCTCCATCTTCCCACTTGGCTCGAAATTCCACCCTACTAGAAGTCTCTTCTTGAGTGGATGCCTTCGCTCGGTCTCCTCTATGCTTCTCTAATTATGGTTGCTCCATAAAAATTTTAGGCTTCTTCTAAGGCTACATGTTGAGATATAATTCATGCTCCCTCTCAACCACCAAGTCTCTAACCTTTTCCTTGCTCCTAAAATCTTTGCATGCGTCTTCGACATCAAGAGCATACAGGTTCTTGACTCGCACACTAATCTTCTTCACTCATCCTATGGCGATGTTTCTAAGGAAAACATTTCCTTTTCTAAATATCACATCATCGCCACGATCTTCCAATACCGCAACAGAAACAAGATTCTTCTTTATTCCTGGAACAAAAAACACATATTTGTGATCAGGTGATTAAATTTTCACTTAAAAATCAGAGTTCTCAGAATGACATGAAACCTGAAGGACCGCATAGTGTTCATCATTTTGAATCTGGTGCAACTCGTTCACGTGAAATGGACTCTGTATGGCTTCAGAAACCTGTTTTTTCCATTCTTCTAAACAAGCAAAATTTGGAAAAAAAATGCAAACAGGGAGCCTAGTCAGCATTTTGTACTGCTCGCGTGGCATGCTGACTGGGCAGGTTAAAATTTCGTCAACTATTTCCTCCAACGAACGGGTGACTGACAAGTGGCAAGATTTGGTTGGCGAATGTTTGGAGTGGTGGAACTTTTTCATTGGTTTGTTTTGGGCCAAAGAGGAGGAGGTGTGTGGCTCATCCTGGGGCCACCACTTGTCCTTCTCACAACAGTGAAAAAAAATTTATGTACCGAAAGGGCTTGGTGGGGATCAAACACAAGACCTCCACCCAGCTAACAAGTCGTGCCACCAGTCCACCTACACCATTGTTCTTAATCTTATCATTCTCCAAATATATTTAAATTTTATTGAACATGGCGATGGGGGAAGAGGGGGCCAGCCCCCAATACATGACCGAGACATGAAACCACGACGGAGCACCGGAGGGCACTTAACCTTAAGCGCAATCAATTAACTCTAATCTCGCAATTATTTAACACTAATCCCATTTAATTAGTGTTAATCCAGTTTTACTGATGGAGCACTGAGTTTTGGTGCTAATCAGGTTTAATTACTGGATAAGTAGGTTTTATTAACTAATCTGGGATTAAGTTGGCGGTTCCAAAAAATCTGGTGGGATTTTCTAATTTTAGCACCAGTTAGCCCAATTTGGGACCAGTTAGCTAAATTTGGGGAGGAATTTGTGGAGCGGACTTGAAGAAGTAATAAATCAGCCAATTTTCGACCAAATGAGGATCATAAAGAGGCTAAGGTACCATTTTCGGGCATTCTGGACTCAATGGAGAAGGTCTCAAGAACCATTGAGCACATCTACATAGTAATTTTGCAAGTTGAAGACCAAGTATGAATGGATCAAACACTGTTACCGATGAAATAGGTAACCTGACCTCAAAACGAGAACTCTAGCCCAAAAAGACTCAAAAGACATGAAAAAACACCCCAAAAACAAAAAAAGTCTATTCCAGAACGCACTTGGTTTTTTTTTAAGGTCAAATTTCAACATTTTATAAAATTATGCTAAAAACAAAATTGTTTCTTGAAAAAAGGATTGAAAAAACACCCTCAAAACAAAACCAGTTGACGCTGGAATAACCAAAAAAACAAAAAATTTCATATTTTTGACATTTTTAAAAATAGAAATAACATTTTTTTAATTTTTAAAATTCAAACATTAGAAAAAACCTAAAATTTAAGAAAAAAAATAAATTTAAAAAATAAAAACATTTTAAAGCTTAAAATTTAAAATATATAGGAATAAAAAAATAAAAACAAAAACAAAATAAAAAATTTAATTCAAACATTAAAAAAACCTAAAATTTAAGTTTAAAAAAAAAAAAAATTATAAAAAATAACATATAGAAATTAAATTTAAAAAAGAAAAAGAAAATGTTTATTAAATTTAAAAAAAAATAAAAAATAAAAAAAATAAAAACTAAAATAAAAAATTAAATTTAAAGAAATATATTAAATTTTAATAATTAAAAAAAATAAAAATAAAAACAAACAAACAAACAAACATTATTCAAATTAAAAGTTAAAAAAATGAAAAATTAATTAAAAAATGAAAAATGAAAAATAAAATACAATAAAAATATTAAATTTAAAAAAATATATATTAAAAAAACAAATAGATTTTAAAAAATAAATTAAATTTAAATTATAAAAAATAATATATATATATATATATATATATATATGAACTTAAATTAAAAATATATATATTAGATTTTATTAAATTTTTAAAAAAAATGTTAATAAACAAATTAAATTTTAAAAAAAAAATATGAAATTTTAATAAATAAATGAATAAACAAATCAATTTTGAAATAAAAAAAAAAAATTAAATATAAAGAAAGAAATTTAAAAAAAAAAACATTGTTAAAATAAAAACTTAAAAATCAATTAAAATTGTAAATTGAAAAAAAAAATTAAATTAAATAAAATATATTAAATAAAAAATAAAATAAAAACAAATTAATTTGAAAATATTAAGTTTAATTTTTAAAAAAAAAAAAAATCTAATTTTAAATACACAATTTTAATTGAAATAAAAAAAAATATAAAAATTTTATGTAATTAAAAAAATAATAATAAAAAATTTAAAAAATATTAAATTCAAATAAATTTAAAAAAAAAATTGTGTCATATTTTTGACATTTTTAAAAATTGAAATAACATTTTTTAATTTTTAAAATTCAAACATTAGAAAAAAAACCTAAAATTTAAGAAAAAAAATAAATTTAAAAAATAAAAACATTTTAAAGCTTAAAATTTAAAATATATAGGAATAAAAAATTAAAAATTAAAAAAAAAAAAAATTTTAATTCAAACATTAAAAAAAACCTAAATTTTAAGTTTAAAAAAAAAAAAAATTATAAAAAGAAAGAAATTATAAAAAATAACATATAGAAATTAAATTTAAAAAAAATAAAAAATGTTTATTAAATTTAAAAAAAAATAAAAAATAAAAAAAATAAAAACTAAAATAAAAAATTAAATTTAAAGAAATATATTAAATTTTAATAATTAAAAAAAATAAAAATAAAAACAAACAAACAAACAATCTTCAAATTAAAAGTTAAAAACAAAAAATTAATTAAAAAAATGAAAAATGAAAAATAAAATACAATAAAATATTAAATTTAAAAAATATATATTAAAAACAACAGATTTTAAAAAAATAAATTAAATTTAAATTATAAAAAATAATATATATATATATATATATATATATATATATATATATATAAACTTAAATTAAAAATATATATATTAGATTTTATTAAATTTTTTAAAAAAATGTTAATAAACAAATTAAATTTAAAAAAAAAATATGAAATTTTAATAAATAAATGAATAAACAAATCAATTTTGAAATAAAATTATGCTAAAATTGGCGGCGCCACCACGATCAAAAAATTCTTTTTTTTTTAAATTTTTTTTAATTTTTAATATACTTTTTTTAAATTTGTTTTTTTTTTAAATTCAAAAAATTTAAAATTCTTTTTTTTCAATTCAAATTTTTTTATTTTAAATTTAATTTGTCTTAATTTTTTTTTAATTTAATATTTTAGATTAATTATTTTTTAAAATTTAAAATTTATTTGTTAAATTTATTAAATTTTAATTTAATTTAAATTTATTTTTTAATCTTTTAGTTTATTTAGTTTTTCATTTTTAAAATTTATAAATGGTTTGATTTAAAAAAAAATAGTAAATTTATGGATATTTGTTTTTTAATTATTTGCACGTGGTTTTTTTCTTTTTCTTTTTTTTTTTTTAATTTGTATTTTTTTTCTTATTATTATTATTTTTTTAATTTAATTTTTTAAATTTAATTTTTTCTTTCTTGTATTTTATTTTTTTTATCTAAATTTTAATTTTGTAATTTAAATTATTTTTAAATTTTCTATTTTAATTTTTTTTTAATTATATGGTTTTTTTTAATAACTTAGGAAAAAAAGTTTTTGATATAATTTTCGAATATTTTTGTTTTTTTTATTTACTTTTGTTTAAATTTTTTTATTTTTACGAGTTAATTTTGTTTTTTTTTTACTTTTTTATTGGTTTTTTTTATTGTTTTTATATATTTTTTTAATCTAAGTTTTGTGTTTTATTACCAACATGAAAATCACCACTCTAAAAAAAAAAGGTTGATGTTGTATCAATACGTTTCAAAATTAGCATGAAAATCACCGCTCTAAAAAAAAAAGTCGATGCTGCATCAATACGTTTCAAAATTAGCATGAAAATCACTAATATTTTAAAACAAATATTCATACTTCATAAATAAAAATATTAGAGTGTCAAAAATGTGCTATAAAAAAAAAAAAGTGATTTTGCATCACCACTTTTCAAAATCGGGTGCTTTTTATGCTACCAAAAAAAAGTAGGTAACAGTGCAGCTACCTATTTCATCGGTAACAATGTTATCAATCAGGATTTTGAGCATAATGTTTTGATTATCCAAATTGAGCTCAAAAAGAGGCTACATAGAGGTTTTTGGATGCCATGAATCCAATGGTAACTTCTCTTTTCTGTTTTGAGCACACATAGATGGCCTTTTTCAGGTTTTAGGCTAAGGGGTGTATGGATCAAGCAGGGTTTCGTAGCAGTCCCTGAGGGTGTTCAACATGAAGAAGGCCTTGTAAGGGTTTTTCCTCAACTTCGAAATTCATGTGTAGCAACTGTAACCAGTAGAATTCAACTTAGGCTTAACCTATTACATCATGAAGTTCTCATTATGTGCTTCAATGTGGAGTTGAAGGATGCACATGATGTTTTTGACTCATTTCAATGGAAGTATGTCATCTTTGTAGGAGATGTTTTGAGTTGTTGTTTTTATGAGAGCTCTATGTAGGATAAAATTACCTTGTAGGGGTAATAGCTACATTTTATTTGGAGCAAACTTTCATGTATTACATTGATACTGAATTTATATGAGTGATCTAGGCATGTTGACAGACCCTGAGATGTAGCCGAGGAGGGGTGAAATCTGTCAACAAACCTTTTGTATTGCTCTTCTTTAAGCCTACATGGATTATGTGTGTTATGATCATGATGTTTCGTTCCATATGAATATTAATTCATGTTTAAGAGACATTAAACAAACATGTTGGTTTTGAAGACCCAACTTCATGCTTGCAAATCGTTGACACGGTCCTAGGTTTAGTTATGTAATTTTGAGGAAGAGGAAAAATAACACCTCCTCCAAATTCAGATCATTTGGTATTAGAGCTACAGTTGACCAAGTTGCAAGATGGGTAGAAAAAAGAGTCTCCAGGAGCTTGAGGAGCGAAATTTGGCTCTTCGAATGGAGAATATAGAGTTGAGAAGGTTGTTGGAAATTGTTGAAGAGGAGAAGAGGCACATGCGCTTTCTATTGAAGCAAGTGCTTAATGAGCAAGTAGCTGAAATGTCAACTCCTGCACCAAAAAGAGAAACCTCCAATATGAAGCCGGTATGTGGACATGGTTCAAATAGTGGATTTGGACCATATGAGGAAGATGATGCGTGTCTATTTTGTAAGCATATTCAAGAAGCACACCATATGTTAGTGGATAAAACTGGGTGGCTAGAGTCATCTACAAGTTGGCCATCATCATCATCATGAGAGGCTGAGAATATGACTAGAAAATATAAGGATTTAATTAGAATTTCTAGTACCAATCCTTCCATATATATGCATAAAAATGCTTTTGCAGCATTCGAGCAACATACCAAAGGCATAGGTATGAAGTTGCTCTCCAAGATGCATTATGAAGGTGGTGGCCTAGGCATAAATGGCTAGAACATTATTAATCCAATTTTGGTAGAGGAAAGACCAAAATATATGTTATTGGGATATGGTCGCAAAGATTATGGAGAGTTCTCTAAATGGCATAAAGCGCATCAAGCATATGAGAAAGAGATGTCACCTCCTTGTGACTACCGTCGAAGTTGCAACTCCAAAGATAGGTATAACTCTCAAGAGTGTTTTTCAAGGCATGGTGATTTTTAATACTTATGGAATCATTACCATTGTATATTTTGTGATTTTTTTTACCATTTCATGGCTATGTGTGAGAAAAGCATGATAATGGTTAAATGAATGAACAAAATTTTGGGCATCAAACATAATGACTTTCTTTCGCATGAGAGAAATTATGTGTCTGCAAACAAGAAGAAGTTTTTTTGTGCTCATTGCAAAGTGCATGGACGTGACACTCAATGATGTTGGAAGTTACATATGAAGCTTCATTTAAATAAAGGTAAAGATATTATGTGACATGATGCAAGGGAAACAAAATGTGGCCAAGAAGACTCGCAACAATCCTGAGCAACCTTTAAGACAAGATGGTGCAAGAAGAGAACCCACAAGACTAGGAGAGGCATGATTGGGTAGACTTATTGTAAATTTGTTTTGTAAATTGAGTAAATACTTCTTTTCATTACCTGTTTAGGTACTTTTGTATAGTGAACATTTGTTGTCACTATGTTGAACAAGTAGATGTTTTTCATTCATGTATGTATTGGCTTGTTATAGTCATCATTTTCAAGGACTTTTGTGAATGTACAAAATTGTCGTTCAAGTTGTCTACAAGTTTGTCAAATGTTCGCCTATACAAGTATTCGATTTGATACTTGTGTAAATAGAGTCTTGTGGTTAAGATGACTATGTTTTGTATACAAGGCCAAGCATATCATTAAACATTTTTTTTGCAGTAGGGTACTACTCATGTACAAATTCAGCTTGAAGACGTTAAAGAAAATTTATGTTGTTTCTGATTTCCAAGATGGAGTCAATTTTGTCTTCAACAATTTAACTTTAGGGATGAAGTGTTTTCAATCCATGCAAAGATGAGGGTAAAGAGCATGTTCAGATTCCACTCAGTAGTATTTTTATTCCTAAAACAGCGATAAGAATGTTGGCTCGAATCTTGACAGGACAGTAGGTCTTCATGAGGATGATAAGTGAAGTGTCTTGATTGGGGATTGAAGGGAACCAATTGAAAATTTTGTAAATTGGATTGAGTTTTGTGGGTATTTTGAGTTACATCCTATTTATATTGACTAGGGAAGTAAACTTTTGGATTCCAAAAGTTCCTAGTGGGGAGGTGTGATCAGGAGATCAAATTATCACTCAAAAATCAAAGTTCTCAGAATGACACGAAACCTAAACGACCGTGTAGTGTTCATCATTCTGAATTCGATAAAACTCGTTTCACGTGAAATGGACTCCGTATGGATTTAGAAAAGTGTTTTATCAGGTTTTCTAAATAGGCAAACTTTGGCAAAAAATGCAGACAGGGAGCCTAGTCAACAATCTATACTACTGACATTGCATGTTGACAACGCAAGTCAAATTTTGGTCAACTATTTCCTCTAGCGAATGGGTGACTGCCAAGTGGCAGGTGTTGGTTGGCACATGTTTGGAGTGGTGGAAATTTTTCATTGGTTTTTTTTGGGCCAATGAGGAGGAGCCATATGGCCAAGCCTGGAGCTGCCACATGTCCTCCTTACGGCTGTGTCAAATTTTTTATGTATCAGAAGGACCAGATGAGGGTTGAACACGAGACCTTCGCCCAGCTAACAAGCCACCCCATGAGTTTCCCTACACCATGGTTCTTAACCTTATCATTATTCGCATATATTTAAATTTTATTGAACGTGATGATGGGGGGGGGAGGGGGCCAACCCCCAATACATAACCGAGACCTAGAACCACAGCGGATCACCAGAGGGCGCTTAACCTTAAGCTCAATCAATTAACTCTAATCCCACAATTATTTAACACTAATCCCATTTAATTAATGTTAATCCAGTTTTACTAAAGAAGTGTCAGGTTTAGCACTAATCAAGTTTAATTAGAGGATAAGCAGGTTTTATTAACTAATTTGGGATTAAGTTGGCAGTTCCAACAAATCCATCGGGATTTTCTAATTTTAGCGCTAGCTAGCCCAATTTGGGGCCAGTTAGCTAAATTTGGGGAGGAAATTGTGGAGCAGACTTGGAGAAGTATAACTCAGCCAATTTTTGCCCAAATGAGGAGCAAAAAGAGGCTAAGGTACCATTTTTGGGCATTCTAGATTCAATTGAATAGGTCTCAAGAGCCATTGAGCATAGCTACATAGTATTTTTTCAAGTTTAAGACCAAGGATGTATGGATCAATCAGGATTTTGAGCATAATGTTTTGATATTTTATCCAAATTGAGCTCTCAAAAAGGCTTCATAGAGGTTTTTGGATGCTATGAATCCAATGGTGACTTATATTTTCTATTTTGAGCAAATCTAGATGGAATTTTTCATGTTTTAGACTAAGGGGTGTATGGATCAAGCAAGGTTTGGTACCAATTCCTAAGAGTGTTCAACATGAAGAAGACCTTGTAGGGGTTTTCCTCACCTTCAGAATTCATATGCGGTAGTTGTAACCAGTAGAGTTCGACTCAGGTTTAAATTCTTTCATCATGAAGTTTTCATTATGTGCTTCAATGTGGAGTTGAAGGATGCACATGATGTTTTTGACTCATTTTAGTGGAAGTATGTCATCTTTGTAGGAGATTTTTTGAGTTGTTGTTGTGCGAGTTCTCTGTAGGAGAAAATTACCTTGTAGGGGTAATAGCCACATTTTATTTGCAGCAAAATTTCATGTACTCCATTGATACCGAATTTCTATGAGTGGTCTAGTCATGTTGACAGGCCCGGAGATGTAGCCTAGGAGGGGTGAACTCCGTCAAAAAATATTTTTTCTTAATTTTATTTATGCCTACATGGATTATGTGTGTTATGATAATTATGTTTAGTTGCATGTGAATATTAATTCGGGTTGAAGAGACATTAAACAAACATGTTGGGTTTCAAGACCCAATTTCATGTTTGCAAAGCGTCGACGTGGTCCTAAGTTTAGTTATGTGATTCTAAGGAAGAGGAAAGAGAACACCTCCTCCAAATTCAGATCACTTTGATTTTGGGCACTCTGGAAACTCAGATCTGCCCTGGAACTGTCCCTCTGTCACAAAATTTTATGAAAAAATAGTTGATTTTAAATTGCCTATATATCCCTCATATGAACTCCGATTTGGCTGTTTTTTTTAAGTTTGGGTATATTTTCGCAAGAAATCCAGATGTGCTATTTTTTTTAATTTTTCACCAAATGTTTTAGATCTGCTCTGCAAAATTTCCGCCCAAAAAAATCCTGCAAAAAAAATGAAAACCAAATTCTCCCCAACTCTGCCCAAGAAAGTGCTCTGATACCATGTGGAAAATCCATGTAGATTCAAACTGATATTTGTAATATGATAAAACAAAATAATTGAATCTAATCTACAAATTACGGAAACTAATTACGATCGCACAATCACATGAACAAGAAAGAGAAAGAATTTTAATCACACAACACAAAGATTTATCTAGGGAAAGTCTCAGCTAAAACCCCTATTGTTTGTATATTGCATAAGTCAAATAATATGAGAACAATATAATTCTTCTCCCATGCTTGAGATCTCTCTGCACTATCTCTGTTTGTCTCACTACCAACCTGTGCACAAGCTTCTCTTGGGACACCTTTCTCTCATACACTCCATGCACAAGCTTGTGCTTCCTATTTCTTGGTCTCACCAACTCGTCCTCACCAAAACAATGATTAAACTTGTGTCTTCCTTCCTCCTTTTAAAGGAAATTCGAATGGTTAAAATTAGTAATTTCTCTAATCAATGAATATTTTTTTTTACTTCTTCTTCTGACTGCATGCACCACCTCAACAATTTGGATGATTATACAATTGATAGAACACTTCCCTTTAACTCCAATCTCAACTGGATCTTCCTCGTAAATAACATGCATGAGCTATTTTTAGTGAATTATCAGTTGTCTGATTTATCACTGCATATGTATTAAATCTAATTTAATTCACTTGACCTCTCACTAGTTCCTCCACCAATTATAACTAGCTAAATTTATTTTAACTCAAATAAATTAAGTTAATTAATTACAACTCAAAATAAACTCAACTAGGAATCCTAAAAAGTAGGATACACTCTGCATGCCTCTATTTTGACCCTCCACTCAAATTAATTGAAGTACCTAAGTTCTCCTAACTTATTTAACTCGTAAAAGTTGTCATGTGATGTGGAATTACAATTTACTTCTAATTTAATTTAGGGAAAATTAAATTAGAAGTATCTTCTTGTTGTCATTTTCAATATTTCTTGTTGTAAATTTAAACAATAATTAGTTGTGAGCGTTTGTTGGTTTTTTATTATTATGTTATGTTCTTCTTCATTAAATAACTACCAAAATGTACATGAAGATCACAAAGAAAAAAAAACACGAGAAATCAGGCTCTCCAAACCAGGGCCAAAACCCCAAAAGGGGGAAAACCCAGAAAATTCATCTTCTTATAGAATTAGATCAAAGTGAGATATCTATTACCCAAGACCAAGACAAAAATATCCATAAATTTCCCAATTCAACCCTCCTTCAATCCTTCGTCTAGCAATTCAAATTCAACAAATTCAAAGCTGGTCGAACATCTAAATTATGGCAAATCCCTAAAATTTTGGACTCCCTAAAATCTCAGCCCTGTAACAGTTTAGAGAAACTCACACATGTTAGGAGAATATGGCATAAAATTATGGTTTCTTTCTCCTTGACTTCACTCCTATTTTCCTTGAATTTTCATTGAACTTCCTCTTCTTTTTGAAAAAAATCGAAGTGATGATATATGCCAAATGAGGTAGCAATTCTCTTGTATTTATACACTTCTCGGGAGGTTGAATATGTGCCTCTTCTAGGTCAACTTGTCCTGGAGGGCTGACTTGGTTTTGTGGAGGACAAAAATGAATTTTTGACTCTTTTGAAACAAAATTTTCATCTTTTTTCGTCCAAGAATTCCAAATGGGACTTTGACTCAAATATATTATTTTGACTCAAGAATAAATTTTCTTTGACTCAAATAAACCTACGAGCATGAAGAACATGCTTTGACTAGAGAATAATAATAATAAAATTTGTTTTTCTTCTTTTTGCTTTTATATGAAATACATATTGATACAAGTATAATGATAATGATGAAGACCGAACCTAGTTACTTTTCCAACAACTTCCCCATATCAAAAGGCATAGATATTTCAATGTGGCTAGTATTGGAAGGCATACAATATGATATATGGGTATTTCATAGGATATTGGAAGGAATTCAATCTCTCTATCAGTTAAGTCATGTACTATCATCTATACATATTTCAATTCTTTTATATTCTATATTTTGGGAAAGGCATATCATACATATCAAACAACATCAAATCATATAGGTATGACATGATTGGGAAGAAAAAGGAGTTTGTTGTATGTTCAACCATTTGTTTCAAAATTTTATACTTTAATAGAGATTAAGAGGATGGAATAGGATTTACCCTTGGCTAAGAAGTAAGTCCTGCATCATGAATATTTGGATTATAAGCATTTAGAGAATCTGTTTGTCAAGAAGATGAACCTTGAGCAAAAGTGGTCTTTTGAGGACAAACTTATTATTATTTTGATAAGACTTATTTCTCATGTCAATTCATATTATATCATATTCGAGAGTTAAATATAAAGTGACAATTGTAGAATCATATTATTTTCCAAAAATACATTCTCGAGCGTTATTTTTCACTTTACAAGAATTTTCATCATGGTTCTATTCATGTAAATTACAACATGATCTCAAAATTATTGTTCTAGGATAAAAAAAATTAAGATTTATTTCTCAAAAAAGCTTGTGTAGAAGTCTCTACGGATGTTGAAACAACACAATTTCTCTCAAAAGTAATCATACTATTTCCCATATCCTATACATGCTACAATATAGTTGATATATCAATCCACTTAATTAGAGCCTTTGATAGAAGATGTATCCTTGTCAATTTTTCTTCATACTCTAAACATGTCTATCAACATTATTTTCTTCCAATCTATTTGCTAAGAATGTAATGCATTAAAGTTTCTTGATTCTAAGGCATAATGACCTTAGGTATTTGAATATACAATTTTTTTGAAACATAAATTAAACTATGTAAATTTGAACAAATAGCATAATTCAACCCAAATTGAGAATAGTTTAGGAAAAATTCAAAAAATTATTAACAACTTTACATTACGAAGAATTAAAAAATAATAGCATGTGCATGTCATTATCATTTTCCCCTATATTATGATGCATTCCATAAAGCAACTAAATGTTCTTTTACATAAATAGTTTCATTTCTACATGATTTAGGAAAATGATTTTTAAATTTAGGAAAAGGGTTAATAGTTGGATTTAAATTCAAAGGAGAAGGTACAGGCCAAGGAGTGGCAGTCACATATTCAAATTGGAATAAACCATATTGTTTGATTATATTTTTAGAGTTTTTCATTGAATGAATAAGGTTGAAGTGACTGCACATGCTTCCGATTAGAGAAGAAATAAAATCTTGAGATGTGGACACTACACTTGAATCACTAAAATAAGTCATTATTCTTTCTTAAGAGAGAAGGTATTGGATAAAAATGTAACTTTAATCTAGTAATCAGAATGAGACTACCAAAGTTTCCTTTGTAAACTTTCTAATATCTTCTTTTTTCTCCCAATTTCAATGAAAGGGTTTAAATCAAGTGAATTACCTCGTTCTTATGAGACACAAATTTGGGAGGAAACATGACAACTAATTGGTGAGTAAAACAATTTCAAGCTTTGCTTTCAAGGGATTTTCTTCATTCTTGAATCTTTATGTCATGGGTAATAATGTCCCAATAATTTTCAAGTTTTATATAAGAAACAACAATTTACAAAATAAATTCAAACATTCTTAAATAAATTCTTCTTTTATCAAGAAAATGAACTCCTATATCTGGTTGTTAAGGAGTAGGCAAAGACATCAAAATCAAAAAATAAAATAAAATGAACTAGAGAGTACAGTTACTCACCAATTTGGTGGCAAAAAATATGTTAATAGAGAAGGTTTGATGCTTCTCATAAAAACATATTAAATCTTATTAGACTAAGTGAGATAGGTGAGAATGTTATCTTGGGTTTATATATCTTGATTTTACAACCAAATTCCAAAATACAAAGCCCTTGAAATTTGAAAATTTTTTTTAGAATTATAATTCTTTTATTTTTCTCCTTATAACAATCAAAATAATAAAAGTTTGAAATAATAGTGTTTCAACTTATAAACATAAATCTTTCAAATTTATAAAGAGATATAAAGTAAGTAATAATATCAAAATATTCTAATAAACCAAATTTGAGAAAGAAATCAATAAGAAACTTTTATTTTAAATACCATTTTGAATTACATGACTAATTGTATTTTCATATCCATGTGAGGATCAAGAAAAAAGATGTCCTTAAAAGTATAAGATGTGATAATAACTCATATATAAGAAACTAAGTGCCACGAGAAAGAGAAAGAAGAACAAAACTTTGATATGGACCATTTCAAGAGATGTGAAAACTTTAGCAAAACTTAGGAAAATTTACACTAATTATTATTGAATTGGATCATAACTTCTAAATAATGCAAACAAAATACAAAGAGAATAAATAACCATGAAGAACACCGAAATTCAATAGTACTCAATATTTCCTCATCACTTTTCAAGATGTCCCTGCTATCAATAAGATAATTTAGTAAACAAGAAACACATGATTAAAATGAATAATAATAAAAAATTACTCACAAATCTCGCACATACCTTCACACAATTGTTTTTACTCCTCTCAGAAACTTCTCTCTTTTTTTAAACTTATATAAAACAATTGTATAGTTCAACCAACTTTTAATAACTTATTTAATATTTATTATTTTATAAATTTCCATAGGAGAGTGAAATGGTCATGAACATAAAAATAATTTTAACTAATAATAATAATAGATGGGGTCTCACTAGAATTTTTTATTAAACTTTATTACACATGAAATATCCTTGTGACTCTCATATTCAAAAACATAACTAACATATATGGAAAAAGATATATCAATAAATACATCATCATAATAATAATCATTATCACACTTGTACCTCCCTTTGTAAAAATATGATGTTTGAGTATATCAAATAAAATATCATATAATCAACTTTTGCCCAAAACTTTATGCCTCAAATATCCAAACCATAAATGTTGTCATGTAAATAAAATAAACATCAAATTGTGTAAATTTTGGGTGCATGTGTTTAAATACTATTTCTCTTTTACCATCATCCCTTATCTTATTTTATTGTACTTTTGAATGTGTAGAAGTATATTGATAAAACTCGGTACTAGAAATATTTTTAATTGGTTTTTTATAAATATTATCTCTAGGATGAAAATGCCACTTTCCATTCCTAGTGGAAGAGTGGGAAAAAGAGGTAGCATAAGTAACATTAGGTACAAAAATAGGTGGAAATATATACATCACTTGGGATAACATGCCAATGAATTATACCAAAGGGGCATCTAACAAGATTGTTTTCCCAACCATCATCTATAGGATGATGGTGTATTTACGAGACATCCATAATACTCGGGAAAGATTACAAAGGCACATTAGGTGGGGGAAATTGTTGGGGCAAGGCTAGTTTTCCACCAAAGTCTAAGCATCATGTTTAGGTAAGTTTGTTAATTTCATTTGAATTGGCATCGAGATGGATAAAAATTTGATTATTTTTTTCTTTCTTCTTTCCATACCATGTGTTGACATTTTGCCTTGGCCTCTTCTATTTCCTTCTCTTTCCCTGCTAAAAAAGCTCATATATATAGTACCATTAGAGTTAACTAATCTTCTCGAGTGAAATACAATATGCAATAATAATACATAATTTTACAAAACAAGTGTTGAATATTCTTGGCAAGAGCAAAATTACATCATACAAAACACTGAGAAAGTAAGAGGGAAATGAAAAAGAAATTAATCAATGATGCTGAGAGAAAATCAAACATACTCTATTTTTATACTAGACTTCCCTTATGGATACTATGATCCATTTTTTTGATATCTTAACCTAAATACTTTCAATTACTTTCTTGTTCCTAGGTTGATACCCAAGTGGTTAATGAGGAGGGATTGTAACTTTGTTGGAAATATGCCTACGCTATTTCAAATCTAGCTTGACCCACATCGAACTAAGAATGAAACTGATGTATACTACATTTAGTTTGTGCAATGGAAAGAATCCTTATCCCCCTCTGACATGTGATTGGGATGACTAGCACGAGAGAGATTTCCCATCTCTAAAGTGCCTAACCTAAGTTATGCACTTCATCCAACATTTGAACTAGGGGAATAGAAGCTAACTGGAGTCGCACCTATTGCGTCCATTCTTATTCTATTGCTTTCCAGCTTTTCATAAAAGGCTTTGAACCTCCGTAATAGGCCTGGCCAACTTGGCCCACTGAGTTAGATCAAAGTTTTTAAGAGATCCTTGAATTATGGAGGAATTGCACATTTATAGATTCACAAAAAGATCTATTTGATTCAAATCAATATCTATTTCGATTTCCCAACATGTTAATAGAAGGTATGGGTCAAGGACTTGAAAATTTAAGAAACAATGTACTAAATATGCTTGATTCTATGGACTGAAAACTTCACATTGTTATAGAAAAAGTTACAAAACCCTATATAAAACATACAATACACATAATCAATTTTCTTTTAAATACATATCACTATCGCTATTTCTACTAGAATGATATATCATCATAAAATAATGCTTCAATCAACCTTTAATTGGTAACATAATAGAGCTATGCTTCAATAGGTAGATGTAAAATGATAAGTATGAAGGATTCCAACCATAAAAAATTCATGCCAGCACATTCTTTTTCCATAACACTATTGATTGTGTGCTATAGGAATTTCATATATAAATATAATATTCAAGCTCAATTTCATCTAAGTAATTTTAATATATACAAATGAATAATATTCAAGCTATATTATTTCATCTTTAGTTGTATAAATGCATGGAAAGTGATAATATGGAAAGATTGAATGAAAGTACTATAAGATATAGTATATTTTATAGTATTTCCAAAACAAAATTAAAATCGTAATTCTTATTATTAAAATCAACATAATTCTTAAGGCTATAAGTTATCATTAAATAGGAGATCAAATATCAACTAGAGTCCAAACTTTTTCCATGATATTTTTATACAGGGTAAGACTAAAATCAATATAGTATGTAATGAAAACCTTTCTTTCATCATTCAACATGATTCTCAAGACATAATTTTTATCACGGTGTATACAAAGTAAAATATGCAACAACAAAAACCAAATGCATTACAATACATTGTTGATATTTTTGTAACATGGGCAGACATTCTCCCAAGGGGTCATGATGATTTGATTAGTGGGGGAATGATACATTCACCCATGGATCCATGCTTATTTGGCTAGGGGTGAATGGTCTAGGGGTATTGTTTCTCCAATGGGGCCATGCTGATTTGGCTAGGGGATATTATCCCACAATGCTCACATTGCTTTCTCTAGGATGAAGTGATATATTTTTATAGAACGGGTTTGATTTGTTTATGTAATGGGGTTTTTACCCATTACTCAAATAAAAAATTCTAGTCTAAGATTGATTTGTGATGTAGGATCCATTAGTGAAGGGGTTTCTTGTGATGAGGTGCCCCTTGATGGGTCTCCACTCAAAATTATCTCTCTATATAAATAGACAAGCACGTGAGATGAAAATTATCAACATAGCAAGCTCATTAAATCTCTTCTAGTGGAGGAGAAATTCATACAAGGAGAAATTTTTTGTTGGAGATCATCTTTAATCTCTCTTCATCATTATATAATTCTTCTTGGAGGCCACACATGTGAGAAGAAGGTTGATTTTAACTAAACCATTAATTAGGTTGAGTTTTATTAGATCATTGACCAGGTCAAGTTTGACCATACCATTGGCCAATTTGAGTTTGACTGTGACTATTTGATTGAGAGTTGATTGCAGGACTGAGAGTTTACTGCAGGGACGATTTTGACCACAAAATTGAATTTGAACAAGATGTTGACCAATGTTGACTTCTGATTTTTTACTAGTCTGACCAGTGTTTACTAAAGGTTGTTTGAACAAGTTTGGATGGTGTTTTAACTTGTATATTGGCACAAATTTCTTGAAAAAATTATGATTTGTAAACCATGCTAAAAATATAACTTCTCCTCAAGGAAGTATTGCTAGGTTTTTTTTCCCAACATTGGGTTTCCTAGGATAAAATTTTATGTGTATTGTGTTTGGCTTTCCTTATATGATCTTTATTGTTTTCTGATGCGTAACTATTAGACCAAGCTCGTGATGAAGAAATGAGCACCACTTAACAATGTGAAGGACTCGCCACACGTTGAGTTGGAAAATTGATTTGTTGTTTTTTTATAATTCTATATATTTTCTTTAATTGTAGGATTGGAATAAGTAGAAGAGTCTAGGAAATTAAAATTTATTTCTCATTTTAATAATTAGCTCACAAAGTGTCTTTTCAACTTCCCTCATTTGGAGAGAAGAGGAAACAAACCATTCATTGAGGTTTGTTAATAAAAGAGGCATCGAATGGGAGGATGAGAAACTCTTCTACTACCTTCAAGATAGTATGCTAAAATTGAATGAAAAGGAAGTTGTGCAGTAGCATATATATTCATAAACCTGCATTTATGTTCTTTGGGTTCCACTCGAACTTTGTGTGTACATTCTAGAATATGTTATGATCATCTCTATTATGAGAATGTCTATAGTAATCATATTTTGAGCTATGTTTATTGTGCTTTTTCCATCTACTATGACCCCTTCAAAAAAAAAATTGCAACACCTGTGGTTTCTTTTTTGCGGGGAAAAATTGCTTCTTCAACTGAAATCCAGGCCTTAAATTTGAGTGAGGTGAATCCTCAACGAGGAGAGGAAGGAGGAGATCATAACAAGAGTTGGAGGATGTGCCTAAACCGTGGGGATATTATTTTCAATGGATAAGTTTCTTCACCTTCCCAAAAGGTCGAAAACAATTTTTTTTTGGAGCGCTACGAAATTATTTTGTAGCGCCTACAGGTTTTTACAAGAGCACTGCGAAATTCTTTCATAGTGCCTATAGTCAAAATTTTATACACTGCATTTTGGAGTCCAAATTGCCTTTCGGTCTGCCCATTTCCATAATTTTGTGATATTAGAGCCACGTTTGAGGTAGAGCCATGTTTGACATTGGTGTTGTTGTCTATGGTATAGGGAGATGGCTATGCAAGTAAGGAGAGAACAAGGTTAAGGAGGGAGACTTGTAGCTAATATAAGTAAGAAGAGATATAGAGGATGTAAGTTTTTTTATAGTCCATGGAGACAAGTAGGTAGCGAGCCCCTAAGTCTGGGGATGATAGTGGATTGGAGGAAGAAGCTACAGCACAAATGGAAGCATATGTGGATGAATCTCAGGAAGTTAAAGTGTTGAAGTTAGTGTTAAGCTCAAGTTCAAGACCAAAACCTAAATTTTCTACCTATTAATGGTAGCTCAGTAGCTAAGAATTTGATGGATTAGATCAATGAGCTAGATAATTATTTTGAGTATGAGATTGAATAATAAAAGAGGGAAAAATTTGTTGTAACTAGGTTGAAAGGACATGTTGCATTACGATGGGACAATGTGTAGTCTAAAAGGAGAAAATAGGGGAAACCCTTGATAAATATTTGGGACGGGATGGTAGCGAGGATGAAAGGGAAATTTCTACCAAAGGACTATTATTTATCCCTCTACATATAGGTGCATAACCTCGAGAAAAGGTTTTTTATGATCAAATAGCATACCAAGTAGTTTTATAAGGTGAATTTGAGGGTAGGTTATGTAGAAGACACACCAGAGAAAGAAAAAATTGTACATTAATGTTTTGAAGCTTGAGATTCAAGATGAAATCAACATGCTCTCTCCTAAGATGATGGAAGAAGCATATCATTTTTCCTTGAAGGCGGAAGAGAAGATCATAAGGAAGAAGAATTAAAGAAGAGTTTGTGGTTTTTCTAGAGCAAGAGGATAGAAAGCTAGAAGAGGGAAAACTTCAGCTCAAAAGAATGATGCAAGTAACCCAATATAGCAAGGACCGCAAGAGAGAGAAGGTGAATTATAGGAGAAATACCTTATAGGAGAGGTAGAGGTAGAGGGAGAGGCAGAGAGACTATCTATTGGTGTTATAAATGTGGTAAGATGGGTCACAAATCTTTTGAGTGTCCTGAGAATGAAAAAGGAGAACAGAGGGATACATATGTAGTTTATCCGAAAGCAGTAGAAGCACAAGAACATGTGGAAGAAAATTCACCAGAGATGGGAGAAGCTTTAATGATGAAAAAAGTATTTTTTAAACCATCCAAGGAGATGGTTGAACTAGTGCAAAGAAGAGCCTTGTTTAGGATTGTTTCCAAGGCCGGAGATAAATGCTACAAAGTAGTGATTGACAGTGGAAGCACTAGCAATCTAATTTCCACAGAAATGGTGGAAAAACTCGGATTGAAAAGATTGAAGCACCTCACACCATATAAAGTTTCATGGTTGCAGAAAGGTCACCAATTTTTGGTGAGTGAGCAGAGTGAAGTGGAGTTCCAGATAGGCATGTATAAGGATAAGATAGTTTGTTACATCATGCTAATCAATGTCTTCCACCTTCTTTTCAAACGACCTTGGTAATTTGATAGGAAAGTGGTGCATGATGGAAAGGACAACACCTAAAAGTTTTAAAAGGATGGTATCAAGCACACTCTTGTACAATTAAAGGAAGAAAGTACAACTGAGACAAGTAGCTCAAAATCATTTTTGTTAGGAGGAAAGGAATTTCTTCAACAAATGGAGAAAGAAGAGGTTAGCTATGTGGTGGTCTGCAAACTAGAGGTAACACTTATGCACACTAAAATTATAGATTCACCTTTCGAGATTCAAGAGATGTTGCGTGATTTTAGTGATATCATATTAGATGATTTTCAAAGTGAAATTTTTCCTAAGAGAAGTATCAACCATCACATAAACCTGATACCAGGAGCAATTCTTTCGAATAAATTTCCTTACCGAATGAGGAGATAAGGAAACAGTTTCAAGGGCTGTTGGACAAAGTGTTGATAAGGGAGACCTTGAGTTCATATGTTTTCTCTACGGTACTTAGTCCAAATAAAGATGGAGAATGGAGGATGTGCACAGATTCCAAAGAATTCAACAAGATTTAAATCAGATACAAATTTCCATTTTCGTGGATGGATGACATGATGGAGTTTTTGACTGGGGAAACCTACTTTTCAAAGGTTGATTTGAAGAGTGGTTACCATCAAATCTAGATCAGATAATGGGATGAGTAGAATAAAACTTTCAAGACCAATAACAAACTATATGAATGGTTGGTTATTTCATTTGGATCGACGAATGCACCAAGTAATTTCATGTGGTTTATGAACGAGGTCTTGAAGGATTGTTTGTGGGTAAGTTTGATATTGTTTATTTGGATTATATTTTTATTTTCAGTCAAAAAAATGAAGAACACGTCTTTAGGCATGTAATGAATATTCTATAAAAGTTGCAGCAAGAGAAATTTTTTATCAATATGAAGAAATGTACTTTCATGATGTCTAAGTTGGTATATTTAGGCTTTTTCGTTTCAAAAGATGGGCTAAAAATGGATCTAGATCAAATAGAGGTGATTGTAAGTTGGCCTTCACCCAAGAACATTTTCAAATTTAGGAGCTTTCATGGATTATTTAGCTTCTATAGGAAGTACATCAAGAATTTCAGTCACTATTTGTGCACCCATCATTGAAACAATCAAGAAACATAAACAACCATTTTGTTGGACAACAAAAACGGAGAAAAGTGTCTAGCTCTTGAAGAAGAAGATCGATGATAGAATGGTGTTGAAGCTACCTAACTTCATTCAGCTTTTCCAAGTCAAATGTGATGCTAGTGGAAAAATAATTAGAATAATATTGAGTCAAGAAGTTAGACGTGTTTCATATTTTATCAAGAAATTGAATGAATCAAAACATAAATACTCCTCTTATGACAAGGAATTATATGTGACGATTCAAGAATTGGAGACATTATTTGATGTAGTTGGATTTTATTTTGTTATTTGGTAATTTTGCATTACAGTATATAAAGTAGAAACACAAGTTGAACCATAAGCACGGAAAGTGGGTGGAATTCCTACAAAGTTTCACCTTTGATTTGAAACATGTGATTTGACAAGAGAACAAGGAAGTCGATGCTTTGAGCAGGAGGAGATTGATCATGCATGAGAATTATGTATAGATTTTGGGATTTGATTATTTGAAAGACTTGTATGAGGATGATGTTGATTTTTGAGAGGCCTTTGAAGCATTCAAGAACCCTATGAGAAGAGATAGCATCCCATGGAGGGCTTTTATGTTATAGGATGGTTTGTTGTTCAAGAACGGTCAATTATGTATCACTTGTTGCTCAATGAGAGATAATATGATGCAAGAAAAGCACACTGGGGTATTAGTAGGGCATTTTGGTGTGGACAAGACACTTGGGTAGGTAGAAAATTTTTATTTCTAGCCAAAGATGAGGGCACATGTGTAGAAATATGTGACCAAATGCAGAGTGTGTCAACATGAAAAAGGGAGGATTCAATATAATCCTTTTCCCATTACCAGCGGGCCACGGGACTTGGTGAGTATGGACTTTGTTTTAGGTTTACTAAGGACGCTGCAAGGTAAGGAATCTATACTTATAATTGTGGAAAAAATTACAAACATGGCTCATTTTATCCCATGTTTAGGGACTAGTGATGCTACACATTTGACTCATTTTTTTTCAATGAGATTGTCTGATTGCATGGATTTCCAAAGAGTATAATATATTATAGGGACACCAAGTTCATAAGGAATTTTTGGAGGACCTTATGGAAGAAGCTTGGAACAAATTTGAACTTCAGTTCATCCTCTCATCCACAATCTGATGGGAAAACTGAAGTTGTGAAGAGGAGTCTCAGAAACATATTGAGGATCCTTGTGGGTGAGCATCCCAAGTAGTGGGATCATGTGTTAGCTCAAGATGAGTTTGCATACAATGATTCACCAAATAGGATCACAGGGGAGCTTTCGTTTCAGATCTTGTATGGAATGCATCCTAGAGGATTTTGTAAGCTGAGAGATTTGGGAAAAAATGAGTAGAGGAGTGCTAATGGAGAATATTTTGCAAGAGTGATGAGTGACTTACATGAGGAGATCAAACAAAATATACAGTACAACATCTAGAAGTGAAAACAAATAGTAGACTTAAGAAGAAGAGAGGCAAACTTTGATGTAGGGGATATGGCCTTAGCCCACCTGAGAAAGGAGAGATTCCAAAGAGGAGAATATAAAAAACTCCATATGAATAAAATAGGACCTTGTAAGAGACTTAGGAAATTTTCTGCAAATTATTATGAATTGGAGTTACCTATGGGCATATATATCTCACATGTTTTCAATGTGGTTGATATATACCCCTATCAAGTTGTTGATGAAGGTGCCACTGCTAGAAATGAGAACAATGGAGAAGTTACTGAATAGAGTTGGATGAAGTAGATGCCTATGGTAGAGGGTCTGGAGGCTGAAAGAATTTTGGACACCATGGAAAAAGTGTATCTATATTTTTGGTGAAGTGGAAGGGTCGTCCAATGGAGGATTCTACATAGATGAGTGTTGTATCTCTATAGAAGGCAAGTTTCTCTATAGAGTACCTTATGAGTAGGAGCTCATGAGTTTTTCCTTCCTCGAGAGTTTGATACAGGAGGATTACACTGAGCTTGTGATGAATAAATGGAGCATCGCTTGACATTGTGGTGGATTGGCCACATGTTGAGTTGGAAAATTGATTTTTTGTTTTGTTATGATTCTGAATATTTTATCTAACTGTAGGATTGGAATAAGTTGAAGAGTCTAGGAAATTAAAATTTATTTCTCATTTTAATAATTAGCTCACAATGTTTCTTTTCGACTTCCCTCATTTATATAGAAGATGAAACAAACCATTCGTTGAGGTTTGTGAATAAAACAGGCATCGAATGGGAGGAGGAGAAGCTCTTCTCCTGCCTCCAAGTTTGGATGCTCGAATTGAATGAAAATTAATTTATGTCGTAGCATATATATTCATAAACTTGTGTTTCTATTCTTTGGGTTACACTCGAACTCTGTGTGTGCATTTTATTTACATCCCATAATATGTTATGGCCGTCTCTATTATGTGCATGCATATTGTAATTGTATTTTGAGTTGTGGTTATTGTGCTTGTTCCATCCACTGCAACCCCTTCAAACTATTATTTTACAGCGCCTCTTTTTTTTCTTTTTTTTTGCAGGCAAAAATTGCTCCTTCAACTGAAATTCGGACCATAAATTTGAGTAAGGTGAATCCTAGACAATGAGAGGTGGGAGGAGATCATAAAAAGAGTTTTGGGGTGTTCCTAGACTATGGGGAGTCGATTTTCAGAGAGTGAGTCGCTTCACCTTCCCAAAATATCAAAAACATAGTTTTCTTGGAGCGATGCGAAATTATTTTCTAGTGCCTACAGGTTTTTCAAAGAGCACGACAAAATTATTTCGTGGCACCTACAATCAGAATTTTCTACACTTCATTTTGGAGGCCAAATTTCCTTTTAGTCTACCCATTTCCACCATTTTCGTTGCATTCAAAATTGAATATATTTTTTTGTGTAATTATTCAATGATATCAATGGCATGAGAAATATTATTTGAAAATCATTAAGAATTAGTTACCAGTTCATAAAATTGTATTCTACTATACATGTTATATAATTTCAACATGGTATCAAATATTTGTTGAATATCAGCCATTGAACAAGCCTTAGATTTTATTATTCACTAGCTTGATTAGATTTTATTTCTCTTGTCAAGATGGTGCCCAGTCTTAGGGTAGAAGATAGGTTGGATGGTGCTATGAATTTCAGATCCTGGAAGACCAAGATACTCCTTGTCTTGGATGAAAATGACATTTAGAATTATGTGAAGGGAAGTGTCTTAGAACCACAAGATGTCGAGGAGAAACTAGGGAATAATAATAATGAAGCAAGGGCTAAGAAGATATTGATAGATTCCATAAATGACCAATTGATTCTACATGTTGTTGAGTTGAATACTACCAAAGAGATGTATGATGCTTTGGTGGGATTGTTCGAGAGTAAGAGCACTGGCATAAAATTAGCATTGAGGAATTAGCTTCATAGTATCATGATGCCCATATCAGATTCAATTTCCACTTATCTCATAAGAGTGTCCCTATTTAGAGATCAACTTACAACCATTAGAGATACCATTAATGATGCAAATCTTGTTACATTAACTCTTAATGGATTTCCTTCTTCATGGGATCCATTTGTGCAGGGAATTTGTGCACAAGGTGAGCTACCTAAAGTTTAATTAGATTTGGATTTATTGTGTCCAAGATGAGGCCATATTGTTGTCCAATAATAACTTACGGAGACCTCAGGCTGACGAAACTCAAGCCCCTGCAAATCATGTAAGAAAAGTAAAAGGAAGAAAAAAAAATTGTAAGAAAGATACAGGTGGAATATTAGCTCCAGTTCCATATTAGAAGAAGAAGTATCTTTCAGATATTAGGTGCTTCAAATGTCATACATTTGGCGAATATGCCTCGTAATGTCCTCAGAAGAAAATGAAGGTAAAGAAACATGCATCAACAGTATATGTTGTTGATGATGATGAGCATCTACCATAGAACAAGACAAAGGAATATAAACTTGGTGATATTGTAGATGATTCAGAAAGAATATTTCTTTATTTATGCTCTTACGGGGATTATTATATACAATAGTGATATTTGGTTGGTGGAAATTGGTGCTTCTAGGCACATGACAGGTTCACGAGATTATCTCTAAGCTTTTATAGGGAAGGATTCAACATTGTAGGTGGAAGTTGGAGATAATTCCAAGTATGAAGTGAAAGGAGTTATTACAACATCGTTTCAGTTGGAGTTCAGAAATTCTCTACACATGAGAGATGTGTTGTTTGTATCAGGATGGAAGAAGAACTTACTCTCTATTTCAGCGTTGGAGGTTAGAGGTTACAAAATTGTATTCGTGGATGGTTCGTTTATTGTTTGGCCTAAGGGCTTAAGCTTAAACTCAACATGAGTGATTGGCGTTCTAGAGGGAGGACTATACAGATTGTTAGGGAATCCAAACAAAACATTGGTAAATGGTAAATATCAATTTATGTGATTTATGGCATTAGATATTTTCCCACCTGCATTACAGGGATTTTCCAACATTGACAAGGATGGTTATAGGTATTCTAAATCTATAAGTAGACCATGAGGTTTTTTGTAGGGGTTGTGCACTTGGAAATAATTCCAAGAGATATGTTATGAACAGTGCTAGTAGGTCCAAGGGGATCTTGGATCTAGTTCATTTAGATGTATGTAGACCGATGACAGTATCATATTTAGGTGGATTCTTGTACTATGTGACATTCATTGATGATTTCTCTCAGAAGAGATGTATCTACTTCATGAAAACCAAGGATGAATTCTTCAATAGGTTACATGAGTTCAGGGCTCAGATAGATAATTTGATATGGAATAAGATCAAGGTTTTGAGGTCGCATAATGCAGTATAATATACTTCCAATGACTTCAGTGATTTCTGCAAGAAGGAAGTGATCAATAGGGAGTTGATAATTCCTTACACTTACATAAAAGTGGGGTTTTGAAAATGAATAATAGGTCCATTTTGGAATTTTTCAAGATGATGATTCATGATCAGGATTTACCCATTTTCTTATGGGAAGAGGCATCCAACATGGTAGTTTATGTTCAGAAGAGGAGTCCTCATCAGATGTTGGAGCATAAGACTCTTGAGGAGGAATTCACAAGAGTGAAGATATAGGTCATTCATTTGAGGATATTTGGTTGTCCAATATACATCCACATGCATAAGGAGAAGAGGAAAAAGTTAGGATCGTATAGGAAGATTCTAGGACAACGTCAGATTGAATTTATGTGGGATGTTACTTTTGATGAGGAGGTAGCCTTCAGGAGGTATAGAGAATCTCATATGGATATTTATATTGAGGAGAAATATATTCTAAAGGATGTGGGTATGCATCCCTCTATCCCTATTTTTCATCCTTCAAACTATCAAGAGGATTCAATAGAACCAATAAAGCCAGTAGACCTGCCTAGATATGTTACAGTGACTAAGAAGAGGCTAGCATGTCTTTCAGGATGAAAATATGCATGCAAATCCTAGGGATAATTTCAAGGAGATAAGATGACCATAGAGGTTCTCAAGTTATACAACAATTATGAGCCACATAATTTATTTTGAACCTTCTAGTTATGAGGAGGCAACAGGCCAACAAGTTTGGAAGGATGCCATGATCGAGGAGTATCAATCCATCATGAAGAATAATGTGTGGGAGATAGTTCCAAGACTAGAGGGGAAGTCAGTAGTGAGGGAAACATCAAGAATTATAAATTATCAAGGTTTGTGGCGAGATGGTTCTCCCAAAAAGAGGGAGAGGACTATGAGGATACTTTTGATCCAGTCGCCAGGTACACTTCTATTAGGACTTCTCTTGCTTCAGTCACAATTGGAGGCTATATCAGATGGATGTAAATACCATGTTTCTAAATGGTGTGATTGAGGAGGAAGTGTACATATAGAAACCTTAGGGTTTTGTGATACATGGGAAGGAGTCCCATGTTTAAAAATTGAAGAAGGCTTTGCTGTTGATGGTGATCCTTTGATCTTGGTTTTGTATGTTGATGATCAATTCCTTATTGAGGTAGAGAGGCTCATTATTGGGTGCAAGAGGGAGTTGGATTTAGAGTTTAAGTTAAAATATATTGTCTTGATTCATTATTTCTAGGGATTGGAGGCATGGTAGAGACTAGGTGAGTATATGGTTCAAATATTGAGCAGATTCAGTATGATGGAAAATAAGTCCATGGCTACACCTATGCTGACAAATTTAAAGAACTTGAGTGATTCTGCTTCATATTCTAATTTGGTGGATCCCACGATGTACACGAAGTTGATTGAATCCTTTATGTACCTATTTAACATGAGGCCAAACATTTTCTTTGTGGTGAACGGCCTGGGCCAATTTATGGTTGAACCAAGACATGTGCATTGGGTTGTAGTGAAGCATGTTTTGAGGTTTTTGCATAATATAGTTGGATATGATCTGAGATATGTCTCAATTGATGAAATCTTGTAGGGATATGTTGATTCTGATTAGGCTAGGAGTGCAATGGACAAAAAGAGAACATTGGGGTGTTGCTTCAACTTGGGATCAGTTATGATATCCTAGTTTTGTAGCAAGAAGACCTTTTTGAACTCATTACAACAAAAGCAAAGTATATCACAGCAAGTGTTGCAAGCATAAATAAGTGTGGCTTCGAAATCTACTTGCAAGGCTATTTGATCAATCACTAGAGATGACCTTCATATATTGTGATAATCAAATTTGTGTCAATATTTCATAGAATCCAATATTTCATGATAGTTAGAATCACTTTCAGATTAAATATCTCTTAATTACAAGAAATGGTGTAGAAGGGAGCAATGAAGCTTTAGTACATATCCATAGATGAGAACATTGCAGACATTCTCACCAAACCTCTATCTAGGGGGAAGTATGTACTCTTTAGAGACAATATTGGTGTGATGCAAAATGTCTCCCTCACTAAGAGGGAGTGTTGATGTTTTTGTAGCATCGAGCATACATTATCCCACAAGATCATGTTGATTTGACTAGTAAGTGAATGATACATACACCCATGGGGCCATGTTTATTTGGCTAGTTGTGAATCACCTAGGGTTAGTCTTTCTCCCATTGGGCCATGCTAATTTGGCTAGAGGAGATTGGCCGATGATGCTGTTAGGTCCCTATATTACTAGTATAGTCCCTTAATGTTGTTAGTGTAATGCCCTTATTGTTATTGTTGTACCCCTGTAACTCCAATAATGTTATTATTGTGCCCTTACATTATTATTGCTAGGTCGGCTAGGATTATATTGTGATCCCATGGACTCCTATATATATAAGGAGGTTTTGTCATTTGTATCATACAATAAATTTTCATTTATGTAATGTAAAGGAGGTTGCCCCCTCGAAGTGGCTTATTTCTAAGGCATTGATCTCTCTTTTATTTTATATTTGGAGTCGTTTTCATAACATTTGGTATCATAGCTTTTGATTCTAGGGTTTCGTTGCTCCAAACAGGTCATTGTGGAATTTTCACTATAATTTTTTTTATTGTTGTAAGCCGAAATCCTGAGGAACGTCGTGTAAAAATTTCAAATCTTGGTTCAATATTTTCGGAGATATGATCTGTGGAAGTTACAGTTTTTTTAAGCTCGCGAATTTCATCTCAAAGAGGTGACCGTGGGAAAATTTTTATAACTCTCTCTTTGAGCATCGGATTGGAATTCTGTCATATGTGGTTGCAATTACACAGACTATCGTTTATTTTGTATCACTTTCAGAGCTGAAGGAGGAAACAGTGACATGTGGCACGCTGTAAAAGTTCGCTCTACTTAACTAGTCCATAATTAGGTCATTGTGGGAGATTGGGCATAGCGTTGCCTTGAAGAATCCAAATCAGCTCAGATCTACGACATTCGAAAGAGGATTCAGAGGGCTATACAGGGACAAATTTTAGATATTGAAGATCCCAAATCACAGAGATAATTTTCTTTCAATATTGAGTTCCTCAAAAGAAAGAAAAAGGTGTGTATTTGTTTTTTCGAATTGCATAAGTCTTATGTGAAAAATCAGTTTGAATTGATTCCAATGGCATATTGTAGAATAGATATCAGTATTGGGTTCTAAAATTCCCCCTAAAAATAATTCAACACCCATTAAGCCTTCAGAAGGCTCTACTATGACTCATGAAGACAAAGAAGTGCAACATGACATATAAAAATTACAAGAGAAAGTGCACCAAACTTCGCTCTCCCAAAGAGCAACAAAAAATGAAATGGAAGTTTTGAAGAAAGGCGTGGAAGCTAATATGGATGGTTTGAAGAAAGGCATGGAACCTAATATGGATGGCATGGAATCTGGCATGGAAGGCTTGACAAAGTTGATATAATAAATGTTTCCTAATGGCGAAAAGATAGTAGAGGAAACTCGTGATGAGTAATAAATAAATGTTAATCATGATTTCATAAACTCTATTGTTGGAGGGAAGAACCACCAAATTCCAAAGACGGATATGAGGAAGTTTGATGGCAAGGATCCCGTAACATGGATACTACAGATGGAGAAATATTTTGAACTTAATAATGTGAAAAACACACAAAAGGTACGGATTGCAAATTTACATTTAGAACCAAATAAATTTGTATGGTATCGATGGCTTTTCTCCCGTAAAAAAATTGTCACTTGGTCAATTTTTACGGAGGAAATGATAGCACATTATGAGGACACAAAGAGAAACACCTTCTTTAGCCAATTGATAAATCTCAAAAAAAATGGTTTAGTGGTGGAGCACATTGAGGACTTCCAAAAATTGAATATAAGGGTGACTTGTATTCCATAGGAACATAGGATTGATGTCTTCATAGGGACTTTAAAGGATAAAATCCAACATGAAGTTCGCGTTTGGGAACCTGATTCATTGGAGAAGGCATTCAGGTTGGCAAGAAAAATTGAATGTAAAATTATGGTGACAAGGAAGCCTACCACTCACATCTATAAAGATGGAAGTGTGGCTACTCCTAGACTTCCATAACCTACAAGGTTGACACCACAACAATTGGAAGAAAAAAGAGCAAAAGGGCTTTCCTACAATTGTGATAGCAAATACACTAAAGGTCATAAGTGTGCTGAGAAGAAATTATTTTACATAGATTGTGAAGAGAAGGAAGAAAATGAACAAGAAAATTAAAAAGAAGAGGATATACACCGGGAAATAACCCTAGAAGAATAAGAAATGAATCTGACCATATCGTGTAATGCATTGGCAGGAATTACCACTCCTCAAACTCTCAAGATAGGACATATCAAGAAGAAAAAGGTAATAGTGTTGATTGATTCGAGTAGTACCCATAATTTTATTCATTGTAAGGTGGCCAAGGAATTGAATTGTTTCCTATACCCAGCACCAGAATGTCAAGTGATGGTTGCAAATGGAGGAACTATAAATTGCTCTGGAAAATTTCATAATATCAAGCTAACCATGGGGGAATATGTAATGAATATTCCAATGCTTTCCATTCCAATGGGAGGTGCTAATGTTGTACTAGGAGTGCAATGGTTACAATCTTTGGGGACATAGCTTTTTAAATTTCAAGAACTTTTCTTGAAATTTTTTTTGGAATGAAAAGAAATCGAATTACGAGGTATCGCGGGAAAGCTGGGAAAGATAATAAGCTCTAATTTCATGACAAAGCTTCTGAAGAAAGAACAAAGAGGCGTAATTGCACAAGTATGCTCACTAGAAGTTCTAACATCAAAATCATTTATTTCTCCAGATCTTCAAAAAGTCTTGGACAATCATTCCAAGGTGTTTGAAACTCCCAAAGGAATCCCACCTATTCGTGATCATGATCATGTTATTCATTTGATTCCAGGAAGTGTTCCTACAAACATCAGGCCGTACATATATCCTTATGTCCAAAAGAGAAAAATTGAACGTATGATTGCAAAAATGTTAGAGGCTGGTATAATTCAACCTAGTCAAAGTTATTTCTCTGCTCTAGTAGTATTGGTGCACAAGAAGGATGGATCATGGTGCATGTGTCTGGATTATAGGGAGCTCAACAAGCTCACTATTAAAGATAAATTTCCCATTCCTCTGATTGATTAATTATTGGATGAATTACATGGAGCAATTTGTTTTACCAAGTTGGATCTCCATTCAAGATATCATCAAATTAGAATGAAGACTGAAGATATTCCAAAAACAGTATTTTGAACTCATGAGGGTCATTATGAATTTTTTGTCATGCCTTTTGGCCTTACCAATGCACCTTCTACATTTCAAGGGTTGATGAATTCCATTTTCAAACTCTTCCTTAGAAAATTTATGCTAGTATTTTTTGATGATATACTAGTCTACAGCAAATCTTGGAATGATCATGTTCAACATGTTGACAGGGTGCTCAAACTATTGGAGGAGAAACAATTATATTTAAAAACATCCAAATGTTTCTTTGGAGTACAAGAGGTGGAATATCTGGGTCATATTGTATCTCACGAGGGTGTTAAGGTATACCCTAACAAAATTAAAGCCATTAAGGAAAGGAAAGTCCCCACAACCATAAATCAGTTGCGAGGATTTCTCGGGTTAACAGGGTATTATCGCAAGTTTGTTAAGAATTATGGGAGAATAGCAGCACCTCTAACAACATTATTGAAAAAAGATGCATTTTCATGGACTCCTGAAGCAACTAAGGCCTTTGAACATCTTAAAGAGGCAATGTGCCTAGCACCGGTCTTAGCTACGCCAGACTTCACAAAAACCTTTATTGTGGAATGTGATGCCTCAGGAAATGGAATTGGTGTTGTTTTAATGCAAGAAGGAAAACCCATTGCTTTTGAAAGTCGTCCAATCAAAGGAAAGTATTTACAGAAACCTATTTATGAGAAGGAAATGTTAGCAATACTGCACGCACTAAAGAAATGGAGAACTTACCTAATGGGAAGACACTTGAGGTAAAAATTGATCATGATGATGAAAACACTTTTTAGGACAAAGAATCTCTTCAAAGAAGCTTGACTCTAAAATGATTAAAAGATGTTGGGTTATGACTGAAATCATACATAAAAAAGGGAATCTAAATGTTGTTGCAGATGCACTCTCAAGAAAGGAAGAAGAGGTGGAAGCATTTCTTTGTGCCATTTCTATTATCCAACCAGATTGAATAACCGAAGCAAGGGATGAATGGAAGAAGGACGAAGAAGTGTGGACACTCATTCAAAATTTGTAGCAAGATCCAAGTACATCTAATACATTTAGTTAGAAAAATGATTCCTTATGGTAAAAAGATTACTTATATCTTTGTAAGAATTCCCAACTAAAACAAAAGATTATTTTGGAATTGCACACTCTCCTTTAGGAGGACACTCAGGATTTTAAAAAACTTACCACAGGGTCAAGAAAGAATTTTTTGGGGATGGCCTTAAATCTGATATTCAAAATTTTGTGGCAGAATGTTTGGTTTGCCAGCAAAATAAAGTCCAGACAATTAAGACCTCGAGTCTTCTACAACCTTTATCCATTCCAAGTCAATGTTGGGAGGATATTTCAATGGATTTTATCATAGGTTTACCTAAATCCGGAGGAAAGAGTGTGATCATGGTGGTAGTTGATAGACTTACCAAGTATGCACACTTTTGTGCATTATCTCATCCATTTAAATTAAGTACAGTTTCTACTGCATTTATGGAAACAATTCAAAAGCTACATGGAAACCCAAAGATTATTGTAAGTGACAGAGATCCCATTTTTATTGGAAATTTTTGGATGGAATTATTTTCTTGTTTGGGTACTCAAACAGTTGTTTGGATGGAATTATTTAGGTTAAAGGATAACCTAAATTTGGCACAAAATTGAATGAAACAACTGGTAGATCAACATTGCAGCAAGAGAATTTTTTATGGAGGAGACTGGGTATTTTTATGGCTACAACCATACAAACAAATGTTCCTCAAGCAAGCTAAGAAGGATAATAAATTATCGCCAAAGTACTATGGTCTTTACAAGGTGTTGCAAAATATTGGTACTATTGCATACAAATTGGAGCTTCCTCCTTCGCGAGTGCATCCAGTTTTCCACGTTTCATGCTTAAAGAAGGTTATAGGTGATAAACTTCCAGTTCAAACAATATTTTTAGAACTTGATGAGGAAGGAAAAATCATATTGGAACCTGAAGTAGTCACGGAAACAAGAACTTGACAGCTACTAAATCGATCAATTTCACAGTATCTCATCAAGTGGAAGAACTTACCCACTGAAGATTCTACATGGGAGGATGAGAATTTTATACAAAAGCATCCAGAGCTACTCAAGCGTTGAGGACAACACTTTTCTGAAGGACAGGGGCATGTTAAGTCCTTATATTACTAGTATAGTTCCTTATTGTTGTTAGTGTAACCCCCTTATTATTATTGTTGTACCCCTGTAACCCCAATATTGTTATTATTGTGCCCTTACATTATTATTATTAGGTCGTCTAGGATTATATTGTGATCCCATGGACTCCTATATATAGGAGGTTTTGTCATTTGTATCATCCAAGAATTGTTCATTTATGTAATGTAAAGGAGGTTGCCCCCTCGAAGTGGCTTATTTCTAAGGCGTTGATCTCTCTTTTCTTCTATTTTTGGAACTGGTTTCATAACATAGGCTCACATTTCCTACTCTAGGATAGAGTGATCTATTTTTTATAGAGCATGTTTGATTTATTATGTAATGGGGTTTTTAACCTTTATTGTAATAAACAATTCTAGTATAATGTGGAGTTACGATGTAGGTTTCATTATTGAGTGGATTTCTTGTGATGAGGTTCCCCTTGATAAGTATCCACTCAATATTAGATATTTGTATAAATAGATAAGCATGTGAGAGGAAAATTATCAACATAACAAGCTCATTGAATATTTTCTAGTGGAGGAGAAATTCGACCAAGGAGAAATATGTTTTTGGAGATTATATTTCATCTCTCTTCATCATTCTATCTGAATTAGAGGAAATTTCATCCTAAAAGTGACCATGAAATTTTCATGTAAGTTCCATGTCACAATATTTAAACCAATCAAAATTCCTTTAATTTAAAAAGAGGTACATGTAAATATTTTGGAGGGAAAAGAAGAAAAACTACTTTTTTAATTGTATTTTTTGCTTATCTCCTTATAGGTTTACTCAAATTTCAAGTTTATACATTGATTAGATGCAGAATTAAATTCCACATCCAATGAGTACCCATTATGCATACTTTTGAGAAGACCCACCTTGAAAAAAATTGCAGATACATTAAAAAAAATGTGTTTTAACACGTTTTTTAATGTATCTACAATTTCTATCAATGTTGGTCTTCTCAAAAGTATGCATAATGGGTACTCATTGGATGTGGAATTTGATTCCACATATAATGAGTGTCTAAACTTGAAATTTGAGTAAACCTATAAGGAGATAAGCTCAAAATACAATTTAAAAAAAAAAAAGTAGTTTTCTTGTTTTCCCTCCAAAATTCATAACTCTTATTTTATTATTTTAACTACTATTTTATTATTTTTCCTTAGGAGGCCACTTTTAGGCTGAAATTTCCTCTAATGATTATTTTTGGAGGCCACACGTGTGAGGAAGAAGGCCTAGTTTGACCAGACCATTGACCAAGCCAAGTTTGACTAGATCATTGACTAGACAAGTTTGACTAGATCATCAACCAAGTTGAATTTGACTATAGTTATTTCACTAAGAAATTGATTGTTTGATCGAGAGTTGACCGTAGGTCCAAGAGTTTACCACTGGTCCAAATTTGACCAGAGGCCAATTTGACTAAGTCATTGACCATCATTGATTTGCAGTTGTTTGACTAGTGTTTTAACTTGTACATTGGCATATATTTCAAGACAAATTTCTCATTTGTAAACCTTGATAAAAATCCAATTTCTCCTCAAGAAAAGATTGTTGGGATTTATCCCAAGGTTAGGTTTCCCAGGGTAAAAAAAAATTGTCTATTGTGCATGGTTGTCTTTTTATGATATTTACTATTTCTACTGCATTTAAAGTTGATATTTTTTGTGTAATTATTAAATTATATCAATGGATGAGAAATTTTGTTTGAAATTTTGTATCTATTATACATGCTATGGAATTTCAGCATACATCTTACGAAGATCAGGGTCAAAATAAATAAGTATAGCATATGATAGTTCAAACTCTTTTTATTTTTTTAAAATAACTTAATACACACACATATTCTTTCAAACAAAAAAACCAAGCCTTCCATACCAACATTGAGTTCAAGGTATCACATAATAGCTCGAATAAATTCTTCTTCCAACCGAAAATAAACCTTTGACCTTTTATTAAAAGGAAATATAGTTTTAAAAAAAATTCAATACATGGTTTTAGGGCCATAAATGATATGATATATGACATATATTTTTTTCTTTTTAAAACAATGAAAATGACCCACCTCAAACCCCATTCCTTTTTACCATATATTCCAACTTGTCATGAAGAATTAAAAAAAAAATTACTTGCAATGTTTAACCATAACTTATATAAATATATGTATTCCAATTGGTTATCTTCACGGTAAAAAATATTTTCACATGATAATAACACACTTCACAAACCATCCAATAATCTTAACAAATTCTGTTATCACATAGTAAGTAGAGTATATGAAGTTAAAAAAATTTAAAATGAATATGAATGAATGAAACACTCAAAGCAAAACCAACCATCAACAACAACAACGCAATTACTATTAAATCAGATACAAGATATTCAAATTATTCAACTATGAGCGGGTTCATCAAATACATAGAATAGGTAGATGATCCAGATTTATGCAGGAACGAAATGAAATATAGATTTAAGTAGAAACAGATAACTACAACGAAAACATAACTTCAATTCATTAATCATAAAATAATGAAAATTGTTTACATGTAGAATGGAATAAACTAGCTTGGGCGATGGTAGCTATCTATAAGAAGAGATGTGATAGCTACATACCTACTCAATTGTATTACAATGAGGCTTGTAGGCATTTTTATTATTAAGAAATAATGGAAAACCATAAATATTCAAAAACCTAACCCTCGAAGATGAAACACCAAAAGTTTTTGGGCCCAGTTTGGGTTAGTTGGTACATAAACTTCCCGAGGTCATAACTCTGGCATACGATCTCCATTTGACACGTATGATAATTCGTTAGAAATATTTCTTCGAGGACAAAAAATTTAAACTACATACTCTTGACATAGGTTACATGTCTGCCTGTTTTCTAAAAATCATATTTTATGGCCTTAAAATGGCTCTAGAAATATAGGACCCAAAAAAACTTCTAAAAATAGTAAACTACGCTACAATTAAGGAAACTGAAAGAAACAGTGTTGGGGGTCTGTTGTACTATGCAACACCCCCCCCCCCTTTTACTTTCAATAAATGGGGACGCTTTAAAAAATAAATAGAAATTTATGAGTTTGATTTTTATCTTAGCTTAAGTTTAAAACTTTAGGAAACAAGGCTTTTTCCCTTTTTGCTTTGATTTTAAAATCTCTTGTCGCAAATCGCATAACTTACAAACTGAACAAGTTAAAACATATATAAGTGTTACAAATTGCAATACGTGCCACAACCTTTTCGAGTCATATAGAATTTCCGTTTCAAATTATTTAAACACCGTTTTAAAAATAAATCGCATCGCGCCTTTTAAAAACAATCAATTTATAGAAATTCAGTAAAGATTGCGATGAACCGGACCCGACGAATTAATAAAAGCAACAATCATAAAACTTTGAAAATATGATAAAACACATCAGCATGATTCCTTAGTGCACTTTTCATTTTGCAGCAAACAACTAAATGTAAAGTTTATTACTGCATGAAAATTGCAATCTGCGATTTGAGCAGATCGCATTTAGCGAAATTCATCGGTGATAGAAAATATAACTAATAGTAACGGCTTAGAGTTGCGATATGTGATTTTTATACTTATTACTCAACTGTATGAAATGATTCATATCTAATCAACCAGATATAAGATCTAACGTCTTAAATTGATAGACTAGACATATTACATAAAGGTGTGTAAGAGATTTGATAGGAAGAATTATGGGTGATTAATGACATTTAATGGGAGTAAGGTTTGAAAGATTGATATCTACTTCAAGCGTGTTTTGAATAATTGAGCATCGGATTTGTGATTATATTGTTTTATATCTATCCTTCTCTCCATTTATCTTAGATCTAATTTTTCTCTGTTCACTTGAATTCAGGAAATCGCCTAACGGAGTGAGGATAGCTGGAATGACAAAGACAGGCAAGGAAATTTACCAAACATCAGATGTTGAAGATTCATACATGTCTCAATTATTCTCAGATACAACTTGCAACAAGGATTGCAGCAGTTCCTCATGTGAGGCAATGTACCAACTCTTCGAGGATGAACAGCCAAGGGTAATAGTCAAAATTGCTACAACAGACGTGTCAGTCTCCTCAGACCCGTCCTACTTCGACGATGCATGCTCATTTCTTCACAAAGTAGCAACGATTCCAAAGATTCTCCCCTACACAGATATGGTAAAGTGGGTAATTGACCACCTTAACATAGCAGATAGGACATTTAAGAATTCAAAGTTGGATAATATCGGTTCATTCACTACTGAAGATTTAAGGACAATGTACCACTTACCCATGCCGCAACAAAATTATGACAAAGATTTTTTCCAAAGCTTTACAAAGAAACATACAAACCTGATGAAAGTTATAAAGGGATGGAAGGATGACAAAGGAAAGCTGAAACATGACAAACTCAGTATGTCCCCGATATCACTATTACCCTCGCCTTATTTCTATGCTGCTGGAATTTTATGTAGATTGTTTGCAAAGCCAGATACTACTAGGTTTTCCGTAGACTGGGTCCCGTTAATTGACACAATCGTCAATTCTTCAATTATGAATTGGGTGAATATCTTATTTGATAATTTGGCTAGAAATATCATGGATTATAGAAGTAAAAGAAGTGTTTCCTCTAGGGAAATACCCCCTTTTACATGAGTGCTTATGTTATGGATGCAATTTTATTTTGTTCAATTTTCCTACCATGGGATGGAAATGGACAACACAAGACCCCACACCAATCCATATTTACCACAGAGCCTTTGGGAGTCATATTTTCATTTACACTTATAACATTTGCAATGGATTCATGCTACCTATGCATCAGATTATCTTTAATGAGAAGGCCCCTAGGATTTCCAAAGAGGCTAGTACAGACATTTTTCCCGTTTCCAAATTGTTTGCCGAAGAGAATTTTACCTATATCAGAGTTTTCGGGAGTTATGCTTCTCCCCATGTTTTGCCCTATTATGTTCCTGATAAGCTACTAGCTAGGGAAATAGCTTACCAAATTGTAGTAAGTGGTATTTCTAAGAAACTCAAAGATACCAAGAAGGCCATTTGGCCTAATTTCCCTTTGCAGTGCGGTACTTTTGCACTTTTTGATATTGTTCATACATTCATTAAGGAAGTTTCAAATATTAATTTATTAAATTTGGTTGTAATTCCAAAGAGGCCATACGACCCCAATGATGTGATTAAAAATTTCACCACAGATCTTAAACTGAAGGCTTTCTTAAAAGAGATAGATATGTTTGATGATTTCTTTCAAGGCAGGGATAAGTTCACAAATGCACTAAAAAATGCATCCAGTCATCTCAGTCAAAATTACTTTGAAGCTTTCCAAACATATAGAAATAAGAGGCTGGAAAGAATTCCTTTGGATTTATTGTTTATAGAAGATTTAAACACACTGACTCCAAGCATTAGCCTGGATGATGAAGCCAAAGACATGTCTGAAGATGAATCCCAAGATAAATCTAATCATGAGTTAGGGCAATCACAACATAATTCTCAGAATTCGGATCACTCTGATAATGAATCCGAAAACAGAAAGGAGAGCCCATAAAAGGCAATTGATAAAGTAATCAAAGAGATTGAAATGCAAGAGGAAGGAGGAATTAATGGAACATGATCATCTTCCCAAGAAATTCATCATATCCAAAATACACCCGATCAGGAAGAGAAGTCTCAGCCAAAATATTTGAAGAATGAATGGGAAAATTTTTCCAAGGCACTGGAAACACCATAGCCAAATCCTAATATTGGTGAATCCACAATTTTTCAAACGCCGGAGCGTTCTCAGAAATTACTGGAAACTGCAATTTTGCTACAACAAGTACCTGAAGTTCATGATCAAGAGATCATTTCGGCCTACCCTACAGAGCATAATGTTTTACAGATTTAATAAATACCTTCACTTGATGTCTTCTACAGTCCTAGTCATAAGGTTGTAGTTAAGAGAAGAAAAAGGAGAAGAATGGATGATATAGTTTCAAATCTTACGAATGAATCTATTGACGTTCTATGGAAGGATCCTCTCGTTGATCCTACTAAACATTTAACCAAGTTATCACAGTTTTCAGGGGCATATGCTACTGCCACTATTGACAAGGCTACTAAAGTTCAATTGTTACTGAAGCAAAGAGAAGACAAAATACAAGAGTTAGAGAGACTGTTAGAGCAAGAAAATTTTAACTCTAGCAGGCATATGGAATTGAAAATGTCTCAATTTCAAAAGGATTTTGAAATATTAACTTTGCAGCATCAAGTGAAACTTACAGAAAAGGAAACGCAACTTGAAGCAGCAATGAAAAAGTTAAAAATCTGGCCTCGGGTAGAACAATTCATAAAAGAATCACTAGAAATGAATGCAAATCTAAAGCAGCAACAAGAAGTATTTTCTCAACAAGCTTCAATCACCAACTCTTACTGTGATTCAAGTAAAATCTTGATCCAGCAAGTGGCTAATAGGAGACCTGAGTGTGAGAAAATTGAAAATAAAATTAATGATTTCATAGAGTGGCAAGCATCTGACTCAAGAAAGAAATTTGATCTACCTCAGATAGATAAATTTCACAAGGAAATTTTATTTAAGGATTGGGAAGTATAGTTGAAACAAGCATAAAAGGCAGCAGCAAAGGCATCAAGGTTAACAAATGAAATTACTGAATATTTTAATGAACAACTGTTGAAAGCTGAGCTTATTAAAGAATCCATAACTAAAGTTCTCTTAGAACTCAATTCATTAGAAACACAATGGAAACAAAGGACATAGATGAAGGAAGAAATGATCAAAAAAGTAAATAAGATTGATCAGGAAAATTACTGGAATTTTCTGATCAAACCTTATCATCAGTGCCTAACCCTGTAGTCATTAACTGATTCAACAAAAAGGTCGCAGCCAGCACTTTCAAATGCAGTATTCAAGGGCTAGATCAGATCAGGAATTTCATATCCATCTCAACTTAAACCTATGGTAGATATTTGTCAGCTTCTAGACCAAATGCACAAGGAGGATCAGCACTCATAGTTATGTTATTACTTTATTTTCCTAGATTGTAGTTTAAGTTTTCTTTTCACGAGGATGGTTGTTTGAAACCTCCTCTATATTTATGTATTAATCTATTTTTAACCATATTGTAGTTTAGTATTTAAACCCTTCTCATGCATTTAGAGAAGGGTCAGAAATTTGTCAAAAACATTTGCAAAAAATGCATTTCTGTAAGTTTGTAAATGCTTTTATGGATTAATGGAACGAAATCTATTATCTTTTGACATTTGAATTTGTTTAACTAATGTTGCACTATCGTACTCTTTAAATTCCTTGAAAGTGAAGAGGATCATAAAACTACTGTCAGTTTATATGAGTAGGACTTCGTATATATGGTACTTCTATTCGTTATATTAAGTTTTTCTTTCTAGATTGATAGTTATATTCTTATCTGCATTATATATTTGAAATATTATCATAAATTAATGTTAAATGCACTTTTGTACTGATATTTGTTTATGATCTCTTATCTTATATGTAGTCACACATATAAATGCGATATACATTTCACAATTCTTTTAATCAAACTATTTTGTTAAAAGAATCATCTTTACATAAGTTTCATCTCTTTCAACTATTAAATAATCTTCATTAATGATAGTTGGAAGATACCTTTTTAGATTGCATAAAGAAAGAAACACCCCGAGTATATAGTAGAATAGATAAGTTTTAGATAAATGCATATGATAGATTAAAATCATTTCCCATTTCCATGTTATATAAACAAAACACACCCCAAAATCATCCTTATTTGGAAATTGGTCCCTTTATCCCCAATCGGAGCCACCACACCAAACGGAAAAGGACTTGCTCTAAGGTCCAGACTAGGTGGTTTTCCCCCATGTTGTTGCAACAAAATTATGAGGCCTCAACAAGGTCCAAGTGGAATTGGTGGGTGGCCACCAATATCCACCTGTATTAGTCCTCCCCACTTAGGAAACAATGGTCCCCATTCCATTAAGTGCCTCCATGAAATGGGAAAACCTTTATTGAACTTGGTGCAGGAGTTGGCCAACTTTGACAACTCAATACAGTTGGATCCTTTGTTTGTGATTGTTATTGATTTGTGTGTCCATGATCTGATCAGTTGTGGCCTATTCAATGCATTTTGGGTTGAGATTTGTCGGTGTTAGTTTTTGAACATGTTTGATTTGTCCAGCAATGGTGGAAAGTATGGACGAAGAAGGTCCACATTGAATATGAGGTGCAAGCCAAGGAATTGGGGGATAATGAGCTCAAAATTGTTGTCTCCCATAGCCTTGGTGATGATGTAATGCCCATATTGGAGCGGTCAAAGCTTCCGATGAGCTCCGACAAGGCATTATTTATACAAATGTAACTAAATTGTGTCACCCACCTTAAAATTATGTGGCACCCAATGTTGATCATGTTGTTGTTTGTACCTAGCATTGGATTTATCCAAGATGTCATGAACCTGTTAATGAATTTTTTGAATGCGCTCAATAAACATGGTGGCTTTATCAACTTCAGACTGAACATGGGAAGATTCTTCTTGTGTACTTGCAAAAGGAAGTGCAACATCAAGGAGGCATAATGGTTGAAATCTCATGCCCACTTGAAATGGTTCGTGTTTAGTCGAGTTATGGAGATATTTATTATAGTTTTGTTGCATATAAGGAAGACTCGCATCAAATTTTCGCAGATGCATAGAGTTTTACATGTGTATTAAGTGCACAATCATGCTAATGACAACCATATTCTCACCATTAGTCTTGGGGTGGAATACATTTGACTTGGTGATTTTGGTGTCCAACAATGACCAGAGGCTCAACCAAAATGTGCTTAGGAATCTTCTATCTCAATCTGATATAATGGTTTGCGGGATCTTGAAATGTATTCATAATCTTTCAAAGAAGAATTTGGTAGTGGCTTCTATTGTGATACTCTTCTTACAGATAGCCAATATGGCTATCTTACAAACAATTTCAATGACCACAAATACACAGTCATTACCATGCTTGGTAGAAGGAAGGCTAGACATATAGTCCATGGGTATGGATTCCCAGGGTTGCCTAGGAGTAGGAAAAGGAGTATACAAGCCATACTTCTTAATGGTTGGCTTGGTGATGGAAAGGTAGTGCAGGATCTGATATATTTTCCAACGTCCTGTTGGATACTTGGTTAATAAAAATAATTCTAAAATACTGTCATTGTCTTCTATACACCAAAATGTCCTGTGACCCAATTTTAGTGTGCCTCCTTAATCATCTTGGCATACTCACTTGAAGGAAAAAAAGGTCTCCCAAGTTGCATAACAGTGCTTCTTGCAGGTGGAACGACAAAAATTTCTTTCCATCCATCAGCATCTACTATGTAGTGGTGAATTATGGATCATTTTTGCAAAGTTGTGTCCATCTAGAAGTATCATACCCACAAGAGTCCAGCATAGTCGTCTGCGCCACAACCATTGTTTGATTGAGGCAATATGCAACATTATTGGTGTTTCCCTTCTTGTGTTTATTGTTCAAATGAAATTATTGTATATATGTGGACCTTTTTCTTATGGAAGTCGTTCTGTAACTTTCCTTGTGTATTTATAAACTGGAGGTGTTGGTGATCTGTGTAGATGATCGTCTCCTTCCCCAAAATTTAATCTTTCAACTATTAACAAGGTTGCACAATGGAATACATATATTTATAATAAGTGGGTTATTTCTGAATTGTATCGGAGAGTGTGTCACTATGATAGGACATCAAATTCCCTTACTAGGTGAGGATTGCACTAATAGCATAGTCAGAGGAATATGTCTCAATTTCAAATGGTTGTTGTAGGTCTCGAAATGTGAGCACTGGTGCAAATTAGAGGCGGCGCTTCAGCTCAACGAATTGCATCTGTTATGACTTGAACTAGAAAAACTTTGTTTTTCCTCCACCCTTTGTGACTTGAATCAAAGGCCAAGTGATATAAGAGAATCCCAACACAAACCTTATATAGAAATAGGAAGGCCCAGAAAGTTGTGAAGCTCTGTTAGAGTGGTCGGGGCTAGCCAATCCTGAATGACTTATATCTTAGATAGATCCGCATGTACACATTTCTCATCAATGATGTAACCTATATATTGGACCTATTTTATGCCAAAGGTGCATTTCTACAAGTAGGCACATAACTTGTGTTGTCATAGGGTTTGAAGGACTATCGAATGTGTTGCAAGTGTTCTTCAGAGCTATTTTTGAAGATGATGATGTCCTCCATATATACAACCGCAAACAAGTGGGTGAAGGGATGAAATATGTCATTGATCAGCCTCATAAAATTTGTTGATGCTCGATGTGATCTTCCACTGCTTGAACCTTAGAATTTTCTCTTAAAGATGATGTGATGGACGGTGGATCATATCCATAAAGTTCCATAAATGGGGTCATTTTTGCAGCATTATGGAAGGAAATTTTATACTACCATTCAGTCGAAGGTAACCACTTGACCTGTTGTGTTTTTTTATCAGATACAAAACAACAAAGATATCATTCCAAGCATTTGTTCACTATCTCAGTTTTCCCATCGAATTGAGGATGATAAGATGAGCTATGAGCTAGTTGAGTACTCAAACAAGAAAATAATTTTGTCCAAAACTTTCCAGTGAAAATGGGATCTCTATCGCTTACAATAATCTTTGGATTTCCATGTAGCTTTTGAATTGTTTCCATAAATGAAGTAGTAACTATACTTGCTATAAATTGATGAGATAATGCACAAAAGTGTGCATACTTGGTAATTCTATCAACTACCACCATGATGAAATTCTTTCCTTCAGACTTAGGAAAACTTGTGATAAAATCCAGTGAAACCTCCTCCCAACGTTGACTTGGAATGGATAAAGGTTGTAGCAGACCTGGGGTCTTAATTGTCTCAAATTTGTTTTGCTCGCAAACCAAACATTCTGCCACAAAATTTTTAATATCAAATTTAAGGCCATCCCAAAAAAATTATTTCTTCACCCTATGGTAAGTTTTTAAAAATAATGAATGTCCTTCTACGGGAGAGGTGTACGGTTCCAAAATAATCTTTTTCTTTAGTTGGGAATTCTAACAAAAATATAAGTGTTGTAATGTAAGGAATAATTTTTCCAACTAAATGTATCATATGTATTGGGATATTTTGCAAACTTTGAATGAGTGTCCACACTTCTTCGTTATTCTTCCATTCCTCTCTTGCTTCAGTTATCCAATCTGGTTGGATAATCGAAATGGCACAAAGCAATGCTTCCACCACCTCATCCTTTCTTGAGAGTGAATCCGCAACAACATTTAGCTTCCTTTTTTTGTAGATGATTTCAAATTCATAACCCAACATCTTTGTGACCCATTTTTTCTACTCTTTTGAATATATTTTTTGTTCCAAAAAGTATTTAAGACTATCATGATCAGTTTTTACCTTGAACTGTCTTCCCATTAGGTAAGGTTTCCATTTCTTTAGTGCATGTAGTATTGCCAACATTTCATTCTCATAAATAACTTTTTGTAAATACTTTCCTTTGATTGGAAAACTTTAAAAAGAAATGGGCCTTCCTTCTTGCATTAAAACAACACCAATTTCATTTCCTGAGGCATCACATTCCACAATAAAGGTTTTTGTGAAGTTTGGCATAGATAAGACCGGTGCTAGGAACATTGCCTCTTTAAGATGTTAAAAGGCCTTAATTTCTTCAAGAGTCCATGAAAATGCATCTTTCTTCAATAATTTTGTTAGAGGGGTCGCTATTCTCCCACAATTCTTAACAAACTTGCGATAATACCCTGTTAACCCGAGAAATCCCAGCAACTGCTTTATGGTTATGGGGACTTTCCATTCCTTGATGGATTTAATTTTTTTAGGGTCTACCTTAACACCCTCCTGAGATACAATATGACCCAGATACTCCACCTCTTGTACTCCAAAGAAAAATTTGCAGGTTTTTTCATAAAATTGTTTCTCCTCCAATAGTTTGAGCACCCTATCAACATGTTGAACATGATCCTTCCAAGACCTCTTGTAGATTAGTATATCATAAAAAAAATACTAACACGAATTTTATAAGGAAGGGTTTAAAAATGGAATTCATCAACCCTTGAAATGTAGAAGGTGCATTGGTAAGGCCAAAATGCATGACCAAAAATTCATAATGACCCTCATGAGTTTGAAATGTTGTTTTCGGAATATCTTCAGTCTTCATTCTGATTTGATGATATCATGAACGAAGATCGAATTTGGAAAAATAAATTTCTCCATGTAATTCATCTAATAATTTATCAATCACAAGAATGGGAAATGTATCTTTAATAATGGGCTTATTGATCTCCCTATAATACGGACACATGTGCCATGATCCATCCTTCTTGTGCACCAATACTACTAGAGCAGAGAAAGAACTTTGACTAGGTTGAATTATACCAACCTCTAACATTTCTACAATCATACATTCAATTTCTCTCTTTTGGACATAAGGATATCTGTAAGGCCTGATGTTTGGAGGAACACTTCCTGGAATCAAATGAATAGCATGATCATGATCACGAATCGGTGGGAGTCCTTTGGGAGTTTCAAACACCTTGGAATGATTGTCCAAGATTTTTCAGAGATCTGGAGAAATAGATGATTTTGATGTTGGAACTTCAAGTGAGCATAATTGTGTAATTACGCCTCGTTGTTATTTATTTAGAAGCTTTTTCATGACATTAGAGCTTATTATCTTTCTCGGCTTCCCTATGATACCCTGTAATTCAACTTCCTTTCCTTCCGAAAAAAATTTTCAAGAAAAGCTCTTGAAAATTAAAAGCTATTGTCCCCAAAGATTGTAACCATTGTACTCCTAGTAAAACATCAGCACCACCCATTGGAATGGAAAGAATTGTACTATTAAATACATATTCCCCCATGGTTAGCTCGATATTATGGCATTTTCCAGAGCAATTTATAGTTCCTCCATTTGCAACCATCACTTGACACTCTGGTGCTGACTATAAGAAGCAATTCAATTCCTTGGCTACTTGACAATGAAAAATTATGGTTACTACTCGAATCAATCAACACTATTACATTTTTCTTCTTGATATGTCCTTCTATCTTGAGAGTTTGAGGAGTGGTAATTCCTGCCAATTAATTACAGGATATGGTCGGACTCATTTCTTCTTTCTCTAGGGTTTTTTCCTGGTCTATATCCTCTTCTTTTGAATTTTCTTGTTCATTTTCTTTCTCCTCTTCACAAACTATGTAAAATAATTTATTCTCAGCACACTTGACCTTTAGTGTATTTTCTATCACAACTGTAGCAAAGCCTTTTTTCTCTTTTTTTTTCCAATTGTTGTGGTGTCAACCTTGTAGGTTGTAGAAGTATAGGAGTAGCAAAACTTCCATATTTATAGATGTGAGTGATAGGCTTCCTTGTCGCCATAATTTTACTTTCAATTTTTCTTGCCAACCTAAATGCCTTCTCCAATGAATTAGGTTCCCAAAGGCAAACCTCATGTTAGATGTTATCCTTTAAAGTCCCTATGAAGACATCAATCCTGTGTTCCTCTGGAATATCAGTTACCCTTATATTAAACTTTTGGAAGTCCTTAACGTGCTCCACCATTAAACCCTTTTGTTTGATATTATAAATTGGCTAAAGAAGGTGTTTCTCTTTGTATCCTCATAATGTGTTATCATTTCCCTCGTAAAAATTGACTGAGTGACAATTTTTTTACGAGAGCAAAGCCATCGATACCATGAAAATGTATTTAGTTATAAATATAAAATTTCAATGTGTATATTTTGTGTGTCTTTCACATTATGGAGATCAAAATATTGCTCCATATGTACTATCCATGTTACGAGATCCTTTCCATCAAACATCCTCATATCGATCTTTGGAATATGGTGGTTCTTCAATCCAACATTAGAGTTTATGAAATCACGATTAATATTTATTTTATTCTCATAATGAGTTTCCTCTACTACCTTTTCGCCATTAGGAATAATTTATTGTATCAACTCTGTCAAACCTTCCTTCAAACCTTCCATGTCTGCTTTTAGATCATTCTTCATGTCTTCCATGTTGCCTTTCATTTTTTCATCGATCTTAACTTCCACGTCATCCATTTAGCTTCCATGCCATTCATATTAGCTTCCATGCCATTCATCTTAGCTTCCATACCATTCTTCAAACCATCCATCTTAGCTTCCACGCCTTTCTTCAAACCATCCATCTTAGCTTCCATGCCTTTCTTCAAAACTTCCATTCCATTTTTTCTTACTCTTTACGAGAGCGAAATTTAGTGCACTTGGTCTTGTAATTTTCATATATCATGTTGCACTTCTTCCTCTTCATGATTCATAGTATAGTATTCTTGAGGGCTTAATGGGTGTTGAATTATTTTTAGGGGAATTTTAGAACCCAATACTGATATCTATGCTTCAATATTCCCTTGGAATCACTTCAAACTGATTTTTCAAACAAGACTTATGCAATTTGAAAAAAAAAATACACACATTTTTCTTGCTTTTGAGGAGCTTGATATTGAAACGGATGTATCTCTGTAATTTTGGATCCCTGAGATTTTATCTTCATTCCTTTAGTATCCCTTTGAATCTTCCATCCAATGCCACAGGTCTGACCTGATTTGGATTCTTCAAGACAAATTTATGCCCAAACTCCCACAATGACCTAATTATGGATTAGTTCAGTAGAGTGAACTTGTATGGAGTGCCACGTGTCATTGTTTCCTCCTCTGGCTCTGAAATTGATACACGGGAAACTACAGTCTGTGTGATTTCGTCCACTTTTTACAGAATTCCAATCTGATGCTCAGAGAGAGATTTATGACGATTTTACCAAGGTCACCTCTTTGAGATGAAATTCAGGAGCCTGCAAAAACCCTAACTTCCACAGATCATATCTCCAAAAATGTTGTGAACCAAGATCTGAAATTTTTACACGAATTTCCTCAGGAATTATTTGCAAATGGGTTTTTTTTAGCTTCTGTAACTTTGTAGAAAAAAATTTATAGCGAAAATGACACGATGACCTGTTTGAAGTAGCGAAACCCTAGAATCAAAAGCTCTGATACCAAATGTTATGAAACCAGCTCCCAAAATAGAAGAAAATAGAGATCAATGCCTTAGAAATCAGCCACTTCGAGGGGGAAACCTCCTTTACATTACATAAATGAACAATTCTTGGATGATACAAATGACAAAACCTCCTTTCTATATATAGGATTCCATGGGGTCACAATATAATCCTAGCTGACCTAACAATAATAATGTAAGAGCACAACAATAACAATAGTGGACTGCTTGTCCGTGGGGTCTTGGTTAAACGGTGATGAGATGGGTTGTTATAGCATTCATCACAGGTTCAATTCCCTTCCCGATCGGGGTGATGTATCTGGACATGCTGATGAAAATGGAGTAAAAAAAGAGAAAAAAGTGAAAAATGAAAGGAACTACCAAACTTACAAAAAAAAAACAATAGTGGACTTCTTATTGATGTTTCGAAATGGTTGAATCCTCCCCCATGGAATCCTAGGGTTTTTGCAACCCTGCAACGGGAGTCGTCATGGCTCTCCTTCGCTCTCACGGTGGCCTCACGTGTTCCTCATAGCACCTCCACACCTTCTGATCCTGCTCTCCCTTAATGGCTACCCCAATGGGAGGGGAGAGTTCACCTCCCCCTCCTGGAAACTCTGGCACCACCAATACATCTTCACAAGCTCAGATCTTGTCCTCTAACTCTGCAGGGACGCAGGCTGAACCAAATCCTGCGCAAAACGACAAACCGGAGGATCACCAAGCGACTACGGATCAAAATAAATCCTCCTCTACAACTTGCTTTTTGATCGCCGCCGAACACCCAAAAATTGACCTTCCAAGTCATCGCATCAATGCATAGATATAGTACATGAAAGATCATGCACTTATTAGCAAATTTATAGGATTTTGGCCTACAAAGAAATCTCTCCAGGGTTGGATTTCTTCGAAATGGAAACCAAAAGGGCATGTTACCCTATAGTTGGGACCAAAGGGCTTCTTAAACGCCATCTTTAACTGTATCGAGGACAGAAATTGAATCTTAGAAAATGGCCCTTATTTCTTCAACTCATCGGGCTTGTATCTCAGAGATTGGGTCGAAAGATTCAACCCAGACAAGGAGGAATTCAACTGGGCACCTATATGGATCAAAATGTACTCACTACCGCTGGAATACTGGGATGAGGACTCCCTAAAAGACATTGGCAATGGACTGGGAGAGTTCATCAAGGTAGCTGAAGAAACCAAACTCAGAAGATACACGTCTTATGTAAGAATCTGTGTATACATGCATATAGCCAAAGCCCTAACAAATTCGGTAAGTCTATTTCACGATGATTTTGAATGGGTGAAAACCATATATTATGAACACGTCCCTTTTTGTTGCTGAAAATGCCATGAAAATGGCCATCTATTCAGGGATTTCCCCTTAAACCTACCTCCTAAACCTACCCCTAGCCCTGAAAATACTGACGCTGAAGACTTCACCAAAGTCCCCAACCGCAGAAAGCACACCAAGAAAACCAACACTATCCCTAAAGTTCCCCCAACCTCTCCCACTAGTAACAACTTTGATATCCTTGCTAAACAACTAATCTTAGAAGGAGAATCCTTGCACCCCTCAGCCGAGACGCCCAAATCCTCCATTCCTGACCCCTCTATCACTCCTCTGATCAACCCCACCCCCCCCCCCTAATCTCACTCTGACCCTTAGGGTTCTACCCCTCAGCCCAACAAAAACAAGGACCTCGTCCTCTGGCATCCCAATCAAATGGATATCGATGGCAACTCTCAGATGGCTCCTCAAAAAGAAGAATATGCGGCAGAATTGAACCAGCCCACTCATATGGATGAAGAACCAGAGAGTATTGATCTGGGAGATCTGGACATATTAGCTCTAGAGTTGGCATGCAAACAAAGGGATTATGACAAGATACCCGCCAGGCAGATTGACAGCTTAGAAGTAGTTCTCTTTCGGGCGCAGCAATGACAATCCCTGGGTATTCAACCAGGGAGCCATTGGGATGGAAAAAAGATAGTCAAAGCGACAAAGAAAAGCGGGTAAATAATGATCATTGTAGGAGAAATTCTTGTCAAATCTGGGTGATATCCCAAGTTGACCAAGTTCTTCCGGCCAATATCCAACAGTTCTCAATGAAACTCACCTCATTGGAACATTCGAGGGCTTAATAGCCCCGCCAAGCACCGAATGATCAAAAACATGATTCAGAAAGAAATACCATCTGTATTCTTTATGCAGGAAACTAAATGTACCAGTACTACCCTCAACTCCATCATCACCAAGAAATGGTGTGGTTGCAGCACCATAGTTGTTGATGCATCAGGCGCCTCGGGAGGCCTAGCCATTGCTTGGAATCCCCAGATAATTTCCCTCACTAAATTTCATGCTTCTCATAATCTCATTTAAGCTTCCTTCCATTTGATAGGTACCCACATCCATCGACACCTCTCTAATGTATACTTCCACAAGACCCTCTCCAAAAATTTTCCCTGCTCAACACCCTAGAAATCCTCAATACCACTAGACGCCATCCACTTTGGATAGTTTGTGGAGACTTCAACATGATCACTAAGCTTGAGGAAAAAAAGGGGGGCAAAGCCAAGCTTGAAATGGACAGTCTCAGCTTCAAATATTTTATTCAAAGAAACTGGTTGATTGATCTTCCCTTCTCTAATGGAATGCACACTTAGAACAACAAAAGAACATGCTCTTAGTAAATAGCTTCAAGATTAGACTGCTTCCTCATCTCAAATAACATATTCTTTTGGGAGGCGACATCCACTCCTCAATACTCCCCTTAGCTGGTTCAGATCACTGGCCCATCCTCTTGCAGTGGTCGAGCCCAAGTGAAACTAATAATCGACCATTCCAGTTTGAACCCTTCTAGTTAACTCACCCATAGTTCAAAGATTTGGTTACCACTTGTTGGAACATATTTACACCACCTGTTGGCTCCAAAATGTTTCAATTTCAACAAAAACTCAAAAATATTAAGTACAAGATCAAGCAATGGAACCACTCCACCTTTGGGAATATCTTCCAGCATTAGAATGAACTGGAGCAACAAATGTCTGAACTACAGCTGCGCATCATCAAAGAGGGCAGATCAAATTCACTCGTAGCCCATAAACAGATTCTCCTTACCAAATTGGATGAGAGACAAATGCAAGAGGAAATCCTATGGAAGCAGAAGTCAAGGATCTGTTGGCTAAAAGAAGGGGAGAATAATACTAAATTCTTACATCGCTCCAACATCCAGAGACATATGCATAACCGGATTTCCCTTCTCAATAATAGGAAATGGGATCGACTAGAGGAACATGAGGACATAGAAAAAGAACTCCTTAGTCATTTCAAGCATATCCTACAGAAGCCTCCAAGAGGTAGGCAGCAAGCTATCAATAAGGTCACTCAACACATCCCCAAGCTCATAAATGAGGACCACAATCAGATGTTACGCAAACCTATCTCCCTCCAAGAAGTGGAACAAGCTATGGCTCAGCTCAAAGATGGCAAAGCTCCTGATCCGGATGGCTTCACCTCCAAATTTTTTCACTACTTTTGGGAACACATCAAATTGGAGGTATGGGAATTAGTAGAGGAATCTCGAAGTATGCATTGGATATTACCTTCTCTCAATGCAACTTTTCTAGCCCTCATCCCCAAAGAAGAGCACTCTGTCACTCCATATAAGTATAGACCAATAGCTTTGTGCAATGTCATCTACAAGGTGGTCTCCAAAGTCATCTCCAACAAGCTTAAACCCCTTCTTCCTCTGCTCATCTCTCCAAAACAGACAAGCTATGTGGAAGGACGTCAAATCCTGGATGGGATCATTCTCACTCATGAAGTCATTCACTCCTTGAAGCATCTAAAGAAAGCAGGTATGCTCTTGAAAATAGATCTATCTAAAGCTTTTAGTAAATTAATTTTGGAATACATCAACCAAATGCTCTTAGCCTTTGGATTTTTCCCAACCTAGACTCATTGGATCATGAACCTCATATCCTACCCATACTATTCCATTCTAATCAATGGAGCACCCTCTCTCCCTTTTACCCCCTCCCGAGGCATTCATCAAGGAGATCCTCTCTCGCCATTCCTCTTTGTCCTTATGGCAGAAGGACTAGGACATCTCATCCAGCATGTTTTCTCTAATCATTCCCTTCGAGGTATCTCCATCCATGACAATCTGCCCACCACCCATCAACAGTTTGTAGTTGATAACATGTTGTTCGGTCATCCCTCAGTTCAATAAGCAAGCACCTTCAAAGCTCTTTTGGACATCTTCACTGAAGCCTCCGGAACTACCATCAATGCTGGAAAATCTCAAATTTTCTTTTTTAATACTCAAACCTTCACTCAACTCAACATTTCCAGAGTTCTCGGCTTTGTCGTAGCTTCGACGCCTTCCAAATATCTTGGAGCTCCTCTTTTTGATTCAGTGCCCATGCATTCCTCTTGGAACGAGCTTCTAGATAAACTTGAGGCTCGCCTCTCCTCCTCGACCTACAGATCACTCAATATTGCCAATGGACTTGTTCTGATCAAAGCGGTCATTCAATCCATGCCCTTGTATCTCTTTTCAGTTCTGGCAGTGCCAAAATGGGTTCTCAAGCAAATCAAAAATCTACAACGTAACTTCCTCTGGGGCACGTCAGGGAAAAATCAAAAATGGGCTTTGGTGAAATGGTAAACGGTATGCACTCCAAAATTGGATGGAGGTCTGGGGCTGAGAGATCCACGCCATAGCAATGTCGTCATGGGAGCACATATTTGGTGGAAGTGGCTCTCCAAGCAACAAAATACATGGGCCTGTCTTTGGATAGCCAAATACACCAACAACAGGCCGTCTGCAGATCTCATATGACTCATCTTAGTGGAATCTGGTTCTCTTATTTGGAATGTTGTCAAACAACACAGAGCCCTCATCCAAGAGCATAGCTTCTGGGAGGTCAGATCAGGACATTCTGCTCACTTCTGGGAGGACTCTTGGCAGCAAATGCCCAAATTGGAAGCTATATTCCAAAGACCTCGGTGGCAAGCTGCTCTTCAAGCATAAATGGATAACCAAGTTTAAAACTTCTAGAAACCCATGCCCATCCTGGGTTACCGCCAATGGATCCCAACTGCACAATGGCAAGAGAACTGGCAGGAAGAAACTTACGAGGGGATTGATAAAGAGTTAAGTAAATGAAAGATCGGATGTTTAGAAAAGGAGGATATACTTCGATGGGGACACACTCCTCATGGTACCTTCTCCACCAAGGAAGTGTATCACCTACTCGTCTCCACTTCTCAGGAACCCAAGGACATGATCTGGACCCAAATATGGAGACCAGGCATCTGGCCCAAGATTTCCACTTTCCTTTGGCTCCTAAGCAAGAAAATAATCCTCACTTGGGACAATATTCTCAGAAGAGGATTTATAGGTCCCTCAAGGTGTCCCAACTTCCTAGATCATGCTGAATCTATCCCTCATTTAATGGATACTTGCAAGATGGCCAACAACCTCTCGGAGAAAATTGACATCAGATGCAGAAGATCTAGCAGAATTAAAGGTGATATTACCAGCACCATCAGGAACTGGCCCACTAAACCTTATAATAGAAAGCTGCTAAATACTCTTTGGATACTCCTTCCTGGGTTCCTACTCTGGTCAGTCTGGAAGGAACAGAATAGGAGAATCTTCAAAAATAAAATCACTCCTTTGGATACCATCTGGACCAATATGTGTATCAACCTTCAATAAATGTTGGCATTGAATCACTGGCAAGAATCTGATATCCCAAATCAGCCTCTAGAGAGCTTCATTTGGGCGAATTGGCATCTCCCCATTCCCACTCTCCCTTTGAGCTCACGCACCCCCTCCAATCATCCAAACTCGCCCAGCTCATGGATTCCCCCTTCTTGGGGACTGATCAAGATGAATTTTGATGGAGCCTCTAAAGGAAATCCGGGTGCAACTGGCTTTGGTGGCATATTCAAAGACTCAGCAGGGACTCCCCTTAAGGTTTTCTTTGGCTCTATAGGATGGGACTCAAATAATTTAGCAAAACTGGAAGGTCTTTGGTAGGGAATTTTATTGGCCCAGACACACAATTCTTTCCCCTTATAAGTGGAAGGAGACTCTCAAATCCTCATCAACGCGACCATTCATCTCCTCATGGGAGCTTCAACCTCCAAGGTTTTAATATTTGGCGTCTTGCTGCAATATTTGAGAAAATTGAATAGTGGCTCAAGTCTCACCGAGCTATCTCCTTCAAGCATGTCAGACGCTTTGGAAATAAGATAGCGGATCTCCTTGCAAACAAAGGCATTGAGCTTGACCTCACCCTCTTCTCGAGTCCTCTAGCCAATATCAATGACGCTTCTCTCCTACAGGAATGCACTAAACTGGTGCAAAATGAAGCAAATCCCCTGGATGTGGGTGCTTAAACGCATGAGGGAGATGGCAGGCCCAACGTGCGCCACATTTCCTAGCCACATGGCCACGCATGGGCTCTATCCGGCAGCATTTAAGCCAACCAGCTGCTCGCCTCAGGCTTCCATAACTGAGCTCAGTTCGGCTCACCGCCCAGAATTCTTCTTAATGGCCCCGCGCCCTCAGTCTCTATCATTTTCATCCTGTCGCATTTGCCTCTTTGTTGTCTCGGATCCGAGCTCTCGATTACACATAGAGAGGCATTGCAGCCTCCATTGTTTCATCTCGCTAGCTCTGGCATTCATTCTCACCCGTAGTCACACCGAACTCCATTACTGTCTCTCGCTCGCTCCTTCGCTTCAGGATGCCAACCCATCTACTGAATCTGCATCCCTACCTCCGCTTGCTCGCCTCCCTGACGATTATGCTTGCTCCAGTATGTCGAAGAGGCATCGGATGCGCTGTCGTCGAGGCAAAGGATGGGGTCAGGCCTCTCGACCTCCTTTTTCCATTCATTCCGACTCCCGCTCCCCGCTTCCTGAAGAGAACTCTGCTCAGTTTCATTAAAATTGTTTAATGAACAAACCCCATCTCACTTCCACAATTACAGTCAGTTTCCAGGAGGAGGCTTCAAGTTCTGGAGGGAGAGGCACCAGAAAGGGACCAAGAAAATCCACAATTGCTCTAGTGTCTCTGCAACTCTCAAGGAAATCAGAGGCCTTGTCGGTCAAGCCTGACACTCATTCTTCCAGCAACAGTGGTAGTGGCAGTGGGAGTCCCAAATAGTCGGGTGAGGAAAGAAGAAATGGTAGCGCTAGCATGGTTCGCACTGCTACTACACCAGAACCCGTTGCCCAGCAATCGAAGAAAGCAAATGACTCCTCAAAAGAATACCGGTGTCTCATTGTGGAGGAGCCACCGCCATAGAAGCACGACACCTAGCATGAAACTCGGCTACAGAAAGGAGAGGTATTTTCTCTCTTTTTTTTTATTTTCTCTGAAAATATGTCTTTCCATAACAAATTGTCAACTTTTAAGGCATTTCTGCACAAAGCTGGTTTCCCCATTGAGGGCAGCATTTTTCTAACCGGTTTCCCCATCTGGGGCGGTCAGTTTTTTGTCCTTTTTACTCTTACTACCTCCGAAATTGGCTAGCATAGCAATTCCAAAGGCAAATCCCGATCTATATATTATGTTTCATTAATAGAATTAGTCCAATTTAGAAAAAAGAAATAATAATAATAATAAAATAATAGTGGACTCTTATGGGGCACAATAATAATAATAATATGGGAACTACAGGGGTACAAAAATAACAATAAGGGGTCTACACTAATAACAATAAGGGACTGCACTAGTAATATAGGGACCTAACATGTTAATCATTATTTTTTACCTTTTAAAATTAATGGGTTGATTCACATGGTGATATTTGTTATTTGATAATTTGTGTGGTGATTTCATTATTGTATTAGGTAAATGTAAAAAGGTAAATATTGATAACTAGAGTATATCAATATCTTTTATCTATGACCATTAGATAAAGATTTATATTAAAATATAAATAAATTTAAGAATCTTCCATAAAAATTGCCTATCAACATAAATAAAAACAAATTTTTATAAAAGAATCTCAACATTTTTCATAACAAAAAAAGAATTATAATTTTTTTATATAGTAAAATTAAGTGTTATACATAAGCACATTCAAATTTATTTCGTTGTTATTTCAGCGATGTAACTAAAAACAAATTGATTGAATTATTCAATCTGCACGTAAAGAAAATGGGGAAAATTTTGTTATCTTTTATAAAAAAAAACAATTTGCTACAACTATCACATTACTATTATTTTTAAACAATTCCAACCCACTCACTCATCATTCATATAATTTGTTTACATAATCATTACATTTCTTATCTTCCATAGATAACATTGTTATCCTCTCTTTCTTTTATCTCCATATTAAATCCAAGTCACATGCAAACCAGAAAACATTTAAAATAGTTAACGAACCAAGCCAGCCACCCAACCACATACATATATATATTGTATTTCCCTCTGCAATAATCCTCAATCACGGTACTAAGAGGATAAAAGTTTATGATGTGTCATTATCTTCAACATATATTTATGTAATTCTAAAGAAAATGAAAGCACTAAATTATATACATTTTCAAAATTTTGATATGAAATTAGAGATAATTTACAGTGATTAAAAGTTTGAGGAAATTCATAATCACTTTGATTTTTTAAATGATGAAAATTTTATTGAGAGGGTGGAAGACGAATGTCGTCACTCAGTTTTCTATCATTTAGACTTAATCCAGTTTAAATCACTTAGACTTAATATTGATTAATTTTGCAACTCGGGGTGGATTTTGAAAGTCACTTGGGAAAGTCACTTTCATATATGGACCAGAAGAACAGGAAAATAGGCCAACGTTGCGCGCATGTTTTTTAAATGATGTTTTGCAAATATTCTTTAATTCTGGGCAGTTTTTGTAAAATATATATTATTAATGTGTTTGGTCTCATATGCATTAGTAGTCCCAGAACCTGCAATATTTTTTATCAGCCTCTTGTAATTAGAAACTTTGCACTAGAAAATTCATGTAAGGGTTCTGGTCCTTATCACTCGATTTATTAGTATGGAAAACCATTACCCATTCTATTTGATAAAAAAATGTAGAAGGGATTTGTGCAAGAAAAATTTAACAATAAAACTTTGGAGTAGGCAGTTTTTTTTTAAAATTCAAATGGGTAAGGGATCATCATAGCTCATATATAAATATACAAAAAAAATTAAATTATGTATGTTCATTCGATTAATCATATTAATCTTTTCTCCATTTCAATTTAATAAATTTTAGTGTATTTTTCAAAAACTAATAAGGGTTTTATAGTTACTTTTAATATTGGAAGCATTACTTTTCTTATTGTTTCTTTATATTTCTCAAGAAGATTCTTTTTGTTTCCAGAAAGACATTTTTATACGGTTTTTTACTTGTTTACGACGCATTTAATACCCATTACAATTGGACCACTCATTTAATTAGATCAAAAATCCTATCATTGCATTTTTTCTTGTAAATTGTTTTAATGGTTGTAACACCCCTCGTATACTCCCCCTGATTTCTGTAATGTAATTATACTATGACTACAAATGATTATAAAATTATTTGAATGGCTTGAATATTGACACCAAAGATCCACACTCTAAGGGGTGAAAGGAAAAATAACCTAAGTGGTGTTAGTTGGCACCACTACTTAATCAAATGTGCAAGTAGTAAGAAAGATCTTGAAGAATGTTCCATGGGGAACATGAAGAGGCATACAAGAAAAAGGATGAAAAGGCATTCGAACAAGCAAATAAAACAACTCTCTCGTGGAATGAAAGAAATTGGATGAAGGAATGAGTTAGATTTTGGGGGTTGATGAACCACTCTTAGAGTGCTTTCCACATTTGAGAAACCACCTAGAAATGTGAATTCTTTCAGTTCTTGCCACAACTAATAAACCACCTGTAACGAAAATTCCCATACTCTTAGTGCATAACATGATTTCTAGTTGAGTTTGCTTGAAAAATCCCCTTGGATTGTGGATTTGGCTCAGGGGTGACTGTTGAGGAGGTAAATCCCCTGCGCGGGCCCGAGCGGTCTGGCCCCGGCGGTCTGGCAACAAGCAAGCAGTGCTGTAGCGCAAGCTCCTAGTTACGAATGAAAGACTTGGGATAAGAGCCTGCAGATTCCAACGCTGAGTACGAAGAAGAGATGTCCTGGTCCTTACGTGCAGCAGAATCCCACCAATCCCTTCACGATCCCCCGCGGATGAACACTGCACGGAAAACGACGAGATGCAAGCACGAACACGACGCATCGCGCTTTAAACGTCGGTCAGAAAAGATATTACTCGCATTAACATGATGGAAAAAGGAGTGGAACCATAATCATATTCATCTATTAAAATGATAAACGAATAGAAGTTACAACCAAGTTCTGACGTCGCAGCTTCCTTCGAACGGGTCTCCGGTCGTCCACGTCTCGCAAAGCTCGCCAAGGAAAGGGAAAACCTCTCCAGAGTCTCGTAACAATGGTCTCCTCGCTTGAATGGGCCTTAAAGGAAAGAAGGGATTCTTTACAGCACAAAGGCACTTGGGAATAGGGAGATGCAAAGCTTCAGCACTTCAAGACTTTGACCCTTAGATTCCTTCATCAATGGATGAAGGCTATATTTATAGAGGAGAGGAGGAGGTTGGGATCCCTACAATAGTGGAAGGGAGGCCTTATCCCTTGGGAGGTTCCTCATAAGGTGGAAACAAGAGGCCAAAGGAGGAAGGTCGTGGTTATTCAGGCGAAACCACTCCTGATGACTCATCCACGAAGTTGTTGTAATCGAAACTTCGCCTCCTTTTTAAAAAACTTTCCATAAACAGAGTGGCGCGGGTGCAACACTGGGACAAAGCGCCAATTGGCGCGGGCTCGGTGTTAATTTTCCCCCATTGGCGCGAGTACATAACGGGCTACCAGCGCCAATGCAAAAACATGTGTTTTTAGGGGTCTGCTCAGGAAATGATAAACAGGAGAAATGTTGTCCTCGTGGAAAGGGATGCAATGAAGGTATTTTCAAGGCTTGACATTGCTCACAGGTCACATAATGGGTCCTCCATTGTGCGGGATGGGGAATGGTAGGGACGGTGACAAATTACTGTGTAACAGATGCCCCCTAAAGCATGAGGCCCGAGAGAGAGAGGGGGTGAAATGCTTTACGAGAACAGCATTCGGCGGGGGCGCGGGCGGAAAACTGTAACGACAAACAAAAACAGCCGAATCTCGGTACGCAGTGTATATGTGTGTGGACGCGACCCGTAAAGAGCGAGAGTATACGATAATGCAGATCCCGGTATGGACGCGACCATCCAACTAGATCAAACAAATAGACTCAGGTATCGTCGCAGCCATCCAATCAATGAGTCATGTACATAATGATAATAATCCACAATCGCAGCCTGGATTACAACAGACACAATCCAGGGTCTTGCGCTCCATCTCGACCCAACAGAGTACAAGTTCAAGCATGCGAATATGTGAGCTGAAGTCGAACATGCAAGAACATCGTCTGATTACCAGCCAATGATGAAAGCTGTTAACGGACGCGAGAGAAACCACTAATAATGACAATGGTCCTCAAGGTACTACAGGTACAATCTACGGCGTGTGAATAAATGAGTTGACGTCGAACACCCGCAGAATCATTCGATCGGAAGTCAATGATGTAAACTTCACGTCGAATGCGACGAACCTGCCATTGAGGCATGCAGGCTCCAAGGTACCATCAGGAGTCTCTAGACCAACTTTCTGGATAATGAGTTGAAGTCGACAGGAAGTGACCTTGATCGAAGGTGGGCCATAATGATTCCCACATCATCGACACGAGACAGAGGAACATAATGTTTTGTTGTGAATCAGGATCATATGAGAGACAGAGGAAGGTTGATATTTGCAGAGGCCAACTTCTCTTGAACACATGAACGGCACGACAATGGACTTGGAAGTATTTGACATCAACGGATCAGAGGTCATGGCGACGAGGCAGTGAACAGATGAGAGGTCAAAAGAGATTACCCAAACCCATGGAAGCAAAGTGAAACAGCGAGATGAGATGTCCCCAACCCGACACGAATGCAGACAAGTGCCATGTTCAAGAGCGACATACTGCCAATGACAACGACGATGGTTCCATTTTTCCCCACCATCTTGGTGAGTACCTCTTTATTTTTACACAAGCTTGAAGAGGATACCATATGCTTGTCATATAAGTCCGCCCTTCGGGCGAATCCATCCTAGTACATTTAACGAGTCCTAGGAAGGAAAAACTCGAATAACGTCATGATTGACAATTTCCGATGTCATCAGGGTTTAACGAGTCTGACAAAGGAAGAACTCGGCGTCTTTTCATGTTTAGAGAGTTTGAAAAGACAGCGGAAAAGAAAACTCCACACGTCCCTTTTCGTAAATAGTTCCCCAGATCCGAAAAGGTAGAAAACAATATCCAGGAAAACCTCCTAGTCGCGATAGGCTAGGGTATTCCTTTTTCGTAATCAATCCAGCCCAGCCCGAAAAAGGGTTAAACTTATACTGGGTGAATGTCGATTCGTGTCCATTTTAACGAGATCGAAACGACAAGGGCCTCGGCGATCTTTTCATGTTTAGAGAGTCAGAAAAGAGCTGAAAGATGACTCCTCCTGGAGGAACGAGTGGTATAAAGGGTAGCAACTGGTTCCGGTAATGGTGGAACTACTCTGAACAAATAAAGGTCGAGAGGTTGGCTAACAAGACCACTCATAGCAGCGGTTCCTCAGGAACGGGTAAAACAACCAAGTGAAGGCATATGATCGGCCAAGCAGATAGTGACAATGGAGTGAGAAAACCAAGGCTCATCTGGTAAAAACAGGCTGATAAAATGGCAATCACAAGAGGTAAAATAAGAATGGTTTTATTTTTACACAAGCTTGAAACAAAGATAAACTATGCTTGAAACCGGTTTCATTTTTACACAAGCTTGAAACGGAAACAAACTATGCTTGAAAAAGTAAGCATGCCCCCAGCATGGTGACTCAATTCGAGGTACATACCCCCCAAGCTTCATTCCATATGAAAGGCAGATGGAGTGAAGGTTCGAATTACGAGATCAAGAGAAAGACTCGACTGGGATTTTATGAGATCTAAACAAAGACTCGAATTGAACGGGAACGTGTTTCATTATTTTAACGAGGTTGACACATTAAAAGAACTATCCTCAAACACCTTGTTTCATGGTTTAGGGAGCTTGACACAAGACCAGGAACTGTGCTCCGGCAAACCTTGTTTCATTTTTTAAGGAGCTTGACACAAGACAAGGAACTATGCTCCGACGACCTTGTTTCATTTTTTAAGGAGCTTGACACAAGACAAGGAACTCGGCTCCGACAACCTTGTTTCATTTTTTAAGGAGCTTGACACAAGACAAGGAACCATGCTCTGACGACCTTGTTTCATTTTTTAAGGAGCTTGACACAAGACAAGGAACTCGGCTCCGACAACCTTGTTTCATTTTTTAAGGAGCTTGACACAAGACAAGGAACCATGCTCCGACGATTTTGTTTCATTTTTTAAGGAGCTTGACACAAGACAACGAACTGTGCTCCGACCGACTTCATCATAATGAACAAGAAGTCATGGCTTCCAAGAGTTCCACACCATATGGGAGGAAATCATCCTGGAAGTCAGGACCCAATGCCCCCAGCACTCGATGCACGACGGCATCATCACTGAGCACAGGCACGGGGTAAGTAGCCACATAGTTGACCTGCGGCGGAGCAGATACAACGGGTGGATAGAAACCAGGAGGGGGTGATGGCGGACCAGATGCCATATTAGGACCAAAGAACGAAAGCTGATCAATGGTCACGATCCGTCCTTCATGTGGAAAGCACATCACGCGAAAGAGGGAGGAGACAAGCGCTCCCATGGCATAGGTGTAATCGCGCCCCAAAAGCAGATTGAAATCCAAGGGGCCTGGAACAACCATCACGTCCATATGGAAAGTTTTACCTCCCAAAGTAACGGGTAACCTTGGAAGGATCCCCAACGGTTGACTGGTTCTTCTATTGAATGTCAACAGATTCTGCGTAACAGGCGCAAGCGGCGGCGAACCGAAAGCTTGCCAGGTAGTTGAAGACAGAATACTAACAGAGGCACCTTCGTCTATAATGGTGCTGGGTACAACCAGACCAAGAGCCTGTACTGTGAGCTCGAAAGGCACATAAGACGGAAGGCGAAATCCTGCAAATCGATGCCAGTCAAAGGAAGCGACCAAACTACTCGGAGGGGCTACCATCGACAAGCGAAGGTCTTCCCCTGATGTTACGGTAGAAGAAGCATCCTCCATGACCTCCATCTCGAAGGCGGGAGGGATATCCTCTGGAGCCTCCATCATGGGAGGTGGAGGAGGGGCTTCTTGAAGTACAGGGGCAAGAGAATCTTTCTCCAAGCCTGAAGAATCTGAAGAGACCAGAAGGACATGAGGGGTGTGAGATCCACTCTCGACAGAAAAGACCTGGTGCACCGCGGACGGGGCCAGTTCGACCGATCCCACGACCAATGGTTGGTCGGGAACAGATTCCTGAATCTGAATTTCTGGAGGAGTGGGATCGACCAAGGATGACCCTTGACCAATCACGGCATCAGCCGGTGGAAGACTCAAAGAAAGTTTTTTATAACCAGCCGGGAGGCGTGGTGTAGAAACAGTCAGGTTGTCCAAGACTCGCTTGGCTTCATCCATATAAGGACAAAGGTGAATAGCATGGTGCCCTTCACACAACTTACAGGGATTGGTGATCTTACCCTGCTTCTTAGGAGCCTTACTAGTGCCCCCAACCTGACTCCCGGAAGCCAAAGACAACGGTGGGCGACCGTTGGACCATACTTCGAGTACCTTGGGAATGCCAGGGCAGTCTCGAAGAAGATGGTCTCCCGTGCACAACATGCAGGGGAACTTGACTTTCCGAGGAGGGTTGGAAGGTTTATCAAGAGGAGATATCTCGAAGGCAGTAGCCGTACATTTAGCCTCTCGCTTATCGGACTTCTTCTTCTTCGTCTTCTTCTTCTTCTTCTTAGCCACCTGGTTACTTGAATCCAGACTTTCACCAGGCGAAGAGGAGGAGGAGGACTCAGAAACAGGCGAAGAAGGGGAGAGGTCCACCTTAGAATCAACATGATGTGGTTCGGGTGGAGGAACTGATTGACCAGTAACGGAGACATTCGGAACTACAGAGGTTGAGAACAACCAAACAGGCAACCCAACCGTTAATCCAGGAAGGGACAACGTCGCCATGTAAGGAGCACCAACATTTCCAAAAGGAGGAAAATGACCAGGATTCCCTTCTGAGGGGATTCCTTGGTTGGTAAACTCTGAAAAAGTTGCCATCAAACTCAAAACCACACAAGGGCTGAAAAGGAGTTAAGGGCACACGATCAAACGATCAACAAGCAATATCTAAGCAGGCGTGTAATCGTGGGTGATTAATTTTACCACATTGGAAAGTAAGAAATTCTACCATTTCATATTTTAAGAGTCGAGAAACGATAAAAAGATGACTCTATCTCTTTCAGAGTTGATACAAGCGTGAAAGGACAAGCGCTTGACGGTCTTTTCAAGTTTAGGGAGTCAGAAAAGACCAAATGACTGCTCAGGAAAAACTAGGCACAAAGGGTGTACCAAATATCCGTGAACCGCAATATACACCTTGGTTTCAATAATGAAACAGAAATCGACCAAGGACTTTCCGTACGTGTAGGTAGTCTCCCCGAATGCCGTGTTCGGTGTATCACGGGTATAGGGCGGCAGACTCGGCTTCCTGTGGATAAAGGATTGAAAACCTATAGGGGTCTCCCTTTATATACGCGACGGTACGGGGAGCACAAGTCCGTACTAGCGCCGTCTAAAGCCAACAGGCGAATGACAGCTGCTAGGTTTAACGACGCCGGAACACGTCTCTAGCCTAGACCTTCTAAATATGTTTCGTTAAGTTCCAATGCTGCCTTAGGTTAATTGAATAAATTTTACAGTTGATCTTCAATTAAGTTTCAATTTTCAGGCCCTATCGTATGTAGTGTCTCAAAAGACTCCTATATGCAGCTATATGAGAAAAGAAAAACTTTTCAATTCGATGAATGCTATCTAGTTAAGGGAAGATACCCAAGCAATGATGCAAAAACAACAACACTGCAAACGAAAACTTTCCAAACTAGATGACTTTCACTGTCCGAAAGTAATTCTAAAACATTCAACAAAGCGAATTATGCAATGTAATCTATGCGAAATTCTTTTTCCGAAAACTATGCAATTGTAATCTATGCACAATTTCCTTTTTCTTTTCAAATGATAAGAATGCACTCAATACATTTTTCGATAAAATGAGAATCTACTTAATGCATACTTTTAACAAAAGAGAATGCACTCAAAGCGATTTTTAGTTTTCAATCACTAAACAATGTAATCTAAGTTCAATGATGGATCTCAAAAAATACTTTTCAATGCAATGTGATCTAATGCATTTTAACAAAAAGAACACTTTGAGACGAAAACTAAATAAACGCAAATCTCCTTAATGAAGGATGAAGGCAAAAGGGATGCAAAAAAACACTAAGAATGCAACCGTTGTTTCAAAATACTTTGTGACAAAATCCCTCAAAAGTTGACAAGACATATGCGGTCAAACACAAAAAGGACTTCCAAAGCAAGAGATCAAAACAAGGCATTCATCCCTTTTACATCAAACAATCATAGAAAGAAGACATTCCAAATAATGAGCAATGTAATCTATGCTCATACAGAGGAAATACCCGAAGGGAAAGACACACTGTTGAAGGATTAAGGGAAAAAACTCAATTTTCATACACCCTGAAAGTGGCCCGACTTGTACATTGACAACTAGCGCCACTTGGCGCGACTTTTACTTGAAAAATAGCGCCAATGGCCAAGTGGCGCGGGTTGCTAACTGACAACAAGCGCCACTGCCTGAAAATGAAAAAACAAAGAATTTCTCCCAACCAAGACCAGACTTCCCACTTCAAGCTGAATCTAAAACAAACCCAGAAGCAAAGTACTGACCAAAAGAAGCTTCCGAACAAGGATAACCCTACCACCTACAGGAAATGGCGCGACTGTCTGGCTGTAATCCGCGCCAGACAGGGGATGGCGCGAGTAATGAACTGGCAACCTGCGCCAATTGGCGCGACTGTCAGGCTATAAACCGCACCAATCAAGCCAACCATGAAAAGATGAAAATTCGAAAAAGCAGAGGTCAGATCTGATCCTCTGGGGGCTGAACCAAAAGCCAAAACACAAAAAGAACCCAACCCAGAAGGATCATCAAGCAAGGAGAAACAATCAAGGCGAACCGACATAAACGAGACAAGGAAAACCGGACGATCCCCAGTGGAGTCGCCAATTTGTTGAGGAGGTAAATCCCCTCTGCGGACAGAGGCGATCCCTACTAGCCCAGCAGGGGTCTAGCAACAAACAAACAATGCTATGACGCAAGCTCCTAGCTACGAATGAAAGACTTGGGATAAGAGCCTACCTGGATTCCAACGCTAGATCCGAAGAAGAGATGTCCCCGTCCTTCAGCCCTGGCAGATCACAATCCTTCCACGATCCCCGCGGATGAACACCTGCACACAGAAGAAACGAACAGATACAAGCATAGGAACCAACATACGTAACTAAACATCGGTCAGAAAAGATATTACTCGCATTAACATGATGGAAAACGGAGTGGAACCATAATCATAGTCATCTATTAAGTAATAAACGAATAGAAGTTACAACCAAGTTCTAACGTCGCAGCTTCCTTCGAACGGGTCTCCGGCCGTCCACGTCTCGCAAAGCTCGCCAAGGAAAGGGAAAACCTCTCCAGAGTCTCGTAACAATGGTCTCCTCGCTGAATGGGCCTTAAGGGAAAGAAGGGATTCTTTACAGCACAAAGGCACTTGGGAATAGGGAGATGCAAAGCTTCAAAGATCTCCAAGACTTTCGGGAATTTCTTCAGCCTCTTCATCAATGGATGAAGGCTATATTTATAGAGGAGAGGAGGAGGTTGGGATCCCTACAATAGTGGAAGGGAGGCCTTATCCTTTGGGAGGTTCCCCATATGGTGGAAACAAGAGGCCAAAGGAGGAAGGCCGTGGTTATTCAGGCGAAACCACTCCTGATGACTCATCCACGAAGTTGTTGTAATCGAAACTTCGCCTCTTTTTTTTTTTTTTTAACTTTCCATAAACAGAGTGGCGCGGGTACAACACTGGGACAGAGCGCCAATTGGCGCGGGCTCAGTGTTAATTTTCCCCCATTGGCGCGAGTACATAACGGGCTACCAGCGCCAATGCAAAAACATGTGTTTTTAGGGGTCTGTTCAGGAAATGATAAACATGAGAAATGTTGTCCTCATGGAAAGGGATGCAATGAAGGTATTTTCAAGGCTTGACATTGCTCACAGGTCACATAATGGGTCCTCCATTGTGCGGGACGGGGACTGGTAGGGACGGTGACAAATTACTGTGTAACAGTGACTAATGCAAGAAATGCAAATTGTAGCTAGTCTATAGTTGGGTGGAAAATCGAAGTCCCACATTCAGTTTCATTTGTTATATTTCAAAGGTGTTATTAATTGTGAGTTATGAATATGATCATTAGTTTTTTATTAAAATTAATGTATAACTCTATGATAATTTTGCATGGTTGTAGGAAATTTTTGAATGGAATCAATAGGGAAAATTTCTTGATTTTTCAGTGATGTTGTTAGAGGTGTTGTTGTTATCCCATAATTATTAACAGGCTTGCGATAATACCCTGTCAACCCAAGAAATCCTCGAAGATGCTTTATGGTTGTGGGGATTTTCCATTTCTTAATGACTTTAATTTTGTTAGGGTCTACCTTAACATCCTCATCTGATACAGTATGACCCAAATATTCCACCTCCTGTACTCCAAAGAAAAATTTGGAGGTTTTTGCAAATAATTTTTTCTCCTCCAATAGTTTGAGCACCCTATCAACATGTTGAACATGATCCTTCCAAGACTTGCTATAGATTACTATGTCATCAAAAAATACTAACACTAATTTTCTAAGGAAGGGTTTGAAAATGGAATTCATCAAACCATGAAATGTAGAAGGTGCATTAGTAAGGCCAAAAGGCATGACCAAAAATTCATAATGACCCTCATGAGTTCTGAATGTTGTTTTCTGATTGTCCTCAGTCTCCATTCTAATTTTATGATATCCTGAATGAAGATCCAGCTTGGTGAAGTAAATTGCTCCACGCAATTCATCCAACAATTCATCAATGACAGGAATGAGAAAATTATCTATAATAGTGAGATTGTTGAGCTCACTATAATCCGAACACATACACCATGATCTATCCTTCTTGTGCACCAATACTACTGGAGTAGAGAAACAACTTTGACTAGGTTGAATTATACCCACCTCTAGCATTTCTGCAACCATGCGTTAAATTTCATTCTTTTAGGCATATGGATATCTGTAACGTATGATGTTTGGAGGAACACTTCCTCGAATCAAATGAATAACATGATCATGAATAGGTGGGAGGCCTTTTGGAGTCTCAAAAACCTTGGAATGGTTGTCTAAGACTTTTTGGAGATCTAGAGAAATATATGATTCAAATGTTCGAACCTCTAATGAGAGTAGTTTTGAAATGAAGCCTCGTTGTTCTTTCTTCGGAAGATTTTTCATGCCATTAAAACTAATTATCTTTCCAGGTTTCCCTGTGATACCCCTTCATTCAACTTCCTTTCCTTCCCAAAAAAAAATCAAGAAAATTTGTTGAAAATTAAAAGTTATAGTCCCCAAAGATTGTAACCATTGGACTCCTAATACAACATCAGCACCACCAATTGGAACGGAAAGAATTATACTATTCAATACATATTACACCATGGTTAGCTTGATATTATGGTACTTTTCAAAGAAATTTATAACTCCTCCATTTAAAACCATCACTTGACACTCTGGTGTTGGATATAGGAAGAAATTCAATTCCTTGACTATCGTACAATGAATAAAATTATGGGTACTACCTGAACCAATCAGAACTACTACCTTTTTCTTCTTGATATATCCTTTTACCTTGAGAGTTTTAGGAGTGGTAATTTCTTCCAATGCATTACAAGATACAATTGGATTCATTTCTTCTTTCTCTGGGTTGGTTCCTAATGTATATCATCCTCTTTTGATGTTTCTTGTTCCTTTTATTCCTACTCTTCACAATATATGTAGAATAATTTCTTCTCAACACACTTATGACCTTTAGTGTATTTTCTATCACAACTGTAACAAATCCATTTTGCTCTTTTTTCCTCCAATTGTTGTGGTGTCAACCTTGTATGTTGTGAAATTTTAGGTCCCTATAATACTAGTGTATCCCCTTATTGTTAGTATATCCCCCATATTGTTATTTTTGTGCCCATGTAGTCCCCATATTGTAATTATTGTGCCCCATAGAAGCCCACTATTTTCATTGTTGTGCCCTTACATTAGTATTCTTATGTTGGCTTTGATTATATTGTGACCCCTTAGACTCCTATATATAAAAATGAGGTTTTTTCATTTGAATCATCCAAGAATTGTTCATTTGTGGAATGTAAAGGATGTTTCCCCCTCGAATAGGCTAATTTTTAAGTTTTTGATCTATATTTACTTCTATTTTGTAAGCTAGTTGCATAACATTTAGTATTAGAGCTTTGAATTTTAGGGTTTCGCTTCTTCGAAAAAACCATCTTGGAATTTTTTCTAAAAATCTTCAAAAGCAGAAATTGAAACCACGTAGAGCTAACATACAGGCTAACCTCATGTACGAATTTCAGATCTTGGTTTGCTATATTTTTGGAGATATGATATAAGGAAGTTAGGGTTTTTGCAGGCTCCATAATTTCATCTCAAACAGATGATCGAGGGAAAATCATCATAACTTTCGTTTCAGGCATCATATTTGAATTTTGTAAAGTTTGGTTGAAATTGCATGGACTGTATCTATTTCAAAGCTGAATTTTTAAATAGTGACACGTGGAACCCCTTACAACTTCATTATACTGAACTAGTACATAATCAAGTCATCGTGCGAGATTTGGCATAACTTTACCTTGAAGAATCCAAATTTTGTTTGACTTATGGCATTGGAACGAAGACTCAAAGGGATATCGCATTACTAAAGTTCATAACTTGGAGATCCGAAATCATAGAGATACAACAGTTTCAATATCGAGCTCCTAAAAATCAAGAAAAATGTATTTTTTTAAATTGCATAACTTCTGTTTGAAAAAATAGTTTGAAGTGATTCTAAGGGAATATTAAAGCATATATATCAGTATTTGGGTTCTAAAATGCCTCCTAAAAAAATAATTCCACACCCATTAAGCCCTCAAAAATCTCTAATGATGAAGCATGAAGAGGAAGAATTGCAGCATGATATATCAAAATTACGGGACCAAGTGCAACAAATTTCACACTCACAAAGAGCAACAAAATATGACTTAAAATGTGACATGGATGGTTTAAAAGGCGACAAGGATGGTTTAAAAGCATACATGGAAACTAAGATGGATGGCATGGAAGCTAAGACAGATGGTTTGAAAGAAGACATGGAAGGCTTGACAAAGTTGTTGCAAGAAAGGCTTCCCGGTGGTGACAAGGTAATCCATGAAAATCATGATGAGTACAAAATAAATATGAATTGAGATTTAATGAACTCCAATGTTGGGTTTAAAAACCACCACATTCCAAAAATTGATATGAGGAATTTTGATGGCAAGGATCCGGTAACATGGAGACTACAAATGGAGCAATATTTTGATCTCCATGATGTGCAACACTCACAAAAGGCATGCATAGAAACTTTATATTTAGAACCCATTTAGTTTGTAAAGTATCGTTGACTTTTTTCTCGTAAAACACTTATCACTTGGTCAATTTTTATAGAGGAAATGATATCACATTATGAGGATACAAAGATAAACACCTTCTTTAGCCAATTGATAAATATAAAACAAAAGGGTTCAATGGCAGAGCACATTGAGGACTTCCAAAAATTGAATATCAGGGTAATAGTTATTCCAAAGGAGCATAGGATTGATGTATTCATAGAGACTTTAAAGGATAACATCCAACATGAGGTTCGCCTTTGGGAACCTAATTCATTGGAAAAGGCATTCAGGGTGGCAAGAAAAGTTGAAAGAAAAATTATGGAAACAAGTAAGTATACCACTCACAACTATAAATATGGAAGTTTTGTTGCTCCTAGCCTTCCACAACCTATAAGGTTGACACCACAACTATTGGAGGAGAAACAATTCTATGCAAAAATCTCAAAATGTTTCTTTGGAGTACAAGAGGTGGAATATCTGGGTCATATTGTATCTCATGAGGGTGTTAAGGTAGACCCTAACAAAACTAAATCCATTAAGGAATGGAAAATCCCCATGACCATAAACCATCTGTGAGAATTTATCAAGTTGACAAGGTATTATCGCAAGTTTGTTAAGAATAATGGGAGAATAGAAACACCTCTAACAACATTACTAAATAAAGATGATTTTCTTGGAGTCCATAAGCAACTAAGGCCTTTGAACATCTTAAAGAGGTAATGTGCCAAGCACCTGTCTTAGCTATGCTAGACTTCACAAAATAATTTATTGTGGAATGTGATGCCTCAGGAAATAGAATTGATGTTGTTTTAATGCAAGAAGGAAGACCCATTGCTTTTGAAAGTCGTTAAATTAAAGGAAAGTATTTACAAAAACCTATTTATGAGAAGGAAATGTTGATAGTACTACATGCACTTAAGCAATGGAAAACTTACCAAATGGGAAGACACTTCAAGGTAAAAACGGATCATGATAGTCTTAAATACTTTTTTGAGCAAATATCATCTTCAAAAGTGTAGCAAAAATGGGTCACAAAGATGTTTGGTTATGACTTTGAAATCATCTACAAAAAATGGAAGCAAAATGTTGTGGCAGATGCACTCTCAAGAAAGGATGAGGATGTGGAAGCATTTCTTTGTGTCATTTCTATTATCCAACCAGATTGGATAACCAAAGCAAGGGATGAATGGAATAATGATGAAGAAGTGTGGGCACTCATTCAAAATTTGCAGCAAGATCCCAATACATCTAATATAATTAGTTGGAAAAATGATTCATTATGGTACAAAGATCACTTATATCTTTGTAAGAATTCACAAATCAAACAAAATATTATTTTGGAATTGTACACCTCTCCCTTAGGAGGGTACTAAGGATTTTTAAAAATTTACCACAGGGTTAAGAAGTATTTTTTTGGGATGACCTTAAATCTGATATTCAAAATTTTGTGGTGGAATGGTTGGTTTTCCAACAAAATAAAGTTGAGACAATTAAGACCCTGGGTATGTTACAATATTTATCCATTCCAACTCAACGTTGGGAGGAGGTTTAAATGGATTTTATCATAGGTTTATACCCAATTCTGAAGGAGAGAGTGTCATCATGGTGGTAGTTAATATACTTACCAAGTATGTACACTTTTGTGCATTATTGCATCCATTTAAATCCAGTACAGTTGCTATGAAATTTATGGAAACAATTAAAGAGCTACATGGAAACCTCAAGATTATTGTAAGCGACAAAGATCCCATTTTCACTTGAAAATTTTGGACGAAATTATTTTCTTATCTGGGTACTCAATTAGATCATAACTCATCTTATCATCCTCAATCTGATGGGAAAACTAAGATAGTGAAAAAAAGTTTGGAATGATATCTTCATTGATTTGTAGTTGATAAACAAACACAATGGGTCAAGTGGTTACCTCTGGCTAAATGGTGGTATAACACTTCCTTCCATACTGCATCAAAAATGACCTCATTTATGGTACTTTATGGATATCATCCACCGTCCATCACATTATATTTAAGAGAAAATTCTAAGGTTCAAGCAGTGGAAGATCACATCAAGCATCAACAACAAGTTCTCCAACTACTAAAGGATAACCTCACTTTGGCGCATAATTGAATGAAACAAGACGAAGATCAATATCACAGTGACAAAATTTTTATATAGGCAATTGGGTATTTTTACAACTACAACCATACAAAAAAATGTCCCTTAAGCAAGCTAAGAAGGATAATAAATTATTGTATTATGGTCCTTATGGTCCTTACATACAAATTGGAGCCTCTTGCATCTTCCCGAGTACACCCAATTTTCCATGTTTCATGCTTAAAGAAGGTTATAGGTGACAAGCTCTCAATTCAAACAATTGCCAAAACTTGACGAGGAAGGAAAAACCATATGTGAACCTGAAGCAATCACAAAAATAAGAAATAGACAACTACAAAATTGATCAATTTCAAATTATATTATCAAGTGGAAGAACCTACCCACTGAAGATTCCAAATGGGAGGACGAAAATTTTATACAAAAGCATCCAGAACTACTCAAGCATTGAGAAGAACACTTTTTTGAAGGAGAGGGGCATGTTAGGTCCCTATAATACTAGTGTATCCCCTTATTGTTATCGATGTGCCCATGTAATCCCCATATTGTTATTATTGTGTCCCATAGAATCCCACTATTGTCATTGTTGTGCCCTTACATTATTATTGTTCTGTCGGCTCTGATTATATTCTGAACCCTTAGACTCCTATATGTAGAAAGGAGGTTCTTTCATTTGAATCATCCAATAGTTGTTCATTTATGTAATGTAAAGGAGGTTTCCCCCTCAAAGAGGCTAATTTTTAAGTTGTTGAACTATCTTTTCTTCTATTTTGTGAGTTGGTTGCATAACATGGAAGACTAGGAGGAGCAACACTTCCATCTTTATAGTTGTGAATGGTATGCTTCCTTGTTACCATAATTTTTCTTTTCTTTTATTGCCACCTTGAATGCCTTCTTCATGAATCAGGTTCCCAAAGGCGAACCTCATGTTCGATTTTATCTTTTAAATTCGCTATGAAGACATCAATCCTATGCTCTCCTAGAATATCGATTACCATAATTTTCAATTTTTGGAAGTTTTCAATGTGCTTTACCATTGAACCCTTTTGTTTGAGATTTATAAATTGGCTAAAGAAGGTGTTGTTATTTGTATCTTCATAATGTGGTATCATTTCCTCCGCAAAAATTGACCAGGTGACAAGTGGTTTACGAGAACAAATCCATCTATACCATACAAACTAATTGGGTTCTAAATATAAAGATGAAATGTGCACCTTTTGTGAGCATTGCACATCTTGTAGATCAAAATATTGCTCCATCTGTAATATCCATGTTACCAGATCCTTGCCATCAAACTTCCTCATATCTATATTTGGAATGTGGTGACTCTTAAACCCCACATTGGAGTCTTTAAAATCATAATTAATATTCCTTTTCTCTTGATCGTGATTTTCATGGATTACCTTGTCATCATCTGAAAGCCTTTCTTGCAGCAACTTTGTCAAAACAAAGTTACTGATCAAACGAGAACTATTACCTCAAAACAAGAACTCTAGCCCAAAAAAACCAAAAAACATGAAAAAACAGGATAAAAATGAAAAGTATTGATGCTAAAATAACATATTTTTTTTGGGGTAAATTTTCAACACTTTTTAAAAATGGTAGTAAAAACCAATTTTTTTGTTCAAAAGACACCTTGAAAACGAAAAGTGTTGATGTGTTGGAATAACATTGTTGTTGTTGTTGTTGTTGTTTTAAATGGCAATAAAAACCCTTTTATTTTGTGCAAAAGACACCCTGAAAATGAAAAGTGTTGATACTAGAATAACGTTTTTTTTTTGTAATTTTTTAATAATGACGTTAAAAAATATATTATGACTCCGAATACCTTTAAAGTTCCAACAATTTTAAAGCATGAAATTAAAGATAAAATATCACGTTTTTGAAAAATCTTAAAATTCCAACGATTTTAGGCATGACATTAAATATAAAATATCACGTCTTTGAAAAACCTTAAAATTCTAACAATTTTCAGTCATGGTGCTAAAGAAAAAATACTTATAATTGTTTTCAATAATAACATTAAAGATAAAATATCATGACTTATAATAACATTAAAATCTTGACAATTTTTCAACCATGGAATTAAGCCCAAAAATTATGACTACAAAAAAACTTTAAGTTTTCAAAATATTTCAAGCATGACATTATGGAAAAATTTTATGACTAAAAGAACTTTAAAAATGAACGCCTGAATGAAAGAGTTATTATACTAAGAGTAATTTATTTTTGAAATACTAGAGGTATAGCAATTTTAAAATTTTAGCTTAAGACAACTTGATACATTGAAACAAAAATTTGAAAACCAACCATCAAATTGACATGTTGTGCAGGTGAAATTGACCCATTATAATGAAAACTTAAAAACCAACCATGAAATTGACACATTCTGAGAGCAGACTCGATTCATTATAACAAAAAAATTAAAATCAACTATCAAATTTCACATAATGGGATCAAGTTGTTAGTCGAGCATCGACACAGACCCTGAAAAAAATAATAATAAATAAATACAAAAGAAAACAAAAACAGAACAGAACAAATTTTAATAAATAATAACAAGTAATAAAACAATTTAAAAAATGACAAAAAAATCAAATATAAAAATATATATACAAAAAGCAATAAAAAAAAAACATAAAAATGTAAAAAAAATAACAAAATTAACTTGTAAAAATTAAAAATGTAAACAAAAATTAAAATTAAATGAAATTTAAAAAATTAATAATAATAATAATAATAATAATGGGGAAATATATATATATATATATATAATAATTTAAGAAAAAATAAAAAATTAACAAAACAAAACGTCTAAAACAATTTATTTTAAAATGTTAGCGATTTTCATGTTGATTTTGAAAAATGTTGATGCAACAACAACACTTTTTGTTTAGAGGGCTTATTTTTTACACTGTAAATTTTCTGATATATTAAGTGTGGATAAATTTTTTTAAATGTTGGTGATTTTCATGTTGGTAATAAGACGTTAAAAAAAATTGAAAAAAAAAATTCAAATATATAAAAATATATAATAATAAAAAATTGGAAAAAAAAAAACCATAAAAATGTAAAAAAATAAAAAATAAACTTGTAAAAATAAAAAATTTAAACAAAATAAAAATAAAAAGAGGGAAGAATTAAAAAAAAACATCAAAAACTTTTTTTTAAGTTAAAAAATAAATAAAAATAGTCGCATAATTAATAATAACAATAATAATAATAATTAACAAAAAATTTAAAAATAATTAAAATAAAAATAAAAAACAATTTAAAATGATAATAATAAATTTAAGAAAATCAATTTGTTTTTGCCTTAGGCAGGTCTAGGTCGTTTTCCTTAAATTATGTGTGTTTTTGAAATTATTTTCTCATTCTTTTATTTATTTTTTGATATTTTTTATCTTTGTTTTTTTTTACATTTTTATGGGTTATTTTTTTAATATTCAATTTTTTATGTTGTCATGTTTTTTTTTTTTTTTTGATGTTTTATTACCAACATGAAAATCACCAACATTTAAAAAAAAAAATATCCACACTTAATACATTAAAAAATTTAAAGTGTAAAAAACAAGCCTTTTAAACAAAAAGGATTGATGTTCCATTAACACTTTTCAAAATCAACAAGAAAATCATTAACATTTAAAAAAATTTGTTCATACTTGATACATAAATAAATTTAAAGTCTCAAAAATAAGCCCTCTAACAACACTGGGTTGATGTTGCATCAACACTTTTCAAAATCAACATGAAAATCAACAACATTTAAAAAAATGTTACATAAGAAAATTTAAAATGTCAAAAATATGCTAAAAAAAAGTATTGTGAATAACAACTTTTCAAAATCGGGTGATTTTTTTGTTAGCTCAAAAAAATGGGTAATCGGTAATTTTCTCATTTGATTAGTAACTATGTTTCAACCCTTCCATGTTTGTTTTTAAATGGTCTATGTCACCTTTTAATTTTGTCTTTAAACCATCCATCTCCCTTTTAATTTCATCTTTGGTTTTTTTTTGTGAGAGCGAAATTTGTTGCACTTGATCCCGTAATTTTGATATATCATGTTGCAATTCTTCCTCTTCATGCGTCATAGTAGAGCTTTTTGAGAGCTTAATCGGTGTATAATTCTTTTATTTTGGAGGCATTTTAGAACCCAATATTGATATCTATGCTTCAATATGCCCTTGGAATCACGTCAATCTGATTTTTCAAACAAAAGTTATGCAATTTTTTTTTAAATACAGTTTTTTTTCTTGTTTTAGGAGCTCGATCTTGAAATGGTTGTAACTCTATAATTCTGGCTCTCCAAGGTCTGAAATTTTGTATTTTCGTAGCCTTATGTTTCTTCATTCCATTTCCACAAGTCAGACAAAATTTGGATTTTTCAAGATAAAGTTATGCCCAATATGCCACGAAGACCTGATTATGGATTGGTTTAGTAGATCGAACTTGTATGGAGTTCCACATGTCACTGTTTTGACTTTTGGCCCAGGAATTGCTACACGAGAAACTAAATTTCATGCTCTTTCTGTCACTTTTTACAAAATTTGAATATGATAGTTGAAGAGAAAGTTATGACTATTTTCCCTTTGTCACTTGTTTAGGATTGAATTTTGGAGCATGCAAAAACCCTGACTTCTTCAACCCATATCTCTGAAAATATAATAAACCAAGATCTGAAATTCATACACAAGTTCACCACGATTTTTTCTCCACGTGGTTGCAATTTCAGCTTATGAAGTTTCGTAGAAAAAATTTATAGCAAAAATTCCAAGATGACCCGTTTGAAGCAGCGAAACCCTAGAATCCAAAGCTCTGGTACCAAATGTTATGAAACCAGCTCACAAAATAGAAGAAAATATATATCAATGACTTAAAAATTATGCTCTTCGAGAGGGAAACCTCCTTTACATTACATATTAAATGAATAATTCTTAGGTGATACAAATGATAAGATCTCCTTGGAATATATTTGGGTCTAAGTGGTCATACTATAATCAGAGCCTACATATCAATAATAATGTAAGGGCACAACAATAACAATAGTGGGATTCTATGGGGCACAACAATAACAACATGGAGGATGCATGGGCACAACAATAACAATAACAATAAGTGGAATATACAAGTATTATAAGGACTTAACGAATACCCTTCTTTAGGCCAACTTGTCACTGCCAGTGTGGACTTGCACTTGGAGGCTCATGGAACTTTGTAGACTCGTGATTAATATATTTTACATGTTACAACTTTCCCAATAGGGTATTATACAATTGATAAGGACTGATTGACTGAATAAAAATATTATTTTGACATGACAAACCTAGAAGCATGAAGAACATGCTTGACCTAGATGACCATCAAAATGGAGCATGAAATCCATGCTTAAAATAATATTTTTTTATTCTTTTTCTTGTAACATAAGATATACATAATGACTTGAGTACATTGACAATTATAAAGGCCGAAACTAGTTACATTTCCAACACTCCCTCTCAACTAGGGAGGTATTCATAATTGTACACTTGGTACAAGGATATTCTAAAATTAAATAGTTCTCATAAGAAGATTTGGATTGGTAAGTCATCTTTAAGCATCAATACCGTGCCCAACATTGTCATCATAGTAAGGCTTTAACTTGAAAAACTCTTTCTTATACAAGAGCATAATTATGGGAGGCTTTACGTGAGATACCACACTACCTCTTCAAGGTACATACCCCATATGAATGTTCACTAGGTATGTCCTTTTAGGACTATTCTTATCTTGGATTCCCAATCCTCAAAGAATATTGGTCCTCTTCGACCACACTTATCTTGGATACCTATCCAATCCTCAAAGAGTTTCACCTATCTTGGATTTTTTTATCCTCAAGGAAATCACATATGCTTATCCAATCCTCCATCCACCATTCTCTCTCCATGGTCTTCACATAGATGTATGGTTGTTAGTCCTGGCCTAGTGCATGACACATGAAGAAGAGAATATATCCTTGCTCCTTCACAAATATTAAGGAGACTTCGTAATCCCTCTAAAGCGTAGAGGAGATTCTTTCACTTCCTTTCAATTGGGAATTTATAACCATAATCTTTCTAGCTTGTTTCCATAAGTGTATCAGCTACCAGTTCTTCATGGAGATAGTTGCATGGCTCCTTCTTTCCTTTGTATCTCATGATATTGAGCTTTATTTCTTCTAGAGACCATGCTTGACGTTGACCAATATCATTATATTTATGCCATGCAATCTTGTGTGAGAGTCTCGATATCTATACATTCCAAAGCATGCCAAATTTCTTCTTTGGAGCATCATGCAACCATATGGAACTTACCAAGCACAATCTCACAACCAACTCTTCTCATGTGATTATTGTAGATATGAATTGCTTCCATACAACCATCTAGCCATCCTTTCTTGAATGAGCCTGCTTCTGTTGAAGATAGGTTCCTTTTCCAAGGAGTAGAAAGACTTTTATTATTCCCTTCAAACTGCAACTTAACCATCTGCATTGCTTCATCCTTTAGAATTATTGTTTCCATAATAGATTGAATATATATTAGTAATGGCATAATTCTCTTTCTAAGAACCTTCCAAAATGATGGTTCTTATAGGATCTTGATGATCCCTCTTTGAAAAATGAATACCTCTAATTTGATGTTAGAAAATGCCAGGATGAACAATATTATGCAATATGGTCCCAATCTGCTCATTCCTTTTAAATTAGATGATCTTTCCTAAAGCAATTAATTGAGTAGATTCTAATTTCTATACTATCATATGCTTCCATTTATGATGTCATTCTTTTTACAAAAATCAAGATGCTACCCTACTTTCTACTTAATAAACTAAAGACAAAATTCATAAAGAAATTGACAAAGATATAACTTCCTTCTATAGTAAATATCATTGTGATCTTCCCCTTTCAACCTCTTCTCAGGTTCTCCCTTTTCTTCAAATATGCGAGCTTCACTTCTTTCCTTTCTTTTGTTGTTCAGCTTGTTTGGACAATCCATCTTAAAGTTACCATGCTCATTACATTTAAAGCATTGAACCTTGGGCATATCTGTATTTTTTTGGACTTTCCAAACTTCCCTTTCTTGAAATTCTTAGACCTTGCAATAAAGGATTGAGACCTTTCATTTTATTTGGTTCATTTTTTGCCTTAATCCTCGATTCTTTCAAGATACATTGAGCCCACAACTCATCAAATGGTCTAGTATCCTTCTTTGAGTAGATACTAGTTGCAAAACTGCTCAAATCATGTGTCAAAGCATTTAATACACAAATGGTCATAATTTCATAGTCAGAAACAGTTTCACCAAGCCCTTGCAACTAATCCCTTATTTGTGAGATCTTAATGAGATGGGTGGCCATGTCTTCATCCTTTGACTTCCTTATTCTACATAGTTGATTTTTCAAGGAAATATTCTAATTTGATGTACTTCTGGAGTACAACTTTACCAATGTCATACATAGTCTTGGATGTCATCAAATCAGCAATAAATGGAACAAGATGATTCTTAATGGATTCAACAATGATACTTTATGTGCGTACTTGTCCCTTCTTATATTTTGCTAACTCTTGAGTCTTCTCTTTGTCAAGTACAACTACTTCACCAAGGACATATTCCATGACTTCATTTTCTGTGAGTGCCAAGTCAATCCTCTTCTTCCATGCAAGGAATTATTTTGATCCAACGAGCTTGTTACATTCCTTGCAGAATGTAACCATATGATCTGCAGATTGAGACATAGAAGATAATATAATACATACTTGTCAACCAAGATTCCTCTTTTTTTATGATGTCTCCAACTATCTTGATGCTTTTAAGACCTTTAGAGAGACTTCAAAGATGCCCTAGAATGAAGAATTGTACGATTCCTTCAACAATGGTGTCTTCGAACAACTTAAAAGAGTGAATGATGATCCCATGATTCCCTTATGCTTCCTTCTTCTTCAAAACGATGAAGTGTACTAGAGAACTTCCAATGAGAACTTGTTCTTCCTTCCGTTAATGAGATCTTGATGATGAAGTATTCTTTAACAAAAGATTGAAATAGGTTTTCTTCTTCTTTCCTTGCGTCCCTCTATAAATGATTTCCTAAGCAAACCCTTCACGATAATCTTTCAGCTTCCTTCACTTGTTCAACTTAGCTCTGAAACCATGTTGGAGAATGCAGTAGGGAAACTATTAGTTGAGTTTCTACTTAACCATAATAATTACTTGTGAACTTTAGTTATCTTCTTGTTCTTCTTTATTAGATATTTTCATTAAATAATTGTCAAGAGGAAAAATAATAAAGACAATGGACACAAGTATTAGGCTCCAAGCTAGGCCAAAACCCCTCCAAGGGGAAAACCCAAAAAGAATATATTCTCTTCTTATAGAATCTACTTCAAATGAAAAAACCAAGACCCAAAACCCTATACAAAGTCCTCCTCCAAGCACCAAGTTAGCCCTCCAAAAAACCCTTCCAATAAGGTCAAAAATCTACCAAGACAACAAGAGTCAATTCTGCTTCAATCAGCTTCCAACTTCAACTTTGGTCCCCAGCTTCAACCTGCAATTTTGTCCTGCAAATTCGACCTACAAGTTTAGTCCTATAGTATCTATAAAGACCTTAGTTGTTTTGCACATGTGAGATAAAATGGCCCAAAAACATATTTTTCTTCTTCTCCTTGCTTTATTGACCTTCACTCCAACTTCCTTGATGTTCCTAGCATTAGATTGAGCTTCTTCTTGAGATATCAAATTTGTGATCACATGATTTTGAATCTACTTCTATTTATAGGCTTTCCATGAGGTGGAATGCCCTCCTTTACGTTGACTTGTCACTGCTAAGGCCGAATTTTTCTTGGAGGCTCATAGAACTTTCTAGACTCAAAATCAATATTGTTTACATATTACAGCTTGCCCAATAGGGTCTTATACAATCTACAAGGACCTCTTGACTCAAGAAAAATATTCTTTTGACATGAAAAAACCCTAGAAGCATGAAGAACATGATTGGTGTAAATGGCCATCAAAATGGAGCATGAAACCCATGCTTAAAATACTACTTTTCTTTCTTCCTTTTCTTGTAACATAATATATAGATAATGGCTTGAGTACATTGACAATTATGAAGACCAAAACTAGTTACATTTTCCAACTCTACACACATTCTTTTTATTATATCTCTTATATTTAAAAAAAAAAAAAACCCTCCCCTCTTGTTAACTTCTAGCACCACTCCAAATGAACCGAGGCCAAATAATATATATATCACAAAAAACCATCCAATGAATACAAGAATTAGGTTATATATAAATTACAAGATGCATACCCATGATACCTACAAAAGAAAAAAATAATCCACTTTTCCATGGATGTCTTCTAATAGGTGGTAGCATACAAATAAAATCCAACTAAAGAGTTGATCAACATTGAGTTACGTGTGGTTTGTGAGTATATGTTGAAGTATTGAGGTTTAAATGAATAATTTGTTAGTAGTTATGTCTGTTAACTTCTCTCATTTCAAAATTAATGAAATGACAAGAAACATTATATTAATTATATCTATGCTTTGTCATGACATATTAAACATGCAAGAAACAAAGTTTGGAGTGGAGAAAATCAAAGAGATTTTGAGAAACAACATTGAGCATGGCTTCGAAAGAATTTGTATTGTTTTTTAAGCACTCGATGTTATGATATGTTGTTTTATTTATGCAATCGTGTATATTTTGCTATATAAATTATGTAGATATGCTTATTACACTCTATTTTTATGTTTGTAGATGTAACATGAAGATGTGAAATGTCAAAATCAAGTCAATCAAGAAAACATTAGGTTAAATAATCCAAGTACAATATTATTTTGTTGAGAGGTGCTCTACAGCCTAGTATGGGGGAGATGTGTAGACATTAGGCGTAATGTAATAAATATTGTATGCCAACATAGTTTAATGTCATCTCTGTTATAACTAACTAAAAAAACAACACAATTTAATGTCAGTTTCAACATCAAAAGAAAATGTATAAATAAATATAAACCATATAATTGATCTCTCAAAAACTCAATCGTTGAATTTGTCCATGGACACAAACAAGTGGCAGCAAGAAGAGGTGAAAAGCAATTGCAGGAACTCAATACATACGAAAAAAAACTAAAGGAGAATGTTGCATCGAAGCTATGGTTGTATTCTTCTTTTGACTCTTTAATGATAAGCGACTATCGGTTATGGTTCCACTCTTGTTCTTCATCATGTTCATGAGTTATATCCTCTTCGACTGATATATAGTTGTATGCACTAGATTTTATGCTTGCGTTTGTGTTTTTTCTTGCATGTGCAGGTGTCCGATCACGGAGATCGTGAGGGTTGTGATTTGCCAGGGCAAAGGAACGGGAGCACCACCTCTTCTACGAACGACAGCGTTGGATTCCAGGTAAGCCTTCCTCGCAAGTCGGTTTATTTACAATTAGGAACCTGCATTGTAGCGTGTTTGATTGTTGCTAGACCCGATCTGGGCTAGTAGGGATCACCTCTGTCCGCGGAGGGGATTTACCTCCTCAACAATTTGGCGACTCCATTGGGGAATCAGCTTGTTGTTTGATTTGTAAACTATAGACGGAGTCTGAAGCACAGCCAGATAGCCTTCGAAACGCTTTTGCTCAGCATTAGCGGAGTAGATCAACGCTACTTCAGTCGATCTCCGGTTTGGTTTACGGACTGAACAACTTGGAGTTTTGTCTTCTCTTTCCGGTTAACTTCTTGGTCTTACTTGCTTGGTCAACTCTTTGGACTGGATTTTCTTGTTTGTTTGGCTTTGTTTTAGCCTTGTTTTCACTTGTCTGTGTTTGAGATTGCCTGTTTTCATTTTTTCCATAGTAAACTTGGCTGGCGCGCTTTTTAGCGTAACAACCGCGCCCATTGGTGCATGTTGCCTATGTATCACCCGCGCCATTGCCTTTCTGGCGCTACTTTCAAGCTCACAGTCGCGCCAATCCTGTGAGCTATTAGGGTTTGCTGTGTTTCAAGCTTTCCGAGGCTGACTTGTGATTTTGATCTTGTTTTTTCGGCTGTTTGAGTGCACTGGAGCCTGGTTTGACTGGTTGGAGCCTCCTCCCTTTGGTTGTTTGCCTATTTCTTTCGATTTTACATACGAGCCCTAGGGCATCTACGTGCCTTTGTGAGTCGAGCCTCCCTTGGGAGTTTTTGGTTTCCGTTCGTTAAGTCGGCCGTGGGATTGCTTCCTTGCATTCGTTTGACAGTTGTCTATCATATTGTTGCGTTTTTTGAGTGACTGGTTTCGTTTTCATTCGAATTTCACCTTGCTTCATTTTGGGCCTAGATCACACGGCTCATTGGTGTCTTTAAGACTTTTCTTGGTTTTGAGAGACTTTTTGTCGATTTGAGATCTGGTTGTTTGTGCCATTGAGTGAAATTTGTTTGTTTTTCTCTCTTAATATCATTTCTCGAATTGCTTCTTATTTGTTTTCGGTTTGTTTAGTGCATTTAGCTATCAAACATTGAAAATAAAAAAAATCTCTTTTGCTTATTGGTTGATTAGTGCAAATTGAAATCTTTTCGATTTTACTAGTATTTAGTGAATTTGAAAGAAAAGTTTTTAGTTTCATTAGTTGCATTAGAGATATCATTGATTGTCTTCTGATCATTTTGTTTGTGTAAAAACTCTCAACTCTTCTGTAGCTAGTTTTCATCGAACGAAATGATGAACTGTGGCATGTAGTTTTGCATTTAAGAGATCTTTGAGACAGCACATTCATTAGGGCCTGAAAACTGAAACGTAATTGAAGATCAACCTTAAAATTCATTCAATTTACACTAAGGCAGCATTGAAATCTAACGAAACACATTTAGAGGTCTAGGCTAGAGACGTGTTCCGACGTCTTTAAACCTAGTAGTTGTCGTTCGCCTTTTGGCTTTAGACATCACTAGTACGGACTTGTGCTCCCCGTACCGTCACGTATATAAAGGGAGACCCCATTAGGTTTCAATCCTTTATCCGTAGGAAGCTGAGTCTGCTGCCCTATACCCGTGATACACCGAACACAGCATTCGGGGAGATTTCATGCACGTACGGAAAGTCCTTGGTTGATTTCTCTTTCATTATTGAAACCAAGGTGTATATTGCAATTCACGGTTATTTGGTACACCCTTTTGCCTAGTATTCCTGAGCAGTCATTTGATCTTTTCTGACTCCCTAAATTTGAAAGGATCACCAAGCGCTTGTCCTTTCACGCTTGTGTCAAATTTGAAAGAGATAGAGTTACCTTTTTCCCCGTTTCTTGACTCTTAAAACATGAAACGGTGAAGTTTCTTATTTTTCAATGTGGTAAAAAATTAATCACCCACGATTACACGCCCTGTTAGATTTTGCTTGTTGACCGTTTAATCGTGTGTCTTGACTCTTTTTCAGCCCGTGTGTGTGTTTGATCTTTTCTCTTGTCATTTTTTTCACAGTGGCGGAACCCTCGGTTTCGTCTACTGGTAGTCCTTACACGGACGATTCATCAGAGGTTTCCCAATCCTCTGCTGAACCACAGCAGCCCATTTTTTCCGAGTTTCCTGATGGGAGACCGATTCTTTCTGAGCAACCCTTTGGGGGACTAGTTGAGTTCGATTGGCCCTTTTCGGACCCTGTTTCTGAATTGAGATTAGGAGTTGATTTCCTTTCTCTTACATCGGGTTCGCCTTTTATAGTTGTTGTTTTTCCTCCTAGTCCTCGCCGTCTATTGCGAGATCTAGCGGCAGGCTCAACCATGAGTGATTCTGGTGAGGAAATTCCAACGTCTAGTGAAGACTATCAGCTCTTCCCACGAAGATTGTTTTCGGGAGGCAACTCTGAATCAGATGTTATGTCAACGGCCAGTCCCTCATTACCACCAGGGTACAGGTCTTTGGGACAGATCATTTCCGATGTTGCCTCTATGGGAGTGTCAGCTCCTTCTCCGAGGCCATCTGCTCCTTCACCGGGGGTGTCTCCTCAGATGCCCGTTACTTCTGTTCCCGTTCGGCCCACTGTTCGTGTGGCCACCTCTGCACCCGTTTTCACGGCACCCTCTGCTAGGGCTATTCCATCTCCTGAAGACGTTTATCTAGCAACTGCTATACTGGAGAATATCTCTCTGGAGGAGTATCGGTTGTCCCTGCAACAGTCGAACCCCGAGGTTGGATCATCCTCCCAAGATCCCAACCGCTCTTACTTTTCGCACTATGCACAGGATGGTACGCCCGTGTATGCTTTTCCAGGTCAGTATGATGAGCACGGAGACATTTTGCATCTACCCACTCCTGAGGCTTACCTCCATGCTCAAGGTCTACCTTATAACCAGGCTTATAACCCGCAAGGGCAACCTTTCCAAGGCCAACCTTCGGGCCAACCTGGCTATCCTTATGACCCACAGGGGCAGCCCATGCAAGGCTTTCCTGCGGGCCAGCAAGGGTCGTCATACAGTCCGCAAGGACAGTATTATAGCCCTTCCAGTCAACCTGTACAGCCTCAGCCGGGGTACCAACCGGGACCGGTCTATGGTCCTAGGGGGCAGATCTAGCCTTCTCAACCAATGCAACCGCAATACCCTGTTGTTTCTAACGTTGCATATCAGCCGGGACCATCCTATGGTTCTGCTCCAGGTCAAACCGGTTACCAGCAAACACCTGGTCCTATTCCTCCACCAGGCCAACCGGCCCATCCGGTACAACCTGGTGTTCCGCCTCCAGGCCAACCAGCCCATCCAGCACAACCTGGGGCTCCTTTGCAGCTAGGTCAACCTGCGCAACCGGCACCGCCTGTTTATCCGGGTCAACCTGTTCATTCAGGGCAGCCCTCTTAGTCGGGTCAACCTGTTCACACAGGGCAGCCCGCTCATTCCATTAACCCTGCCCAGCAGTCGATTTATTCGAAGTCATAGCCAAATCAACAGCTGGGCCCTAGTTATCAGGCTCCGCAGGGTTCCACCTATCAGCAGCCGACTCATCGTCAGGGCGGTTATTATCCTCATGGTCAATCTCAACCGAATTATAACCACCCCATAGGTTCTCAGTATTATCCTCCTCCACCCGGTTACACCTATACTCAGCAGCCAAATCCAAATGCTGCTTATACAGGGCCGAATCCTAACCAGGGCCCACACTCTGGTTATCAAGCCCCACACACTGGTTACCAGCATCCAAATCAGTCTGGTTATATGACCTACACCCCCTACGGTCAGAATCCTACGGGACAGAACCCATGGGGGCAAGGATATTCACAACCATTGTGGAGTACGGGTACCGGACCTCATCCCGGGCCTGGCATGACGATCAATCCACCATTGTCGTTCCTGGCCACCTTGGAGTTGCCGGATGTTTCAAAATTGACCAATGATCTGATTTTGCATAATCTGTATTGGCCTCCGGTTCCTACCAAGATACTAGGTGATTGCCCCAAGTTTGAGGGAAAAGCTGGAGAGGACCCCCAAGCGCATGTGATGACGTATCATCTTTGGTGTTCGTCTAACTCTTGGGTCGACGATTCAATTCGTCTGCACTTCTTCCAGCGCACTCTGACTGGGGTTGCTGCTAAGTGGTACATCGAGTTATCCCGTGGTATCTTCCAAGATTTCAATTCCTTAGCCATGGCTTTTCTCACGCACTTTCAGTTACCGGTTCGTTATGAAGCCGGGACGCACCTCCTGACTTCTCTGAAGCAGGATAAAGCCACTCACATTTCTGATCACATTCATGAGTGGTGGCACCGTCGTAGACTGATCAAGTTTCATATACCTGATCAGATACTAACTCACTGGTTCACCACCTCCTTCGTGAATAAAATCGCTCAAGATATTGCGATGGGAGCATGTGTGACGGAGGAACAAGCCATTGCGCGTGCCCAATATCTGGATCTTGTATATTCTCAGTTCGGCACGCTTTATGACATCTTGCCTGATGCCCCATGGTCCGGAACCTCTAAGGCTCCACCTACCCCCGCAGTGGATGGTGTCATTGATTCTGTATCTCAGAATTCTAAGAAGTCTTTGAATGGGAAGCAGAAGTCTAATTCTTCCAACAATACTCCTACTGCTCCCGCCCCATCAGATTCTGGCAAAACCGCGGAGGTGAACGCCGTTCAGGCCAATCCTATGGAGAAAGCCTCCAAAGGGAAAAAGAAGGGCAAAGGTAAATCCAAATCCGATGCCCCGAGGCCAGAATCCAAATCTGGTACTGAGGATGGTTCTCAGCGTAAACCGAAGTACCCCTGCCTCATTTGCGAAAGAGACCATTATACTAAGGATTGTCCACGACAATCCGAAGTTAGTCAACTTCTCAAGGGCTCAACAGGGACTCCGGCAGTTCTTAAAGAGCCATTCCCATCTCAGCAGACCCAGATGGTTGAACAGCCGTCACCATCTGCACCATTTGGGTCCCAAGTTTTCATGATGATGGTTGTTGCACCTATTTCTGTCGCTACGCGTTCGAAGGACTACAACGAATCGCGGCAGGCACCCGGGAAGGCAGTTGCGGATGGACCGCCTCCCCCACCTGTCTCCGGTTGATTGGAAATCGAGAAGCCTACTCCTGACCCCGTTGTGAAGCCACCTTCTAAAGGTGTTCTTCGAAGATCTTCTTATAATCCGAATGCTCGTGCCGCTCAACACTACAGCATTGTTGAGGATTTGGCACAGGCACGCTCTATTATGTCTGCACTAGAAGTTCTTCAAAGTTGTCCTTCGCAACAGAAGGCTTTATTGTCTGCGATCGGTGGCATTGATCCCGCCGATTCGAGTCTTCTCACCTTCGATTTAGAGAATTTCTCCCCCCGACTTCCACATCAGATAGCTCTTGTTATTCAAGTCGGGATTAACGGTCTTAACATCCATAGGGCCATTGTGGATGAAGGTGCTTCTACCTGCGTCATGTCATCTGCTTGCTGGAAGGCCATTGGCTCTCCAGCCCTTGCGTCATCCCCCAATGCCCTAGAGGCATTTGATGGTCGGGAATCCAAACCCCTGCGTGTTCTCGAGAATTTAACGATCACTTTACAGGGGAAGACTGTCAACGTAGAAGTAGAAGTAGTCGACGCCAAGCTCAACTACAACATACTTCTTGGCCGCAGCTGGACCCATGCCATGTTATGTGTGCCATCCACCGTCTTTCGACTTCTTAAGTTCCCTCACGAGGGAAAAATCGTCACGGTGGATCAGTTGTCCTTCTTCACCTCTACTTCCGAGAACAACGTACCATACGTGGATCAGATTCCGAATCCCCCTGACAGTGTAGGACCCGGTCTCTTCAAAGACCCCGTCCTCATGGGTATCTTTCCCGCACCACCACCGCACACCGCTCAAGTTAACATGATTTCCAGGTCCGATGACCCCTGGCTTATTCCTACGCCTGAGCAGGTGTTTGAGTTTGGAGAATCAATGCCATTGACTCCAGTAGAGATCAGCTACTGTGAAATTGTTGCCGCATCTGATCCTCCACCTCCTCAGCATGCTCCTTTGAGCATGGCTCTCGACGTTTACTCTCAATCCCCCTGGCTTGGTCAGGCCGATTCACCTGATCCTCTCAAAGAGACTTTTCCTTCCGATGAAGCCATCATTGAAACTATGTCTCTCGAGGAGCTGCCTTGGGGCGATGGACATCATCGTTCCTCTTTTATGCCCAACTTAGGGGCAATGTCTGAATGTCTGGAGCATTATGCATCTCAGGTTCCTACTCCTCCTCTCCAAACGCCCATCTTGACGCATGAGGTTTTTTCGGAGGGAAACCTGAGTAATATCACCCAAACCATCCCAATCAACATCTCCGTCAAACCGGGGATCATTGAGAATATTCATGTGGGAGTGACTTGTTCTCCTGATGAGATTCAAGTCTATACTGATCTTTTCAAAGAATTCAGAGATGTGTTCGCCTAGTCCTACGAGGAAATGCCGGGGATTGATCCCAGTATCGTAGTGCATGAGATTCCAACCTACCCAGGTGCGAAGCCCGTGCGCCAACGCTTACGCCCCATGCATCCTCGGAAAGCCGCTGCAATTAAGGCAGAAGTTGAAAAACTTCTGAACACAAGCTTTATTTATCCCATCCCCCTCACAGAATGGGTTTCTAACATTGTTCCTGTTGATAAAAAGCAGGGAACTATTAGGGTCTATGTTGATTACTGCGACATCAATTGCGCCTGTCCAAAAGATAATTATCCCACTCCGTTCATAGATCAGATTATCGACGAATGTGCCGGAAGTGAGATTTATTCCTTGATGGACGGTTTCTCAGGGTATAATCAGATCAATATTGCACCTGAGGATCAACATAAGACTACATTCATCTGTCCGTGGGGTACTTTCGCGTATAAAAAGCTTCCGTTCGGCTTGAAGAACGCTGGAGCCACTTTTCAGCGTGCGATGTCTTATGATTTCCATGACAGTCGCCATATCGTTCAGCCTTATCTAGACGACTTGCCATCTCATTCAGCTAGGCGAGAGGATCACCCTGAACACCTTCGCCAGATTTTCCTCCGCTGTAGGCGCTAAAATATTAGGCTCAATCCTCATAAGTGCGTCTTCTGCGTGGATTCTGGCCGTCTTTTGGGATTCATAGTCTCCAAAGACGGAATTCGCCTCGACCCTTTAAAATTCGAGGCTATCATCAACCTCCCATCACCCTCCTCGTTATATCAGTTACAGAGTCTGCAGGGAAAAACGAACTTCCTTCGACTCTTTATCCCAAACTACGCGGAGGTGGCTAAAGGATTCACACGCCTATTAAAGCAGAATGTTCCCTTCCATTGGGACGAAATTGCTCAGCAATCCTTTGAGAAGCTAAAGACGTTATTGGTTAATGCTCCTTTGCTTCGTCCGCCTGATTACCGCCGCGATTTCACTTTATATCTCGTCGCCGCGTTTAGCACCATTGCTATGGTTCTGGTGCAGGATGATGATGATGGTAATGAACATGTCGTTTATTATCTATCGCGAAACCTTCTCGATACGGAAACGCGTTATGCTCACGTCGAGAAGTTGGCGTTAGCCGCAGTACACGCTGTGCAGCGCTTTCGCCATTACATCCTGTTGCGTACGATAACAGTGGTTTCGGATTGCAACCCCGTGACATATATTCTCTCTAGACAATTGTTGGGGGGCAAATACTCCAAATGGATTGTTATCCTACAGGAGTTTGACTTAGAGTTCACTACCGCTAAGTCAAATAAATCACTGGTTTTCACGGATCTTATATGCTCACTCCCGACTGACTCCTCTCCTTCACTTTCCGAGGATCATATCCCGGACGAAACTCTTTTCCTCATCAGTACTCGCAACCCTTGGTATGGCGACATAATCGTGTATCTTTAGACCTCCACATTTCGGTCTGAGTTGACTAAATATGCCCGACGTCGAATTTAGCATCAATCTCAACCCTACCGCATCGTAGGAGATACCTTATACCGTGTTGGAGTAGATTCGGTGCTCCGTCGATGCCTAACCTTGGAAGAGGCTGAAAGGGTTCTAAATGACTGCCATAGTGGCGCCTGTGGTGGACATATGTCCGGATATGCTACTGCCCAGAAGATTCTGCGAGCAGGTTATTTCTAGCCGTCAATATTCAAAGGATGTATCGTTGCAGTCCGTAAATGTCACGCGTGCCAGGTGTTTCAGTGCAAGATGCGCGCGCCACCTCTCCCTTTGCATCCTGTTATTACCGTCGGCCCTTTTGCGAAATGGGGCGTGGATTTTATGACGTGTAACCCTCACTCGGCCGGGGGGCATGCGTATATCATTGTCGTTGTCGACTACTTCACCAAATGGGCTGAAGCGATGCCTACACTAGCTGCCGACGGTAAGACAGCTGCCCAATTCATATTCAACCATATCATTGCACGTTTTGGGGTCCCGCAAGCCATCGTTACTGACCACGGTACTCATTTCCGAGATTATATAATGGCTAAGTTGACTTCAAAGTTGGGCTTACGTCACGATAGCTCAACGCCATATTACCCTCAGGCAAACGGCCAGGTTGAAGCAGTGAACAAGGTTCTGGTCACTATGCTTCAACGAACAGTTGGTATCCACAAATCCAATCGGCAACTCCAACTGTTCTCAGCTCTATGGGCATACCGGACATCTGCAAAGAGTGCAACTGGATTCACACCATTTCAATTGGTATATGGTTTGGAAGCAACTCTTCCGGTTGAATGCGAGATTCCTTCGTTGAAATTAGCTGTGGAACTTCTACCCGACACTTCTTCCAAGGAAGAGCGTCTTTTGTATCTGGAACGGTTAGATGAAAACCGCCGCTTAGCTGCTTTAGTTATTGAAGCACAAAAGAAGCGGGTCAAAGCTCACTTCGATCAATCGGTTTCTCCTCGTTCCTTTGTTGAAGGAGACCTCGTCCTCCTGTACGATCAAGCACATGATAAGCTTGGGGCTGGAAAGTTCCAACCTATGTGGCATGGGCCCTACATAGTAAAACGCGTTTTGAAGAATGGGGCTTATGAGCTTATAGATTATGAAGGAATTCCGCTGGCGCAGCCCAGAAATGGGCTGTACCTCAAAAAATACTATGCCTGAAGTGATTTTTGGTGTGGTGTGTATACATAAGTGTGTGTTTTTCATTTGTGTGCATGTGTGGTGTGGTTTGCAATGTAAACATCTTTCTGCTGATTGGGTCTTCCTGATTGTGCAGATGTCCATTCATCTGTTTGTTGGTTTCGCGGATGGTGCCTCCCGCAGTACCAGGAATCTGTCTTCAGCAGCCTGGGTAATCTACGATCTTGCTGGTGAGTTGGTCAACCTGCAAGGTGTGTGTTTGGGACGTACTACAAATAACATCGCGGAATATAGTGTTGTATTAGAATTATTAATCGAGGTTGTAAACCTTGGTATCCGTGAATTACTTGTGTATCTAGACTCGCAACTTGTAGTATTACAACTGAACGGTCATTATTCGGTCAGAAACCCATCCATTTTACGTCTGTATCTGCGTATTCGTTTACTGGAAAGAAATTTTGACTATATTACATACCAACATATTCCCAGGCATATGAATGCGTTAACTGATGCAGTAGCTAATTTGGTTTTAGATAGACATTTGCGCAATTTGTAAATCAACATCACATGAAAAGAAAGATCCATCCAAAAATAGATATGTATATATATATCGAAATGTTTGCATAGTGTGCATCACATTAAATCAAAAAATATATATGTTCGTCTTAATACATCCGGAGACGACATGTCTCTCAAAAAATATGCATGATAAAAGTCCTAGGAGTCTAATCCGCATGGTGCTCATGATAACAAGTAACTGCACACACTAAGCGTCTCAGAATTCGGTGGAGGTGACTAGGCACTCCCACCGTATGTCTCTGGTACGCCATCGGTACATCCGCCAGTCGGGCGTAGTCTGGGATCCCTCGGGAAATGCCCTCAAGATTCTGGATTAACTCCCCCCCCTCTGCACCCTCTGCCTGAAGGTCAGGTGCGGGAAGAGTCCTCTGTGCGATAGGAGACATACCGGCTGGTCTCTCTGGACCCACGTCTGCATGCATATAAAATGTGTCAGGAAGAACATGTATTAACAACAACAACAAAAATCATAAAATATAAAATCAAAAAGAGAAGGGGTCATACCCAACTCCTCGTCCCAATCATCTCCCTCCGGCAGTGGGAGATCTGGATCACCAGTGAAATCGATACCAGCATATGGCCAGTCTTCCACTACGATCAGCTGACGCCGCGGCCACCCAAAAAACTCCGGCCTCCAGGACATCTGTTGGCCCCCTCCAGCTCTGGGCATCAGTGTTGCCCAGCGAGCCATTCTTGGCTCTCGTGGAATAGGCTCAGCTACTATGGCCCCTTGGCCCTGAAAGATTGGTAATCATTCCAGAATGAACGATACCAGAATAGAACCATAGCCAAACTATTTCAGCTTGGCTTGTTTGCATTTGGTCAGTTGCCTCTTTATGTTTATCGTCACTGCTGTGGCCCAGTCGAACAATAGAGGAGTCATACACTCTGAGGCCAAAAAAAGTTGGGCCTTCGTGGCCTCGTGCGGTGCCTGCGACCCCGCAGCTCGCGTGATGGTATGCAGCACTACTCTCAGTGCCAGATCAGGAATGGTATGGATGTCCACCTTTCCACTTCCGGATCCCAGTTGTGCCCCTCGGCACATGCATGCCATCACTTGCTCCATTTTCTCACCAGATGGTCTGCTCCCTGTCAGTATGGGCACCGGACCTCTGCGCGATAATCTGATTATGAAGTACACGTCAGCAACATCCAGCTCTAACACTTGGTCTCGCAGTTTGAATACTTGTTCATCTGCGTCCCACATATTGATCAAGTATTGTAGGAGCTCGGGCTGAGCTCGTAAACAAGGTGTTAGGAAGAACTTCTTTAGCCCACAGTTCCTGAGGGCGTTCATGCAAACTTCATTTTCGATGGCTTGTTCATCCTCTTCACCGTGCTCCCTTTATTTCCACTCAATCACCATTTTGCTCGGTTCATTGCATCAACATGGTCAAAACCCTTAATTAGATCTCTGATGAGCTTCAAATTTCATTCAATTTGATTAAAATCTCGAATTTTTAGGCGAAAAATGAGGTTTTGTCGCTGGCGCGGCTGTTTCTTGAACAGTCGCGCCAACTGGCGCGAGCCCTTTGCATGTAAAAGCCCATTGGCGCAAGTCCGTGCCCGATACCCGCGCCAATGAGCGGAGCCCTAAAAATTTAAAAAGTGGCCTCAGAAGTCTAATGCATGGTGGAAAACTGGATTGAAATGGAGTGCAAAGAAGCGCCTCTTACCTGGAACTGACGGAACTCTGGATGGTAGCCCGGATCGGTCGTAATCACTGTCAGAAGTTTGCACACAAACTGGACCACTGCTGCTCTTCGGTGAGGTAAATAGTAAAAAGTAATTCTATTTTTACCATTTGACATATTTATAACTTTTTGAACTCAACATAGGTTTTGAAAGTTATTTTTCTGAATATTTTAATATATTTGTGTCGAAAATGGGTTTTACACTTGCCTTTTTGTGCAGCAACAGATCTTTTACACAACTGAAACAGTGAAACGAGTTGTATTTTATACTTTTTCGGACTCGGTAAATACACGAAAAAGTCACTCTGGAGTCATCTTTCAGCTCTTTTCTGACTCTCTAAACATGAAAAGATTTCTGAGGCCCTTGTCATTTCGATCGAATTAAAGTGGACGCAGATAAACATCTACCCGGTATACGTTTGCCCCTTTGGGGCTGAGATAGATTGTTACGAAAAAATGAATACCCTTAGCCTATCGCGACTGGAGGTTTTCTCAGACTTCTGCACTTGCAGGTCAGGGGGAACTGTCTCGGGAAGGACATGGAGTTTACTTTTACGTTGTCCTTTTCAAACTCTCTAAATATGAAAAATAGCAAGGTTCTTCCTTTGATTTCGTTAAACAAGATGACATCAGATTCAGTCGTAAAGACGATATTCGAGTTTCTCCTTCCTAGGGCTCATTAAATGTACTAGGATGGATTCGTCCAAAGGACAAACTTATATTACAAGCATATGTTATCCCCTTCAAGCTTGTTCTAAAAAATAATTGGGGTACTCACCAAAAATGGTGGGGAAAAATGGAACCGGTATCATTGTCGTGTCGGCGGTATGTCGCTCTTGAACATGGCACTTGTCTGCATTCGTGTCGGGTTGGGGATATCTCATCTCGTTTTTTCCACTTGCCTCCGTGGGTTTGGGTGATCTCTTTTGACCTCTCATCTGCTCTTTGCCTCGTCGCCATGACCTTTGATCTTTTGATGTCAAATACTGCCAAATCCACTTTCGTGCCGCCAATATGTTCAAGAGAAGTTGACCTCTGCAAGTATCAACCTTCCTCTGATTCTCATCTGATCTTGATTCACAAAAACATTATGTTCCTCTGTCTCATGTCGATGATGTGGGAAACACTATGGCCCACCTTCGATCAAGGTCACTTCCTGTCGACTTCAGCTCATTATCCAAGAAGCTGATCTAGAGACTCCCTTCCGGTACCTTGGAGCCTGCATGCCTCAATAGCGAGGTTAAATGCACCCACAATCGACCTTGAGGTTTTCATCAGTGACATAAATTCCTATGCTGATTCTAAAGGTCATTAAACACAGCTCTGACTGATTCACCGCCGTAGATTATGCCTATAAAATTGGCGAGGGCCATTATGTATTGGTGGTTCCTCTCGCGTCTTTAATTAACAGTGTCATCATTGGGCGGTAATCGAGACGATGTTCTTGCATGTTTGACTTCAGCTCACGTATTCGCATGCTTGAACTTGTACTTTTTTCGGATCGATATGGAGCGCAAGACCCTGGATTGTGTCTGTTGTAATCCAGGCTGCGACATTGTGGATTATTATGATTATTTACATGACTCATTGATTGGATGGCTGTGACCATACCTGAGTCTATTTATCGATCTTCATTGGATGGATGCGTCCATGTATGAATCAAATTATTTATTCTGCTGCAGATGGTGCCTTGTCTCCCTTTATATATCATGTATTTAGAACATACGGTTGTATACATCATGGTACAAAATGACAGGTGTTTCGGTCTTAAACATGTTCTCGTAAATAATTTCACCCCTCTCTCTCTCTTTCGGGCCTCATACTTTAGAGGCATCTGACACACAGCAATTTGTCACGAATCACATAATTACATCACACATTGGAGGGTTCATTTCGTGACCTGTGGGCAGAGTTAAGACTTGAAAATACTTTCATTACATCCCTCTGAAGATGAGATTTAATTGCCCTGAAGACATCTCCCTGCAAAAAACCCTAAAAATAGCTCTTTTTCCATTAGCGCGGTTCCATAGTTCAGCCCTCGCGCCAAGAGGGAAATCCTCCAAAGAGGGTGCACCAATTGGCGCTCTGTCATAGAGCCGTACCCGCGCCAACCATATTAAGAGTTGTTTTTTAAAAATAAAAGGCGGAAGTTTCATCCTAACAAATTACTGGGCTGATTTCTATCTTGAGTTGGGAGGTTTGGCTACGGATTTCCATGGAAAGGGAGTGGTTTTCCACCTCTCATGGAAGCTTCCTTGATGATAGGGAAAATCCCATAATTATAGGAATCCCAACTCCCCTTCCTCCTTCTATAAAAGCTTGCCCATTTCCATTTTCAAGCTAGTTCCAAAGGGTGACAGAATTTCTAAGTTCCCAAGAGCTTTCATGCTGCAAAAGCCTTCTTGATTCCCTAAGGCCAAATCCAAGCAAGGAGACTATTGCCAAGTATCTGGAGAGAGAGGCTTGTCCCATCCCTGACAGGCTTTATCGAGACATGTTGTGCTGACGACCCGCTAAAGGAGAGTGTTGCGTCGAAGCTATGGTTGTATTCTTCTTTTGACTCTTTAATGATAAGTGACTATCGGTTATGGTTCCACTCTTGTTCTTGATCATGTTCATGAGTTATATCCTCTTTGACTGATATATAGTTGTATGCACTGGATTTTATGCTTGCGTTTGTGTTGTTTCTTGCATGTGCAGGTGTCCGATCACAGAGATCGTGAGGGTTGTGATCTGCCAGGGCAAAGGAACGGGAGCACCACCTCTTCTACGAATGACAGCGTTGGATTCCAAGTAAGCCTTCCTCGCAAGTCGGTTTATTTACAATTAGGAACCTGCACTGTAGCGTGTTTGATTGTTGCTAGACCCGATCTGGGCTAGTAGGGATCGCCTCTGTCCGCAGAGGGGATTTACCTCCTCAACAAGGAGTCATGGAACACCAAGGAGAATGCAACACTAAACAATATGGTGGAGAAATATGGGCCACGAAATTGGTCTCAGATTAGCAGAGGAATTCTGGGACGCTCGAGGAAATCACCTATAGTGAGTGAGCCATCAAGAATTGCCTATAGTGACTGAACCATTGAGAAGGAAGTGCTCCATATATGAAATAAGCTCAGGAGATCATTCTTTCAACTGACTGTGCGCACATTGATAGGAGTGAAATGACGGATAGATAATAGGTTGCACGATTGGTGGGTAAAGGCAGAATCGAAGGTGGAAGCATAAGATCCCATCTCATTTTACCACCTCATTGGAGCACTTGAAACACCCGTGAAATATCCTTTCACTACAAATGCATATCTCATTGGTAGTCAGTTGTTTGTAGGTTACGTTGGTGCAACTAGCTAAGCCCCTAGGTGGAGCACCACCCTTTCGGCCCACATGAGACACCACCATCATACAAGCCCATGCACACCATGGAAAATTAGGCTAATATTGCACGCTTCTCCCTGGTCATATTGACAATGCTATTAATAACCACTAGAACTCGAACCTGCAACGTGGCTATGATGGTGAGAAAGACCAGAGCAACAGGCTACCTGTGAACTTGGAATTAGCATATGAGGACAAAGAAATTAGGACTTCGATGACACCTCTCACAAAAATAGCCATGGATACGGCAATGAAAATGCTAATGCCCTTGGTGTTCCCATCGGCTGCAGACAACATCAGTGAATGGAGCAATAGCTATAGTGCTAATGACAATTTGGGAGATGTTGAGGTCGAGTCTTGTAGGCTGCTCAATTGAGACATAATGGATGACGTGATGGAGAGAATTGGATAACATGGTGACATTGTTGATATTTGGGACAACTATTGAGGACGACGAATCTCAAGAGTGTCACCAACAGCAACCTCATAATAGAATGCATATCAGCATAAATAATATTTCAATAAAGTCATTTCCTTCATGGCTTTTCATAATATACTAATGGAGTTTTAACTGTTTTTAATATTATTGTCCTTTGTATGAGATATTTGGTAAAAAATATTTAGTATAAAATGTTTATATAGATTTTTTTCGATGTGTGTTGCGCTGATCTAGGTTAAGCGCGCCCTCGTCTACGTTTTTGAGCAGCAAGACTGCTTCCTGCGGCGGCCTGCCTAGGGCTCCACCCCCATGGAGGCGCAGGGCTCGCCCAAGGAGCCTCCTTCGCCTCCCTATTCCTCCGTAGTGGATTCTTTCAATCAGCTTCTGGCTGGCTTGCCCCAGAAGAAAAAAAAATGAAGCATCCAAATTTGTGAAGAAGCTAGAAGATATTCCGAAGATCTCTTTGCCTCCAGAGACCCCCATCCAAGTTGCTTTGTCTTTGGCTGATCGTTCCCTCATTGTCCAATTCACCGGGCTTTGGCCCTCTCCGAAATCTACCAAGCAATGGGTTAATAAGAACTGGGCTCCTCTGATCAAGCAAAACGTCACTTCTTATTTTCTTGGGTGAGGGTTCTTCCTCTTTGAATTCTCCTCCAAAGAAGATAAAGATCTAATTTTCCATAATGGGCCCTATTTCATGGGCCCTCAAGGTCTATATCTGAATAAATGGACACCGGACTTCGATCCGGCAGTCGATGTTCCCACGGTGGTTCCGGTGTGAGTTCGGCTCCCAAACCTCCCAGTCCATTGTTGGAATTGGGATTCCTTGAAACACATCGGCAACGCCCTTGGGAAATTCATAGATCGGGCAAACAACAAGGATCAGTATGATTGTGCTAGAATATGCGTAGAAGTAGATCTAGAGGTGGGTCTCCCGGAGACCATCAAAATCAATGTCGATATTTGGTCTCATGTGCAGAAACTGGACTATGAGCATCTACCATTTAAATGCAGGAAATGTCATGTTTATGGCCACTTTGCTAGAGGTTGTCCGTCCAATTCTGAGCCAGAGAAAGGAAACGAAGAGGGCTGGAACCTAGTTAAGCGTTCAAAGATCTCTCACAAAGGTCAAAAATCTGGAGGCCCTAATGGCAAAGGTCCTCTTCAGGCCAATGCTCAAAAGCCCCCTCCCAAAAAGGGACAAGAAAATAAATTCGACCCCCTAAGCCAACAAACAAAGGCAACTCAGGAAATCGAGATTCAAAATCCAGTCTCACCAAGCAAAGGCACCCCCTCTTCCTCTCCCAAAGGAACAAGTGCTGCAGAAAGCTCCAAAGTTATTCCTCTATAAGTTGAGGAAGAAGAACAAGAATCGGAAGAATCAGAGGAGGAAGGAGAAATAGCAGAGTCTCAAGCCTCAGTAAGGAGATCCACAAGAGGCCGCAAGACTGACAAGGAAAAAAGAAAGAATGAAACATACAAAGAAAAGCTTCAACGCAACCAACCAACTCTTGAGAAGTTGCTAGCCTCAAGCCAAAGACGGTGAAAAATCAGCCCCAAGGCTCCAAGGGAGCCCATCAGAAACATAAATAATGAAGGTCATATCCTGGAACTATAGAGGTATGGGGAGTAAAATCAAGGAAGAAGCCATTAGAAGTTTAATAAGAATAGAATCTCCTGACATACTTCTCATCCAGGAGACCAAGCTGGAAGACGTAGTCTTTCTACATGCAAGCAAGAAACTCTAGAATAGAAGTGAAGCAAGAGAAATCTCTACCTGAGGAGCCTTGGGAGGACTAGGCACCATATGGAATGCCAACAAATTTTCAGTTATCTATGAGGCTAGCAATACTCATTGGTTGCTACTACAAATGTAGCATCTGGTCACCAAAGAAATTTTTTGTCTTTTCAATGTATACTCCCCAGTCAATATTGGGGAAAAAAAGGACTGTTGGGACACTATAAGGCACCAAGCAGATCTAGAAAACTTGGAAAACATAATCATTGCTGGAGATCTCAATCCCACTCTTCATTCGTCTGAAAAAAGAGGAGGCAACGTAGTTTGAGATCCGGCAAGGGAATGGGCGGAGGATCTTATGCAGAACTGGGACCTGCTGGACATCAAACCTACCTCCGGTAAGTATTCTTGGTCTAACAAAAGAACTGGTCCAAGCCATATTGCTGCGAGACTGGATAGATTTTTCATTCAAAGTTCCTTCCTATTATTAGGACTAGAACCTAGAATGCATATTCTCTCTAGCAGCACCTCGGATCATAAAACCATCAAGCTAGAAATCCAGTCCCACCTAGATCTGGGCCCTATTCCTTTCAGATTTAGCCCAATCTGGGTCAAGGAGCCAGATTTCATGCAATTAGTCAAGGATTGTTGAAAACAGCCAGTCAAAGGCTCCCCCTTCTGTGTCTGGGAGGAAAAGCTCAGAAGGGTGAAGGGGGCACTAAAAATATGGGCCAAATCATTGCCCAATCCAGCTATAGAAAGAAAAATTATCAAAAGATCTCTTGCCACTCATCAAATACAAGTGGAGGATGCCATCATTACTGATGAGATCTTAGAAAAAGAGGCTCACCTCCAGCAAATTTTTCATAAGGCCTACTTGGCTGAAGAATAATACTGGAGATTAAAGTCCCAAAGCCTTTGGCTCAAAGCAGGGGACAGAAACTCTTCTTTCTTCCACAAACAAGCCCAGGCCAGGAAATGCTTCAACTCAATATCTGAGATCGAGGAGAATGTCATCCATAAGGACTTTGAGGACATCAAGAAAGCAGCCTTCTCTCACTTCAAAAACTTGTATAGTGAGGACATGTATCCGGATCAATATCCAGATCTGTTAGATATTGTTCCACATTCAATCTCTCCCAGAATGAATTCTCTTTTAGAGGCCAAAGTCTCCAAGATCGAAGTTAGAAATGCCCTTTTTTCCATGGATCCTGATAAAGCCCCTGGACCGGTTGGTTTCTCTGCCAGGTTCCTACAAACCTGATGGCAAATAGTTGAAAAGGATCTCTTCATAATCATCCAAAAATCCCAAGATTGTCAGAAAATCGGGGGCAGCACAAACTCAGCTTTTTTAGCCCTCATCCCTAAGGAGAAAGGAGCCAACAACTTCAACAGATTTCACCCGATCTCCTTGTGCAATATAGGGTACAAGCTAACTACCAAATTGATTGCAAATAGATTGAAGCTCATTCTTCCCAAAGTTATTCCGAAGAACAAAGGAGGCTTCATCCAGGGCAGGCATATTGTGGACAACTTCACCTTAGTCCAAGAGGCAATTCACTCAAGCTTACACCGAAATGAACAAGGTATGGTTATCAAAATCGATTGAGCAAATGCATTTGATCGAGTAAGACACAACTTTATGTTAAATGTCTTGAGCAAGTTTAGTTTTGGTGTAAGTATCATAAATTGGATCCGGGCTTGGATCTCGGAACCCCGGATTGCACCTCTAGTGAATGGCAGAGCCACAGATTTATTTAAAGCCACGAGAGGTCTTAGGCAGGGGTGCCCACTCTCCCCTCTGCTCTTTGTCATCCAAGCCTGGGTTCTCTGCTTTCTGTTAGATAAGAAGATGCAAGATCAAGATATCAATGGACTTTGTATAGCAAGAGAGCTCCAAAACATAAACCATGCCCTCTTCGCGGATGATACCTTGTTATTGGGGGCTTCCACTCTATCCTCAGCCTCCAAGTTCAAAGAAGTGCTGGATGACTTTTGTGATGCCTCTGGCAGTGTCTTAAACAAGAACAAATGTCACATTTACAGCTGGAATACTTCGCCTAGGTTGCTCTCTGCTATTGCTAGATTCCTGGGATTTGCAGCCTCCTCTTCTTGGACATCTTTTAAATATCTAGGCCTTCATATATTTCATAAAAGATATCTCAGTAAAGACTGGCTCCCTCAACTTGAGAAATTTAAGAGCAAGCTTCAAGCCTGGGGTTACTCCTGGCTCAACATTGCTGGTAAATCAGTTCTTATAAAATATGTGCTCACCAGTATTACCCTATTTCATTTCATTGTTCTTCTTGCTCCGGTGAGCATCCTTAGAAAAATGGAGTGTATTCGGCGCTTCTTCTGCAAGGGAGGCAAACAGAATGAAAACAAACTGCCTCTAGTCAACTGGGAGACCATCTCCAAGCCTATGTGGGAGGGTGGATTGAACTTTAAAAATCTCAGTCACCAAAACATTGCTATGGGAGTGAAATTAATATGGAAAATTATCGTGCCCAAGCCAGGCTGGGCTCAATTGGCTCTCTGGAAAAAATATTTCAGAGGACCTCGCACCTGTTGTTTGGACACTTCGATTCATCTGCCTAACTCTTCTTTCCTCGAGCTTTATTCCAAAGCTGCTCCTCTTATCAAATCAAATTATTTTTGGGTCCCAGGAAACAGGAAAAGGATAAATATTTGGACTGATAGAATTCTGAACGCTGATCCAATTGAAGACAGAGGATCCATCAGTGCGCTGCGTTGCTGGATGGAAGGAGTTGAGATGAAAACATTGTGGGATATTTCTGTGTGGAACGACTCAAATTGGGAAGGTTGGAAACAAATCGATGTGCCAAGTCATCTACAACAAGAATGGAGTTCGCTGCTAGGCTTTCTCCATGGCATGGCGCCCATTCACATCTACAAAAAAGACACAAAAGGCTGGGGACAGAAGGTAAATGGGTACGTTGTTGCAATGGGTTATGATAAGCTGAGGGAGAGGCCCTACATTCCCCTTGATCCAGCACCATGGCAAAGCATCTGGCACTGCCCCTCATGGCCTAAAGTGGATTATTTCTCTTAGCTCCTATGCCACAGTAAAATACTCATGCATGAAAATCTGCAGAGGAAAGGGTTTCACGGTCCCTCAAAATGTTCTTTGTGTAAAGAAAATTCAGAGAGTGTTACCCATCTAATGTTAGAACGCAGATTTTCTATGCAAATATGGTTTACATTCCTTCACATGCTGAACTCCAACATCACGCTCCCAAGTTCCACTGCTGAGTTTTTTTCTAAGTGGTCGAACATGTATCCCGGTCCTCCTCCACAAAATTAGGTAATCAAAGCTTCTTGGTCTATTCTCCCAAAGGTAATATGCTGGCAGATTTGGCTTGAATGGAACAAAAGAATTTTCAGAAAAATTGAGCAGAACCTCAAAGTAATAGAAATCAAGATCAAATGCCATCTAAAAGAGTGTCTAATTGACTTAAAAGATGACTCTAACCTTAGTCAACAAGACATAGCTTGGGGTCCTTTCCTTGATCTGCATTTCCAAAAAGATGTAAGGAATGCCCCTCCTCCAAAAGCCTAGCAAATAAGAGAATCCGAAGAAGACTTTCAAGACTAGATCATAAATCAAACAAGACACTCTCTCTTCTTTGATGGGCAGCAAAGGGCAATCCAGGCAAATTTGGTGCAGCTGGCGTTATTTTAAATCCAGATGGAAAAAAGATACACTCCTTTGCCTGGGGGCTGAGCCACTTAACCAAAATTCAAGCTGAGGCTTTGGCTCTCTTTCAAGGACTCAAGCTTCTCAAAGCCTTAAACATTAGTGAAGCAAATTTATTTGGCGACTCCCAGATCATCATAAATGCAATTGTATCTAACTCTCCAGCTTTGGACTTAAAACTCGCAAGACTGATTGCCAGAATCAAGGACTTGGAAAACTCTTTCCAGAAGTTGAATTTCTTCCATGTGCTGAGAATTAACAATAAAGAGGCAGACATCGAAGCCAATAAAGTTGCCCTCCTTTCTGCTGGGGTCAAGATGAAGGACAAAGAAGAATCATGGGAACCCATTCCATAAGCTAATTTGCTGCCATGTTTTACTGTTTTCTCTTAAGTCAATTTGTTTGCATTTTCAAATTTGGAAAAATTTCTGAAATCGAATCCATAGTAACATCACTAAAGAGAAGGATTCCAAGCATTAGTTCCACAATCATCCTTAGTGGGGAGGTGCAACGGGCTATAGCCCTACTTCATGTAATCATAATTTTGGCATTTAGGCCAAGTTTGCAATAATATTCCATAATCGTTACTGTAAAAAAAAATGTTTATATATATATATATATATATATAGTCATGATATATATTATGTCAACTTATGCATATATAGAATTGATAAAATTAAACTAATTTAGATTTATCTTAATCTTGGATCCATTAAACTCTGAGAGGGATCAAATCTCTTGAGGTGAAAATCTCTATTTTGAGTGCAAAACTTGAGAAAAAGTTTGCACCTCAAGAGATTTGATCTCTCTCGGCGCTTGATAGATTTGTGGTTAAGATGGATCTAGGATAGTGTACAAGTAATGAAAAAATGAGACCTGCACATAACTCAAATGATTACTGACAATCAATGTAATTAAATATTATTTAAAATTGTATGATTTGGAACATTTTTCTATGAAAATCAAGGATTTTGTTTATCGTACTCAACATATTGTCCTAATTGCATGAGAACATGTTACCAATAAGTAACAGTCACATATTGATATTTTTTATTGTATTGGACATATTATTTCAATTGGATGTTGATGGATTACCAATAAGTATAGCAATTACATATTGGCTACATTTTGATTATTGTGGACCTTTACGCTGTCCATTTTTTTTATGATAATGGGTTTCTTATTCATATATAATAAAATGAGTTTCTTATTTTTTTACATTGTTCAATGTTGTGCTCCTCATTAAATAATATATTGATAGTTTACATTGTAACAGATACTAGAAGTGTAATTTGTTGGATAACACATTAACTCAATCATTATATCATAATGTAATAACTCAAATATAAAAATCAATATTATTATAAGAATATTTTATTTTGAGATGATTATTTGAATTTTTGTTTAAAAAAATAGTTGACTAAAATATATACATATCAATGTAGTGTATCCTTTTGAACTCACTAAATATTGTGTGCCATAAAAATAAAATCAATGTGTTTTTATGAAAAAATGCACACCAATGTTTTAAATAAATATATACAACGATGCTTAGTAGCAAAAAATCATGTTGACATTTCGCATCAAAGTGTTTGTAATTCCATGTTCCTCTGGTACACATGGTAATATAGACACCATTATTATTATATGTACAATACAAAGTGCAAAATGTCCTGATGAGATATTAGATGTTTGAGCACTATAAATTTTATAGAAAAAATGTAGTGTCGGTGCACAACACAACAATTGTATGATCACCAATATGTCATTAAACAAAAATTAACCTCGTGCATACTAAATTATACTAGGGGAGAGGCTTCCATTGTTGTGCAAGGACCAATACTAGGGCGGAAACGTGAAGCTGGGTTACACTTTTGTGAGAATCGGGGGCAGAAATTTTTTTTCGGCAATAGTTCGGCCGAACATTTTATAAAGTTCGGCCGAACTATATAATAGTTCGGCCGAACTTTCTTAAAGAGTTCGGCCGAACTTTTGAGTCCGTTTAGATTGACGGCACAGTGACGGCGCAGCAAACAGAATTTTTGCCGGAGGTTTGGAAAAGCGGCAACGGGAGTTCGGCCAAACTATGTTTTAAATATATCTCCTTGGTCAATCTTTGTTTTTCATTGTTCGCGCGATTTTTGGAGCTCTGTTTGTATTTGCCGCGATTTTTGCAGCTCTGGTACGTCCGCCGCGCTCGGGCTCTGTTCGTGCTGTTACGTCCGCCGCGCTCGGGCTCTGTTCGTGCTGTTACGTCCGCCGCACTCGGGCTCTGTTTCTGCTGTTACGTCCGCGCTCGGGTATGTAGTTCAGCCACCTCCTCACGGATATTATGATTTTGTTTATTCTAATTTTATAAGGAAATGCTCATGAATGGTTTTATTCATTGATAATCTCTTTTCTTGAAGATTTTTGCGATCTATATGAATGAAAAAGAAAAAATTAAATATTTCACTCGTACAGTTATAAAATTTCTTTGTGATATTCCGTAAATTGATTTCATCATTTTAGTTTCTATAAAAATGTTTTTCTTGCAAATGTAATATTCTTATTGAAGAAAGGAATTTTTTTCAATTAGAAAGAGTTAATGCATTCAGGTTAACTCATTAAAACTCCTGTATTTTTTTTTCTAAACAAGGCCGAGTAGTTACGGTGTTGCCAGCCTATAATTTCTTGGAGAAGCCTACCAGCGTATAACTTTTTACATAAGCCTACCACCCCTGCAGATTTCTTGGAGAAGCCTACCAGCGTATAACTTTTTAGATAAGCCTAGAAGAGAAATGTGATAAAATATATGAATTTTTTTCTACATTGAAGGTGAAAGTGAGAAATAGAATGTCTCAATTAAAAAACATTACCATTTACAAAAGAACAGAGAATGAGCATTTACTGTCAAACTGTCAAAGAAAGATTTTGAAACCAGTCATGAGACTTCGACCCACAGCATTCTTTCAAACTGTCCAATGAAAACTGTCCATGAAAGTCAAAGAAAGATTTTGAAACCAGATGAGACTTCGACCCACTGCAATCTGTCAAAACTGTATATTGTAAAACTGTCCATCGCCCTGAAGAAACCAGAAAATAAAACATTTTGTAGTTCAAGGTCCTCATCTGCATAAACAGTGATTATGGATTAAAGTTTTTCTGCATAAACTTATATGAGTACTTTTATTCTCAGTTTGTGTGTATTCTTTTCTGCATAAACAGTGAACATGGATTAAAATTTTATATATTATATGAGTACGCCCAATATTCAGATTTCCTTTTACATGTTCTTGCTCAGCATATCCAGTGGTGTGCAGAGAACTGGATCTGTCCACAAAATGCTTCGTTTCAGTTTCTTTTAATCAATCTAAGCAAATACATAGTTGCTGTCCTGTGTGCATATCATGAAGCTACAGAACAGTGAAAAAAATAACCACTTACCATCTTTGTGAAGGGTCCAAAACTATGATACTGCCTTCTTCATATATATATATAATAAAAAATCAGCCAATAATGATACAACAGAGAAGAGTCAGTTTGTACCAGGGGCATAGCTGGAGAAGGCTGAACAAACCCTCTTTACATTCCTTGATTTCCCACTGGCCACTACCAATCTTTTTTCAAATCTGCTTCTTGGCTCCTATCTCTGTTTTGTGTGTATTCTTATATTTTTCTATTATATTATTTTCTATTTTTTATTCTCAGTTTGTGTGTATTCTTTTCTTTGCCTTCACTCTTTTTGATCTTGATAAATCACAAATAAAAAAGAAAATTGGTATTTATTTTTTGCGTAGACCATTTTAAATCTAACCCCAAGCTTATAAAGTTTTCAATTTTTTTATTTGAAAAAATTATTTGTTTTTGCATGCAACCATGTTGAAGTTTTTTGCAAGCAAATACATAAGCATTAGGCAAACACATACTTAGAGAATAAGAAAAAGAAACAACATCCTTTATCCTTCTTAACTTTTTTTTTTTATATATGCATTAATTCAATAGGTTAAAATTTACTTTATTAAATTACAAGTAGTTCCTTTTTCATTAAATTGTTGCGGTTGTTGTTTCACCTTTTTTTTTGAAATTTTTTTATATGTTATATTTTTTTTCTATTTTTTTTCATATGACTTTAATTTATAAAGTGACCTTATTGTAAACATGTTTCTCACTTATTTATAAAAGTGAGTCACTTGCATTAATACAAGTAACTAACTGTATATTTGTAAATGTGAGCTTATAAGGAAAGTTAGAGAAGAAATTATTATTATTATTATTATTTTTTATTTTTTTTTGTTATTTAAAATTTTTTTTTTATATATATGTTTATTTATTTTATAAATTTCTTTGTTTTAATTTTATATTTTTGGGTTTGTAAATTAACTCAATAGTCTCAATGTACAACCATCATTGCGTTGATCAACCTCCACTTCCCACATAGTACTTTTGTTCATTTTTATATATTTTTTCAAAATGGTATAATTTTGACATCCAGATTACATTTGTAGTGTCATTTTCATAAAACTAACCATTTATTTGAGAACTCCCCTTCACAACAATTAATTTTTTCTTTTGAAATAATCTTATTTGCATATTGTAATATGGCTAGTCTAGGTAATCTCCTACTTACGAATTAAAACTACTTTTCATGGAAATTATATATTGAGGATATACAAGAAGTAGGGACTTTACTAGGTTACCATGGAAATAAAATTATTCCTCTTAATTTCCCCCCTTGTCGCTTGTTCATAGTGATTTTTGTGATTCTCTTCCTTCTACTTATTTCTATAGCTTCAATTACTTAAATTTTATTGATAGATTCTCCAGAGACACCGAGATTTATTTTTTAAAACTTAAAAGTGAACTTTTTGGCTTACATGTTCTTGTAGAAAAACAATTAGGACATCAACTTTAGAAGTTAGGAGTATATAATGGAAGTGAATATGTTAACAAAAAAATAGGCACTTTTATTACCAACTCTATTAAAATTGAAATACCCCTATTTTTCCTATTTGAATTAGGTCTCTAGGTCAGTATCGAAGTCTAGCCTAGGTGGCAGACCGTTGTAACAAAGATCTATTGGTAGCCTTTCATACATCTTCCACCAGCAAAATAACTTAAAACACAAAAAGATTTATCCATTTGCAATATAAATTTGATCTTGAGTATTCATTTGTTTTCTTTGAGAGAGCCCTCTCTAACTAGAAGGGCTAACTTTCAGTCCAAAGTGATTTGAAATAGTTACATAAGGTTGACCATTGAACAACCCAATTGGTTCCAGCTTAGTGATAACATATTCTTCTCTCTTTTAGATCAGTTTTCGAAGGCTTGTGATCTAAAAATATTTATAGAAACTTCCAAGGATCTAACAAGGTTTCCTCCTTCCTTAGTGGTGAATGATACTTGGGATCTAATACCTCTTCCGGGAGGAAACCGTGTTAGATGTAAATTGGTGCATAGAACTAGGTGTTCATTAGATGGAAGTGTTGAAAGACATAACACTTATATAGTTGATAAAGTTTCTCAACTAAAAGGGGTTGATTAGAATAAAACCTTTTCCCTTATAGCAAAAATTAATTCCCTTTTTACTGTTCTAGCCCTTATTATTTCATATAAATTGTAGGTCCATTAAATGAACATTAAATCCACCTTCTTGCATGGGGATTGCAAGAACAAATTTACTTGGAATAACCTCCTAACTATATTCAAAATGACTATATTTGCTTACCACCTGAAGAAATCTCTCTAGGACTTAAGTAAGATCCTCATGTTTGGAATGCTAAAATGAACAACTTTCTTCTTAATACTTACTTTTATATATGCAATTATAACTACAATGCCTATACCAAGAAAGTAGTAACCATGTCATAATAATTGTTCTTTATGTTGATGACTTTATACTCATTGGTTGTGACCCTAAATTTTTAGCCCATGTGAAATCTAGCCTTAAAAAGAAATTTGAAAATGGCAAGCTCAGGTACTGGAACCTCTACAAAGGTTCGACTTGAAAACATAGTTTTTCCTCAGGTTTCTCCACTGGTTATATGTCCAACTTGGATAACCTACAATTCAATATCCTTCTTTTCATTTTTTATATCCCCTCTTGGATAACCATAATATCTTGAAATGGAGCTAGCCAACTCAAATATAGTATTGCAAATCCCTGTCTAAGTTAGATGAGGATTACATATGGTCTTGAATGAGCATTTGGACTCTTTAGATATATATCTAAAGAGTCTAAAAGCTCATTCAAGACCATATGTAATACATAGTGTACTCATATAATATATAAAACTTTAATCCATGTGCTTAACCTTAACATTGACACAAATGGAATACAATTTTACTCACTGCTTTATAATAGAAAAATATGTAGATGAATATTCCCCACATATCCGAAGTCAAAAGGGATAGATTAAAAAGGGATGCTTCGGTCATCTATAAAAGATAAATTAAAGAAGCATGACATATTAAAGTAATGTAAATTAGATATGTGTACCAATTATGTTCATATAACACAACAAATAGATAATTCAATACAAATGTCACATAGAAGTCATATTTATCTCATGGGCCTTCAATTTAAATTATATATCTAGCATAATACATTAAGCTATAGGAGATAAATCAAAGAAGCATTTGAATGTAAATTAAAAATGTGTAATAATTATGTCCTCATTTAATATGTACAATATGTTTGATTGAATACACATGAAAAACAAGACTCCCAACCATGAGAAGAGGAAATTGCATCCTATTTCTCCCCCCTAGCACAATTACTAGTACAGTTAGAATTTAACAGCCCCAAATTGGATTTTACTCTCAGGTACTGGAACCTCTACAAAGGTTCGACCTGGAAACATAGTTTTTACTTAGGTTTCTCCACTGGTTCTATGTTCGACTTGGATAACCTACAACAACATCCTTCTTTTCATTTTTTATATCCCCTCTTGGATAACCATAATATCTTGAAATGGAGCTAGCCAACTCAAATATAGTATTGCAAATCCATGGCTAAGTTAGATGAGGATTACATATGGTCTTGAATGAGCATTTGGACTCTTTAGATATGCGTACCAATTATGTTCATATAACACAATGTTGGAGAAAATGACTATTTATTTCATGTGTAATTAGATTAGTGATTTCATGTGTTAGGGTTGTGGATTCAGGCATTCAAAATAAGGATGCACTCCCATTTGATTCTCACGGATAGGTTGTAATCATGAGGCTCTCGCTCAAGAGTGGACCTTCGCAAAATCTTGTGACGTCTTATCACAAACAAAACCATCAAACTGAAAACACATCATTTTTCTCCTTCAAAGAAAAAAAAAATTCACATCATGTGAATATGTCCATGTACTCTTACATATTGGTGTACAAAACCATCAACCAAACACAAGTTGACAAAACATGCCTCTTCAAACAACTGACTCTTAAGTCGAATAATAGAGCTCATGTACAAATTTCCATATTTGTTGCATTTAAGTGTGTCTAACATATCTACTTTCAACATCTTGCTTCATGCAACATGCACCATACTTTAGTTGCAAAGAAATTCTTGAAACATCAAAATACATGCTAGGCCTTAATTGGATAAAAGTACACAACCTTTTGTCAGCAAACCATTTCAATGGCGCTTCTTTTCTTTCAACTATGTTGAATTTAGTTTTTTAGTTATATTATTTTTAATGTTGGAGAGAGAAATAACTATTTATTTCACGTGTAATTAGATTAGTGATTTCATGTGTTAGGGTTGTGGATTCAGGCATTGAAACAACACACCATGATATTTCAAATTTAAAATTAATGGTTTGAGTCCTAGGTAGCTTAGAATCCTATTTGTTTTCAAAATAAGGATGCGATCCCATTTTATTCTCATGATTAGGTTGTAATCATGAGGCTCTCACTCAAGAGTGGACGTTCCCAAAATCTTGTGACGTCTTGTCACAAACAAAACCATCAAACTTAAAACACATCATGCAAGAAACATAGCTCGCTGACATATCATTTTTCTTCTTCAAAGAAAAAAAAAAATCACATCATGTGAATATCTCCATGTACTCTTACATATTCGTGTACAAAACCATCAACCAAACACAAGTTGACAAAACATGTCTCTTCAAACAACTGACTCTCAAGTCAAATAATAGAGCTCATGTACAAATTTCCATATTTGTTTCATTTAAGTGTGTCAACATAACTCTGCTTTCAACATCTTGCTTCATGCAACACATGCACCATACTTTGGTGCAAAGAAATTCATGAAACATCAAAATACCATCTGTCGAAACAAACCATTTCAGCGGCGCTTCTTTAGTTGCACTTCATCATGTGAATCATCTTATTCTTCATCGATTATGAAATCCTCTTTCCATTCTTCTTTTCATTTTTTATATCCCCTCTTGGATAACATAATATCTTGAAATGGAGCTAGCCAACTCAAATATGGTATTGCAAATCCACAGCTCAGTTAGATGAGGATTACATATGGTCTTGAATGAGAATTTGGACTCTTTAGACATGCATACCAATTATGTTCATATAACACAAAAAATAGATGATTTAATTTACAAATGTCACATAGAAGTCATATTTATCGCATGGGCCTTCAAATTAAATTATATATAATCATTTGACCCCCAGAAATGTCATTTAATACCTCAAAATGACTGCAAAAGGTTTTAGACCTGAATTCTCCACCCCCTATTAAAATGACCCTACAAGTTGATTCTTTTAGTTTTTTCACTCTATAAACATCAACGTACGATTATGCATGATGGAGGAACTCTAGCGCTTTCCCTTTTTAATATATTTAATAATCTCAATATTTATTTAAAAGTATCAATAGTATTTCGACCATGAGATTTGAACAATGTGATGTCGTCGAAATACTATTGATACTTTTAAATAAATATTGAAATTATTAAATATATTAACAAGGGAAAGCGCTAGATATTCTCCATCATGCATAATCATACATTGGATTTGGTGATAATTGTCTCTATATTTTGGCTTTCTGACCCGCAAAACATAATTATTTTACAAGGGAGGGAAGGAGGGATGATCACATTGACTTGCTTGATGACATGTCTATGAAGATTAAGTACCTCAAGAACTATTTTTTTGCGTCTAGGGAAAGAGACACATTCCCATGTGCGAGCATGAAAACGTTATTTGATATTGTTAATGCCTCTGGTCTTGCTTCTCTGAAGTTCTATAGCGGTACGCAAGGGGCAGGTAGCCTGCGGATCTCATCTTTTATGAAAGGTGACATATCTAGTAAATGCCCTTGCGATTAAGTCTGCGGAATGGATCTAAATAGAAGTTCTTCATTTTAATATCAGTAAAACACAACAACTTTAAGGTAAACTATGTACATGTTCCATTCATCATGAACACAAACCTCCTGACCTCTGGCTTTGGAGCATTCTCCATCATGTTTTCCATAACCAAGACCCAAATAATTAGGCCCTTCCTCAACAACATTTGGCTCAACTATACCTTGTACATGTTTGCCTTTAACCCTTTACTTTCATAGCACATTTTCATCAAAAATTTGGACCTTATTCCTCTAGTGTGTCTCTCAAAAGCACGTACACATTCATTTCGAGAGGAAATTAAAGACATAAACCAATAGCTAATTCATACAGCAACCTTGACTAAAATGAGCTAAATTGTACTTTGATACGAACTTGATTTAAATTGTCCACCTCACATTAGGCACCAATGATTATAACTTTTAATGGGCTAGCATTGGTTTGTAATCATCATCTCAAAATGACCTAGTAGATGAAAAATTACCATGTTTGTAATCATCATCTCAAAATGACCTAGTAGATGAAAAATTACCATGTTTGTAATCATCGTTTCACACCATCTACATATGACCCTTCTACACATTATATGATTGAATTTATGGTAGGTCATCTCTTCTATCTAGACAATGATTGATTGTGACATTAGGTGAATAAAGGAAATTTGATAAGGATGGGATCACTATAAGTTTGTCCTCCTCCACCCAGTCCATATCCAGTGATTGCCTATTTTTTCTCTTCCCACATTTTATTTTGGAAATTCATTCTGTAGTTAATTCTACTAATAGTCACAACACACACAAGTCTAAAATTGTTATATACACTACTAAACTCAATTAACATTGTTTTTTATTGGACTTTACAATAACAAACAACGTAGAGTTCATTAAATGTAGTAGTGTATATGATAATTTCTTTAACTTCTAGGTGTGGTCTGGCTATCGATAAAATTAGCTGCTAATGAATTTCGAGAATAGAAAGTTGGAAGTGGAAAATTGAGAAATCACTAGCTATGGGGCGGATGGAGGAGGACAAACTAGAAACTATCTTCTGCTTATGAATTGTATTTTATTCACCTGTTGTCACAATCATTCATGGGATAGGTTGAGAGGATGACATTCCAAAAATTCATGCATATAAGATGTAGAAGGGGTCATGTATGAGATAGTGTAGAGTGATGATGATTGACATGGTAAATTTTCATCTGCCAAGTCATTTTTAGATGGTGATGACAAACCAATATTAGCCATTTTAAGGTTATAATCATTAACAAGAAATATGGGGAAGGAAATTCAATGTCTCATCATGGAAATTATAAAAATTGTAAGGATGGGGTTATAAGCGTTATGGAAATTCTAAGTGCCAAATTCTAATGAACAAGCCATATTGCTTCTCCAAAACTTTATTTGATATATTCTTTAAAAACAAAAAGTACAAATTTTAATTAATCCTAGAATCATGCTTTACATAAGGTAAAATTGGGGAACTCATGACTTGTACTATAGATAAAAAAAACATTTACACTTACAAAAAATATATGATAAAAATTGACAAACCACATAAGCTTAAAAGCAAGGATATAATCCTTCTTGCCTTCCATAGATAATGAAAATGATTGTTCTAAGTCTCATGTTGCTTCTCATGTTATTTTATAAACCTTGATTGGAAAGAAAAACGAGGAAATGAGGAATGTAAGAAATATAGAACATCTTTGGATTCTGTTGTTGGATTTTACTGCGAGGTATTACTGAAATCTATTTTGTGAATGTCGACAAATAGATATATATCATGGAGGATGAAAGACGAAGATCAGCTGAATCCCATATGGAGGTTCAAGGATCGGAGGATGTTCACGGTATTTAAATATAATCTTAAATCTCCATACATGTGTGTACATGTGGAATTGATTTTTTATTAAATATGTGAGTTAAATTAGTTGTTAATAAGTTTCATATTTTAATTTTTAGGAGGTAAGAGGAGAAGGGTTTCAACTCCATCCATGGAGCGTGGCCAAGGTTCAACCGGTCGAGGTATGAGTGGTAGCAGGTTGCGAGAAGGGGGTGATATTTATTCCCAGAGAGCCAATCGCCGGCTTGTTGGTTCTCAACAGTCCTTTGTGAGTGCGGTTCTCACGGCGTCGATGCAGGGTTGGTTCTCGGCGGGGTCATGTTGGAGAAAATGTTAACCAACAACATCAAGGTTGCCATCAATTTCAATATTTTTTCATTAAATTTGTACGACTTTTTTTACACGTTTTTTTTCTAATATACGAAAATTTATATATATTGATGCAGAGGCCGAAAATGTTCGAACTAGTGGTCAAAATAGACGCAGGGTAGCTCACTACATTCAAGAAGAAGGCTGTGAACCCAACACAACTTATTCGGCCGAGATTACTGATATACCATGGGAAACCAACATGGCAGAATGCACCTTACAAAGGTGTGAGAGACTTCATGCAAAATTGCAAAGAGATCTTCAGTCTTTGTCTCTACCTGCTGAGAATAGACAAAGCCTAGAAATAGTTACACATTCATTGAGTGAAATGGTAAAAGTGTACAAAGATTTGTGGCCAACGACTGTTTCGTTTGTAGAAGTGATGAGAAAGAGAAAAAAAACAGTGGTAGGTCCCGATAAATGGCAGGACATAAAAAAAGCAGTTTCAAGAGATGATGCTAAGTCAATGTTTAATTATAAGGAAGGGCCAAAAATAAAAATGTTGAAGGTGTAGTATTTCAAGCACCCAGACAAAGCACAATATTTGTATAGTCGACATCTTGCGGCCTTTGGAAGGCTTCCATGGAACGATGAGGTTCTCGTTTATTTTGCACAAATGTTTTATGCAGAATTTTTTTTGGGTATGAAACCCAACTACAATGACCTTCCTTCAGAATTTATTGGCCCTGAGAGAGGTCGATTATGTCAACGTAAGGGCGCTAAGCGAGATGTGGAGTTTCCTCGCCCTGAGCCGCCATTGGTGACTCGACCGTTTCGAGTCGAAACCCTGCGATCAGAGATGGATGCGACTTCTCAAATAAGTCATGAAGCAAGAGATGTTATGATCGACAATGTTCATAGTGGATTGAGTGGAGTCGATATTGGTTTAAATTGACAAAGAGCACGTGAAAATGCATGTGCCAATTTTGTTTATTGTACAGATGAGGAGATTTACAACATGAATGTTGAAGATCTCCAAACATACGCAATAAATTGTCGCAATGGTCTGCAAGACCTAATTTTTCGTGAGGAAGAGGGCACCGGAACGGTATGTGTTAGTGACCTTAGGGTTTGAAATTATATTTACATATACATGTGTACAATTTGTAATAAATACATGTGTATGTACATGTATACATTTATTTGTATGTGTACATTAATCTAATAAGAATGTATGATTATATCTATTAACACCATTTGGGTTCTCGATAATGAGGAAGATGCGTGAGTGAAAATGTTTATATTACGTTCGGGACCTCGACAAAACGATGCAGATGGAGTCGACCATCATGATATGTTGGCACATGTATGTTAGTGTTTTTAAGTGACTCTAAAATAAATAATTGTTGCCACACATGTACATGTATGTATATATATAATTTGATAAAATGTTTTAACGGTGGAGTTAAATCGATGTTTTTGAAGGTCTGAATGCCTTCTTCTTCCTCGAGAGATATACCTTCTACTTCATTGGGAGATGTACAAGTATGGACAATTTTCACAAGTTCAAAATGTATGTTACCTCAAAAATTTACATTAAAAATTGAGATATATAGAGAGAGATCTATATTTTGAGTTATTTAAAAAAATTTGAATTTAGGTTCGTATAGAAGATTTTTTTAATCCGAGGACTTTAGCGACAAAGATAGGAACATCCACAGCATTTGAAGAAGTTGTCTTTAGTTCTTTTTTTTAATATTATTGTTCAAATAAGTTAATATATGTACACGTGCATTTTCATTTGAAAGTTTTTAATTTATATAAATTATTTATGTATATATATATATTAATATTTAACTGTACATGTATATTGTACAGTTTACCACTGCAGATGTTTCTTTGGCAGAACGTGTTCATCAAATGGAGAGGGAACCTTATGAGGTACTGCATGATTTTTTTGTTATATTTTGTTTTTTACATGAAGTTCTAGATATATATATTCTCATTCATTTTTAAAACTTCAAATTTTAATGTTCATGTGCATAGTGTATGTAGGTGTCCTATTTACAGGATAGGGCGCTAGCCGAGACCCAGACGCTAGAGCCTCCATTTGATGGACAAGATTTACAGTAGATTTGATTTGATTTCAAAATTTAGATGGTTTTAAAATTTGTTAAATTTGATACAGTTTGATACTCAAGTGAGATTTACAATTTTTGGACATATTCTATTACAATAAGTTTTTTGGACATATTTTTGGACATGTAAAATGTTTTTGTTGGATAGTTGAATTATAATTGGCATGGCATGTGATATTTAATGTTAAATGTTTTTGTTGGATCTAGTTGAATTATAATTGGCATGCCATCTGAAGTTTTTAAAACTACATGAATGATAGAATGTGAACCTACATTTGCACATGTGGTAAATTGAAATGTTACTTTGTAACAAGACAATCCCCATTGATTTCATTACAATATATGTTGATTTCTGATTTGATATAATTGCATGTATGATGGTACATTACTTGTAAAGTAATTGGATTAATAGTGTTCATTGATTTCATTGTTCTTTGGATGGTTTTAGTACTTTTGGCATGTGAATGTGAAGTAATGTTGTCATCTGAATTACATTTGACATGTGATATTTAATGTTAAATATTTTTGTTAGGAAAATAGTTTAAGATTGATCACAAGAATTAAGAGAATGTCCTGGTCCACCATTCATAGAATGATCATCCATGTCAATGACTCTTAAGTCTATCTTTCTAAACCATATTTTCCTCTCACATGTGTGCCTTTCATGACACCGATCGTCCTTGCTTTCATCCTCGAATTGACTGTCTTGAAAGCACTCAACTCTTTCTCGATGCTAGCCTTCCTCTTTCTAAGAGATGAAGTTGCCTTTCGACTTAGGAAGCTATGGGTAGCTCCCGTGTCTATCAAAGAAGAGAACTTTTTGCCATGTACGGTTGTAGACACGAATCTCAAGTCCAAGGAACTTTTATCATCATTCCTTCTCCTTGTATTGCGCCTTACTTCCGCAATCTTCTTCAACATTTCCTCTTCCAATATGTCTTTCGAACTAGCCCTTGGCTTAACAGTCCTTTTCACATATCTCTTCTCATGAAGCTCCATAGAACAATCCAATCCTGGGTCTGCTTGAATTGGTTCTAGCTCTTTCCTTTTCGAATTTTGTCTAATTGCTCCAATACGACATACAATCCTCATAGTGCTTAATTAGTCTTCTTTTCCAAGTGTGCTGACACATGCATTTTCTTTCTTCAAACCAATAGGTTTCGGATCAGAAAGTCCCTCTTGATCTTATCTTCCATGTTCTTGACTTTAGCCTGCAATGTGGTGCTTCTTTCCTTCAAGTGAGCCCTTTCCATAAAGAGTTCTTGAAGTCTTTGTTCACCTTGTCGTATCTCCATGTCTGCTTTTCAATTTCAGCAGTTTGTCCAGATAGTCCATCCTTGGAATTTCTTGGGTGAAAAACCAAGTAGGTTAAATCTACATTTTGCATGTGATATTTAATGAACTTTAAATGTTTAATGTTTTAATGTTGCACAATATATAATCAAAAGGGTTTTAAAACTTAAAGTTTTGGATGGTTTCAATCTACAACTTAAATTTTTGGATGGTTTCAACCTACATTTGCACATATAGTAGAAATTGAAGTCTGTTGCCCATATGAAGACAATCCCCATTGATTTCATTGTATATGTTGATTTCTAATTTGATATAATTGCATGTATGATGGTACATTACACCTTAAAGACATTGGATTAATAGTGTTCATTGATTTTAGTGTAAGCGCAAAAAATTATTGACAATGTAGAACGATTTATGTGTTATAATAATTAAACCTAATAATATTGGAGAGAAAGAGAGATAAGGTATGGTGTTTACTACAAGAGTTCGAGCAAGTCATTCGATGACAAATTTTAGTGGAAAATTGAAACAAAGAGAATCTGTCTTTGGCTAGGACATCATGTAAGATGCCTGACATAAACAATAAAATTTTATTTGAAAGCTGAGATTCGGGCAAGTGGGGACCACTTGTTATCTCGTCCCTTGGAGGCTAGGCCATATGGGGACCGAATCTGACCTTACAAAATAAAGTGAAATAATTTGTACCATATGGTCAGAGAACATATAAAAGAACAATTAATATACAAGAGCAATTAATTTCATTCTAGAATACACACACACACACACACACACACACACACACACACACATATATATATAACATTTTTCATCAATGCACATGTATAAAAAAAACTACTTTCAGTTGATACTAGAGCACGTGCTTGTACTCAAACAATTTGTAACATGTGCAAATCACAAATAACATAAGCTGCTCAATTTTTAGTTGAGTACTGGAAGTTCTAAAACATATTTAATCCAAAGATAATAAATTGTTGGACACTTCACTCAAAAAAATTCTAATGGAATTCCATCTTCAATAATCCGTTCATGATCGGATTTTGACATTTTCCATTTTTTAATTTTCGATTTTTTCTTTGATTGGACTTCTATCAACTTTATGCGTGCTGCACACACCAAGTTACTATATTGACAACTTATGGAATCAGGTTCATAGTCTTCAAAGTAAAGAAAGTCTCCACTTTGACGAATTTGTTTGAAAAAAATAACCTTTCGGTATAATAGACCCTCTTGTCATATGAAATCCGTGATCATTATGAATCACCCTTAATAATTCATTTTCGTTGATGCAACGCATCAAATAATACTTCACATTTTCATCGTTGTCAATAGGTACAATTACGGCAAAAGCATCTCTACTGATAAAATAAATATAACATTTAATTATGCATATTTAAATTTATTTCTAGATCTTTAAATCATTAGAAAGTAATTCAAATGTTACCTTCTCTAACAAGATCGAAACTCGATCACCATCGGATGATAGTTTAGTTGTCCATTGTTAAACATTTCAACAGACATTTTTCCCTTTGTATTTAGCTCTGTATGTTTCCAATCGTTCACATACATTTTTTTTTCACAAACGTCATTGGATTTTGTGTTGTCTATGCAAACATCACAAAAACAAGAATATTTTTTTTTTATCCAATGCAAACACATTTGTGGACGAATTTGTTTGAATTGAATGCAATTTTCGAGTCCGTTTTATTGTTCCAACGTCATTTCCAATTAATCTATTTACTTCTCCGATTCCAATATGCCAGAAAAACCTTTATATGGAAAATTAAAAAAAGTATTTGTAAATATGATACAATTAAAAATAATCATTGCATGATAATCATCAAAAAACAATTAAAAATAATCATTTCATGATAAATGTACAATGTTTAAAATTAGATTTCCAATATAAATTAAATTGAATGTACCTTTTCACTTCTCTTGATGGGTTAATCTCATGGCTTAGAGCATTATTGCACCATTGAACAACTTCTTCAGCGTTCACAAGTCGGTGTGCAGATTGGTTCATTTGATATCTTCGAAGTACTCATTTTATGCATGCTCCTGCACCGTCATGTTCTCCTTTTCCATGGCCAGTTTCAAAGAAATTCCAACAATGTTTAATGCATTTTTTCTTATGAAGACGACACAACCAAAAAAATGATCGTGCAGATTTGAATTGACCTGCGCATCCGTCTGACCATATCCAATGTTCATTGAATGTTGTTTTACAATTTTTCAATGAATCATAAATTCTTCCAAAACAATGTTGTACAAAACATGTATCATGTGTACGATCGTCACTGATATAAAAGTGATATTCTTTAATGATATGTCGATTTCCTCGTGCTTTCTATATGATCGACATTTTGTTCGTATGTCTATATAGAATATAGACGAGCATGGAGACTTAGTCGAGTGATAGTATTCACTGCGAGATTTCTTTATTAGAACAAATGTGTACTTTTCTGCAAAATCAATTACTGAAAAAATGGTCCCTGGTGGAAAAACTTCACGGGATTTTTTAAATTACAAGTCTTTCCATCGAGCTCTATGGGAATGCTTGGTGTATTTGTAAATTTCCGCCTCAAACTTTCTCAAAAAGTCTATCACAAAAATTTCTTCTCGTAATTCTATTCTTTTAACACTATTTGCACCTTGAATCGATGTATGGATATATTCATATATCTTCCATTTCACTTTCATGTTGAACAATGATTGATCATTTATATCAGTACGATATTTGTTTTAAAATTTGGTCAAATTTCCACAATCATCGCATTTTTTACCACCAACATATTTCTTTTCGTAAAAAAGTTCATCGCTTTCTCTTTCACATACAATTTGAGATATGAAATCATGAATAGTGGAAGGAGGAGGTGAATCCTTCCAAAATGTTCTGCAGTACGAATGTGTCATAATATAACTCAAATTCCACATGATAACGGCAACAACAAGTGTCGCATACGGTGATGGGTTTTACATACCATGGTTTTTGTTGAACAAGCTTCTTGAGTGAAACATGAATTTGACGATTCTTCTTTGAATTTGTTGAATAACTCTATCTGAGTGGTTTCCGAAAGTGTTTTTCATGTTCTTCGTATTGATTTCGTGATATTCTTCTTCGCATCACATGTCTTGCAGTCGGTGAAACACGCGAATTGTTCTTCCAATATTCATATATTATTTTTTTAACATCTTCTCCAAGTCTATCTTTGTATGGTTTCCTACAAATAGCTCTCCAACAAGAGAGTTCATCATTTACATCTATTTGCAGTCGAAATTTTCGATGTTTGTGCAGATTTTTTCGCGAGGTTCTCAATGCTCGTGCCATAGATGTTATCAAACGATTATCTTGAGTACTTGGTGAAACCATTGCCATCTGTATTCCTCTATGTATATTTGAAACATATTTATCTCTAGATCTCTTAATTGACTCTATAGCACTACTCATATTTTTTATCACCTCTTCTTTCATTTTTTTATCTTTGGTTGATTTTCAAATACCCAATAGTGTCGTCGCTTCTTTTAATTTCCTTGATGATAGGAGACCTTTCAACATTTGAGCTTGAACTGTGACTTGCTCATTTTTGAAATACTCTTCAAAAATTTTATGGACACGATATCGTATAAAATGGTCAGGTTTTTATCTCCATATGTGTGAGTGTCGACATTTTCTAACTTCTCATTATCAATAGTGATTTCATCTATACATATTCAAAAAAATAGTACATATTCAATAAATTACTAAATTAATAAATATTTCAATAAATATTAGGAAAATTTTAAATATATCAATAGATCATAATATTTACATTTACATACCTGCTTCAATTTCTACTTGAGGTTGATTTTCTTCTTCAATATTTTGAGGAAAATCTCTGTCTATTTATATTAAACAAAATATTTTTCAAACTAGTTCATCAAATAAAAAATTAAGCTTCACATTTTACATTAGGAAAGTTTTAAATATATCAATAGATCATAATATTTACATTTACATACCTGCTTCAATTTTTGCTTGAGGTTGATTTTCTTTTTCAATATTTTGAGGAATATCTCTGTCTGTTTACATTAAACAAAATATTTTTTAAACTAGTTCATTAAATAAAAATTAAGCTTCACATTTTACATTAGGAAAATTTTAAATATATCAATAGATCATAATATTTACATTTACATACACAGCTTCAATATACGCAGAGGTTGATTTTCTTCTTCAATATTTGAGAGGGCTTCTAACTTTCTTTAAATGTTGTCTCATCTCTTCTCTACGTTCTTCGGGATCTCTTTTTCGATCATATTTTCTCGCAAAAGTTCTTCGATTTCCCATGATAATAGGGTATGAAGTTCAAAAAAATTCCTTCAAAAAATTAGACAATAACTCAATTACAAAAAATATCACAAAAGATTTAATTTAAAAAAAATCTTTAAAAAATTCAGTGTAAATTTTTTGTAAAAAATACGTACTCCAATCCAAAACACACACTTTAAAAAATTTGAGAGAAAAATGTCTTATAAAAATGAAAAGAAGCTCAAAAGATTTACTTCAACACAAAACACGTACATACCTCCAAGAAAAATCACGCCGCCTCCAAGAAATGTCTTCCAAAAAAAAAATTTAAACCCAAAATTGTAAAATCAATTTGCTTCCAAGAAATGGTCTTAAACCCAAACTTTGAAGAAAAGTTTTTGAACAAAGAAGCTCAAAAGATATACTTCAACACAAAACATGTACATACCTTCAAGAAAAATCACGCCGCCTCCAAAAAATGTCCTCCAAAAAAATTCCTTAAACCCAAACCAAGAAGAAAAGTTTTTGAACCCAAGTCTTTGTAAAATGAGATGAGTTAGTTATATTACTGGTCCCACACATCCATCAAACAATCATCATAAACCATCAAAAATGTGCACATAAATAGTTTATATTAAGTTATATAACTTATAGAAATATGTCCAAAATGAGCACATATATTGATTGGACCAAAAATTGTCAAACACCAAGCCTTTACATCACAAGTTGACAAGACTTACTGTCCCAAATACCTCCAGCTTTGAATTACCAATTAAGTCAAAATTCACTACAAAACATTCCATTGACTTCTATCCACGAGTATGCCTATCCTGTTAAACAGTCACCCATTGATTTCCATTGGAGCAACACATCCTATTGTTGGGTAATACCTGCACAAGAATAAGTGAAATGTGTGTCAACCATATATACATGTGTGTTTAACCATTCAACCTATTGAAGACAATAAATGAAACCATTCAATTCAAGAAATAGTTCAGAGGATGGAATAAATGACACCAACCCTTTCAATTCAAGTATTAAACACAACAGCCCTTTCAATTCATGAATTAAACACAAGAAAGCACAAGGATCAACCATGAAAGATTATTAGCCATTAGATCATGTACAAATCAATCTAGAACACACATTTGAACTTGGGATATGGAAATTCATTCCAATATTCCCTACCAATTAAATTATAGATACAAAAAAAATAAAAAATAAAAATCCCTACCAATTAAATTATAGATACAAAATTAAAAAATTATAAATAAATAAATAAAATTAAAAAAAAATATTAAAATAAATAAATAAATAAAAATTCTAATAAACATAAACCATTTTTGTTTTTCATTTGAGACATTCTTTCTACTCATCAGATGTTGGAGACATACAATCAGAGTGTTCAGACAATGTTACATTCATTATATTCATCAGTTGCTAGAGACATACAAATAGAGTGTGTGCACAGTGTTACATTCATTTTATTCATCAGTTGCTACAAACATACAATTTTTTATTGAATAATGTTATCATATTGATTACTTTATCATTATTTTAGTTGAGAAACAAGGGTAAATTAAAGCCATTTTTAATTGAATAACGATACCAATATTTATGTATAGTTATCACTTGTATATGCTTATTAGAAATTGTCTTTTAATTATTAGATTATCAAATTAAGATGAGATAACTACAATATTGCAAGTGCATAACTATAAGGAATTAGACAAATGAGATGCAACAAACAATCATGTATTAGATATGAACTTGCTTATATTCTCGTACTTTCACTTGTGAATCTTAACATCATATTACAGTGAGTGATAACCTTACTCTCTTAACTCTATATCTTATCTGAAAGTATTGGTTAGTGGCATCACTCAAGTTCTCTTGTGACTATGGGGCTTAGTTTTTCTTGAATCATCTCCTTTTTCAGGTTTTTTTAAGGTTTTTTAGAAGTTTGAAAACTCTCTATGGCCAGTGCCTCCATTCCTAAAGTTTCCGATGGCTTCTACACTTTGGTCCTATAAAGGAGAAATATCATAGGCTTCACTCTTTCAATCTATTCTTGTGATTTCACTTGCAAATCTTAACATCATATTACAACGAGTGTGTAACCTTACTCTCTTCATTTTATATCTTATCTGAAATTATTGGCTAGTGGCATCGCTCAAGTAGAATTGTTCAGACTGACTACAGGGCTCAGGTTTTCTTGAATCATCTCCTTTTTTTAGGTTTTTTCAAGGATTTTTAGAAGTTTGAGACCTCTCTATGGTCAGTTCCTCCTTTCCTAAATATTCCTATAGCTTCTACCCTATGGTCATATAAAGGACAAATATAGAAGGCTTCACTCTTTCGGGCTTCTTATTGTTGCAACTAAGACCAATGTCTTCAAAGTGGGTATTTCGTTGAATGAATGAGGCCAATTATCCTACTTATCATATAAAATCACTATCCTTATTTGAAGGAAAGGTTTATGGTTGTATTTTGTGAAACCCCTTCCCAAAACCAACAATAACAGTGTGTTACATCCCAAACACTCATTTTAGGTGATAAAGCCCTAACACAAGTGAGACCTAGAGGTAATGAAGAAGGGCTACCTTCCAATTTAGTAACCAATTCCAATGCAACTATAACCTCAAATCGGAATTTTGTGTGAAATTTAATATCCTTGACAAGGCTAGGGAGAAAATCCACAATGGCATAATGCTAACTCAACAAAGTACTAGTCCTTCAATGTACCATTGTCAATGAAACATGGACCATTGTAGCTTACTGGCAATTATATATGACACAATTAATGATGGGATCAAACCTTAAATCATTCTCAAGATGCAAATAACAATACCTTTTAGTTTAGTAACCAATTTCAAAGCCACCGTAACCTTAAATCTGACCCTTGCAATTTAATATCATACTATTATAATAGCAATGCTTCAAACATGATATTTTTCGACAGTCTGCAATAGGTCACTGTTGAGGAGAAGTAAGCTTACAAGTGATTGAAAAAAAACACTCTAATTATCAATAACATATAGTAGACCTTATAAGATCCTCACAACCTAGAAAAATCAATCAAGTAAATCTCACAGCCATGCAAGAGGAAGCTATAAATTGTGTACAAAGCTGAAGTGTTGACAGTGAAGGAAAAGATCATAATTCCATAGATAGATAGATAGATGGACACAAGTCATATGAAGACCCAGACATAGAGAATATGTATGATAACGAAAAAAGGACCACAATGATACAAGAATATAACTCAAAGCACTAATCTATAGTCACTAATACAATTTAACAAGGCAAGAACTTGATGATGTAGAACCTATGGCAAGTAGATTCCTATGACAATAAGAAATAATACATCTAGAAAATCAAAGGATTTGTAGGGTTGCAAGGCACAAACAGCCTACACAGCATGACCCCCTAAAATCCCACAACACCGTGAGATCAGCCCAAGTATACACAAACAATATTGAACTTAAAAATATTATAGCATGTGACTTACTCCACTTGGATTTCTATTCCAATAAGAAATACAAACTTGACTATTATCGTATAAAAGAAAAATAAAATGTGTACAAAGATGACAATAAATCATCAAAACGTACTAGTATAGTACCAGGAATTTTTTTTTCTATCAAAAGTATATACATTTGTAAGAATAACCAATATGCACATCAAACCAAGGAAGCCAGACTTGTAAACTACGACAGGAGAACACTCCCTCAATGCCATGAATAAAATCCATAAATAATTTAACAAAAAATTCACAAAATTCTTCATTGATATGAATGGATAACTGGGTTTAGTTTTAGCATTAAGATAAAATCCTTGTTGATAAGTCAGTATACGCTTAGATGCAACCTGAACTTTGTTGAGTAAAATACCAAGTTGCCTACACAAATGCAAGAGTTCACAACAAACAACAAAAGATGTCATGTTGTTAACAGTCAATACGTATTACTTATCTTTATCACGTTGATATTAGAAGTCATACATAAATACAGTTTACTCTAATACATTTGTACTATAATACTTATCAAATTTCTTACTCACGTTGTACTCTAATATAGTTTTGACATGGTATTATTAATTCTATACTTATTTTCAAGAGTTTTGTACATGTAATTCCAGTTCATGAATTATTGGTTAACTATTGAGAAAAATCAACATTTTTTTTAAATTAGAATTTCATGGTAAATCTACGAGTTGTTACAAATATGTCAAGGTTTCTGTGCAGTCTGACAGTGAGAGGAGGTGAGGGACAAGGGGGGGGGGGGGGGTGCAACTATGGACCAATTTGTCAAATTAGTATGGGGGGGTGATGTGAATTCTCCCAGCAATGTCATTGAAAAGGACATTGTGGTAGAAGATCATGATATCCCACCATCAACCACAGAGGCACCTTTAATGTTTGGTCCCTATATTACTAGTGTAGTCCCTTATTGTTGTTAGTGTAGCCCCCTTATTTTTATTTTTGTACCCTTGTAACCCCCATATTGTTATTATTGTGCCCTTACATTATTATTGTTAGGTCGGCTAGGATTATATTGTGACCCCATGGACTCTTATATATAGAAGGAGGTTTTGTCATTTGTGTCATCCAATAATTGTTCATTTATGTAATGTAAAGGAGGTTTCCCCCTCAAAGTGGCTTATTTATAAGGCATTGTTCTATCTTTTCTTCTATTTTTGGAGTTGGTTTCATTACATTTGGTATCAAAGATTTGGATTCTAGGGTTTCGCTGCTCCAAACATGTCATCGTGAAATTTTCGCTATAACTTTGTTTCTACGAAAGCTCAAAAGCTAAAAAATTTATCACGCAAATTCGAAATCCCGAGGAACTTCGCGTAAAAATTTCAAATCTTGGCTCGCAATATTTTCGGAGATATGATCTGTGGAATTTTGGGATTTTTCAGGCTCACAAATTTCATCTCAAAGAGGTGACCGTGGGAAAATCGTCATAACTCTCTCTCTAAGCAACAGATTTGGATTCTGTAAAAATTGGCTGAAAGTACACAGACTGTAGTTTCTTGTATATCAATTTTAGAGCTGAAGGAGGAAAAAATGACATGTGGCATGTTGTACAAGTTTTCTCTACTAAACCAGTCCATAATTAGGTCATTGTGAGAGATTGGGCATAACTTTGTCTTAAAGCATCTAAAGTAGGTCAGACCTGTGGCATTAGAAATAATATTTAGAGGGATACTAGAGGACTGAATTTCAGATATTGAAGATACGAAATCACATAGATAATTCAGTTTCAATATCGAGCTCCTCAAAAGCAAGAAAAAGGTGTGTATTTTTTTTCAAATTGCATAAGTCTTGTTTGAAAAATCAGTTTGAAGGGATTCCAAGGGCATATTGAAGCATATATATCAGTATTGGGTTATAAAATGCCCCCTAAAAAGAATTAAACACCCATTAAGCCCTCATAATACTTACTATGACTCATGAAGATGAAGAAGTGCAACATGATATATGGCAAAATTACAAGAGAAAGTGCACCAAATTTTGCTCTCACAAAGAGCAGAAAAAAATGAAATGGATGTTTTGAAGAAAGGCGTGGAAGCTAATGTGGATGGTTTGAAGAAGGGAATGGAAGCTAATATGGATGGTTTGAAGAAAGGCGTGGAAGCTACGATGGATGGTTTGAAGAATGGTGTGGAAGAAAAAATGGAAGGTTTGACAAAGTTGATACAAGAAATGATTCCTAAAGGCAAAAAGATAGTGGAGGAAACTCATGATGAGAGCAAAATAAATTTTAATTTTGATTTCAGAAACTCGAATTTTGGATGGAAGACCCACCATATTCCAAAGATCGATATGAGGAAGTTTGATGGCAAGGATCCCGTAATATGGATACTACATATGGAGCAATATTTTGATCTCATTAATGTGCAAAACACACAAAAGGTATGCATTGAAAATTTATATTTAGAACAAAATACATTTGTATGGTATCGATGGCTTTGCTCCCATAAAAAAAAATTCACTTGGTTAATTTTTACGAAGGAAATGATAACACATTATGAGGATACAAAGAGCAACACCTTCTTTAACAAATTGATAAATCTCAAACAAAAGGGTTCAGTGGTGGAGCACATTGAGGACTTCCAAAAATTGAATATAAGGGTAACTGATATACTAGAGAAACACAATATTGACATCTTCATAGGGACTTTAAAGGATAACATCCAACATGAGGTTCACGTTTGGGAACCTGATTTATTGGAGAAGGCATTCAGGTTGGAAAGAAAAATTGAATGTAAAATTATGGCGACAAGGAAGCCTACCACTCACATCTATAAAGATGGAAGTGCTGCTACTCCTAGACTTCCACAACCTACAAGGCTAACACCACAACGATTGGAAGAAAAAATAGCAAAAGGGCTTTGCTACAATTGTGATAGCAAATACACTAAAAGTCATAAGTGTGCTGAGAATAAATTATTTTACATATATTTTGAATAGGAGGAATAAAATGAATAATAAACTTCAAAGGAAGAGGATATACACCAGGAACCAACCCTAAAGAAAGAAGAAATGAGTCCAACCATATTGTGTAATGCATTGGAAGGAATTACCTCTCCTCAAACTCTCAAGATAGAAGGACATATCAAGAAGAAAAATGTAATAGTGTTGATTGATTCGATTAGTACCTATAATTTTATTCATTGTAAGGTAGCCAAGGAATTGAACTGCTTCCTATACCCAACACCAAAATGTCAAGTGATGGTTGCAAATGGAGGAACCATAAATTGCTTTGGAAAATTCCATAATATCAAGCTAACCATGGGCAAATATGTATTGAATAGTCTAATGCTTTCCATTCCAATGGGAGGTGTTCATGTTGTACTAGGAGTACAATGGTTACAATCTTTGGGGACGGTAGCTTTTAATTTTCAAGAACTTTTCTTGAATTTTTTTCGGAAGGAAAGGAAGTCGAATTACGGGGTATCGTAGGGAAGCCAAGAAATATAGTAAGATCTAATGTCATGAAAAATCTTCTGAAGAAATTACAACGAGGCGTAATTGCACAATTATGCTCACTAGAAGTTCCAACATCAAAATCATCTGTTTCTCCAGATCTCCAAAAAGTCTTGAAAAATCATTCCAAGGTGTTTGAAACTCCCAAAGGACTCCCACCTATTAGTGATCATGATCATGCTATTCATTTGATTCTAGGAATTGTTCCTCCAAACATAAGGCCTTATAGATATCCTTATGTCCAAAAAAGCGAAATTGAACGTATGATTGCAGAAATGTTAGAGGTTGGTATAATTCAACATAGTCAAAGTTCTTTCTCTGCTCCAATAGTATTGGTGCACAATAAAGATGGATCATGGCGCATGTGTCTGGATTATATGGAGCTCAATAAGCTCACTATTAAAGATAAATTTCCCATTCCTGTGATTGATTAATTATTGGATGAATTACATGGAGAAATTTATTTTACCAAGTTGGATCTTCATTCAGGATATCATCAAATTAGAATGAAGACTGAAGATATTCCAAAAACAACATTTCGAACTCATGAGGGTCATTATGAATTTTTGGTCTTGCCTTTTGGCCTTAACAATGCACCTTCTACATTTCAAGGGTTGACAAATTCTATTTTCAAACCCTTCCTTAGAAAATTTATGTTAGTATTTTTTTATGATATACTAATCTACAACAGGTCTTGGAAGGATCATGTTCAACATGTCGACAGGGTGCTCAAAATATTGGAGGAGAAACAATTATATGCAAAAACCTCCAAATGTTTCTTTGGAGTGCAAGAGATGGAATATGTGGGTCATATTTTATCTCACGAGGGTGTTAAGGTAGACCCTAACAAAATTAAAGTCATCAAGGAATGGAAAGTCCCCACAACCATAAAGAATTTGCGAGGATTTCTCGGGTTAACACGGTATTATCGCAAGTTTGTTAAGAATTATGGGAGAATAGCAGCACCTCTAACAACATTATTGAAGAAAGATGCATTTTCATGAACTCCTGAAGCAACTAAGGCTTTTGAACATCTTAAAGAGGCAATGTGCCTAACACCGGTCTTAGCTATGCCAAACTTCACAAAAACCTTTATTGTGGAATGTGATGCCTCAGGAAATGGAATTGGTGTTGTTTTAATGCAATAAGGAAGACCCGTTGCTTTTGAAAGTCGTCCAATCAAAGGAAAGTACTTACAGAAAGCTATTTATGAGAAGGAAACGTTGGCAATACTACATGCACTAAAGAAATGGTGACCTTACCTAATGGGAAGACACTTCAAGGTAAAAACTGATCATGATAGTCTTAAACACTTTTTGGAACAAATATTATCTTCAAAAGAGCAGAAAAAATGGGTCACAAAGATGTTGGGTTATGACTTTGAAATCATCTACAAAAAAGGGAATCTAAATGTTGTTGCAGATGCACTCTCAAGAAAGGATGAAGAGGTGGAAGCATTATTTTGTTCCATTTCTATTATCCAGCCAGATTGGATAACCGAAGCAAGGGATGAATGGAAGAAGGACGAATAAGTGTGGACACTCATTCAAAAGTTGCAACAATATCCTAGTACATCTGATAATTTTAGGTGGAAAAATGATCCCTTATGGTACAAAGATCGCTTATATCTTTCTAAGAATTCCCAACTGAAACAAAAGGCTATTTTGGAATTGCACACTTCTCCTTTAGGAGGACACTCACGATTTTTGAAAACTTACCACAGGGTGAAGAAAGAATTTTTTTGGTATGGCCTTAAATCTAATATTCAAAAGTTTGTGGCAGAATGTTTGGTTTGCTAGCAAAATAAAGTTGAGAAAATTAATACCCCGGGTCTTCTACGCCCTTTATCCATTCCAAGTCAACGTTGGGAGGAGATTTCAATGGATTTTATCACATGTTTACCTAAGTCCGAAGGAAATAATGTCATCATGGTGGTAGTTGATAGACTTACCAAGTATGCACACTTTTTTGCATTATCTCATCCATTTAAAGCAAGTATAGTCGCTACTACATTTATGGAAATAATTCAAAAGCTACATGGAAACCCAAAGATTATTGTAAGCGACAAAGATCCCATTTTTACTATAAATTTTTGGACATAATTATTTTCTTGTTTGGATACTCAACTAGCTCATAGCTCATCTTATCATCCTAAATCCATTGGTCAAACTGAGATAGTGAACAAATGTTTGGAAGGATATCTTCGTTGTTTTGTATCTGATAAACAAACACAATGGGTCAAGTGGTTACCTCTGGCTGAATGGTGGTATAACACTTCCTTCCATATTGTAGCAAAAATGACCCCATTTATGGCACTCTATGGATATCATCCACCGTCCATCTCATCGTCTTTAAGAGAAAATTCTAAGGTTCAAGCAGTTGAAGATCACATCGAGCATCAACAACAAGTTCTCCAAATCTTAAAGGATAACCTAAACTTGGCACAAAATCAAATGAAACAACTGGCAGATCAACACCACAGCGAGAGAAGTTTTGATGTAGGAGACTGGGTATTTTTACAGCTATAACCATACGAACAAATGTCTCTCAAGCAAGCTAAGAAGGATACTAAATTATCGCCAAAGTATTATGGTCCTTACAAAGTGTTGCAAAAGGTTGGTACTATGGAATATAAATTGGAGTTTCCTACTTCTTCGCAAGTGCATCCAGTTTTCCATGTTTCATGCTTAAAGAAGGTTCAAATTAGGAGAATTTTGAAGTCTAAAATGGGCCTCCTAAGGAAATAATAAAATAATAGTTAAACCAATAAAATAATATTTATAAATTTGCATTTTACTTTTTGCACCACAGTCCATGTAACCATAGTTAAATTCAATTGAAAAAGTGTACCAAAATAAAATTAATAAAAAAATTGTATTGATATGACTATAAATAAGAATGAGCTTTTCAAGAAAATGTCATTATCACTGAACAATTAATGCATTTTTTCTTTGTACTTAAATAACTTAAAATAAAGTATAAATATAAATTTATAAACTCTTAATTGTATAATATACTATTGATTAAAAAAATTATTATTTAAATTATATAATAACATGTAATTAATATAATATATAAAAATAGTATAATATAATATAATAAATGTAATTTATTATTTTATGTATTTTTTTTTATATTACATATTCAATTGATTTGATTTATAACATAAGAACAAATAATATATAATTTAAAAATAAATATATGGAAATATACAAATATAATATTTATTGAAAAATGGGTAAAGATATGAAGATTATGTAAGGATATGCATTGTTTCTTTCAAAAAATATGAAATGAAAATAATAATATTTTATTAAAAAAGTGTGAAATGACATTTATTATAAATATTTTACTTTTTATTATTAATACTTTACTTTTTTACTTTAAAATTACTTAGAGCACTAACATGGTTAACCATGAGTTTTTATCCACCATTGAGAATGTAACAAGTAAATACCTTTAACTCAAGTAATGCCACCTCAACCATTGAGGATGACATCATCTCCTAAAATGTGATTGATTCTCATAGAGTGAATTTTGATTGTACATTTTCCTTAGGAGGCCCATTTTAGACCTCAAAATTCTCCTAATATGATAAGGGACAAACTTCCAGTTCAAACAATATTGCGAGAACTTGATGAGGAAGGAAAAATCATATTGGAACCTGAAGCAGTCATAGAAACAAGAATTCGACAACTACGAAATCGATCAATTTCAGAGTATCTCGTCAAATGGAAGAACTTACCCACTGAAGATTCTACATGGGAGGATGATAATTTTATAAAGAAGCATCTAGAGCTACTCAAGCGTTGAGAACAATACTTTTTTGAAGGAGAGGGATATGTTAGGTCCCCATATTACTAGTGTAGTCCCTTATTGTTGTTAGTGTAGCCCCCTTATTTTTATTGTTGTACCCCTGTAGCCCCCATATTGTTATTATTGTGCCCTTACATTATTATTGTTAGGTCAATTAGGATTATATTGTGACCCCATGGACTCCTATATATAGAAGGAGTTTTTGTAATTTGTATAATCCAAGAATTGTTCATTTATGTAATGTAAAGGAGGTTTCCCCCTTGAAATGGCTTATTTCTAAGGCGCTGATCTCTCTTTTGTTCTATTTTTGGAGCTGTTTTCATAAAATTCAACCATAGTGCAAGGTGTAAATTCAACAAAGAAAATCAATGCCATCAGAGGTTGGACAAAGCAAGACATGCTCGTTGCAATTGATGATAGGGATATTCAATCCATGCATCTGCAAAAAAACATTTTATTGTTTCCTCTAACATACATTATTTGATAAATTGGTTGACTAATACAAAGCATAGAGGGTTTGTTACAGTTATGACTGAAAAGGAGGAGGACGAGTTAGTCGAGTGGTGTAAGGAGATGGACCAATTGGGACATGGGTTAGAGATTATACAACTTAAATCCGCAGTAGCTCAAATCTTTCAAGGGAGGCCAAACCCCTTCAAAGATGATTTTCCTGGTAAATCCTGGTGGAGTGGGTTTAAAAAGAGGTATCCAAACCTTGTTTTACGTACAACCGAGGGCCTTGACAGAGACAGGGCTTTAAATCTATGCCCTAGAATTGTGTCCAAGTTCTATAACACTCTTTTTGATGCATATGAGCAACACTCATATGCTCCGTAACATATATGGAACTGTGATGAAACATGCTTAGAATTGTGGTATGCGGGCAATTGCCAAGAGAGGGAGAAAAAATGTGCCTAAGATATTTCCTAAGAGCAAGGAGTGGATCACTATTCTTTGTTTTGTCAATGAAATTGGTTCTTCAATACCAGGATTTTATATATTTAGTGGTAATACTCAACTAAAAAACTATATACGAAATTGTGAACTAGGTGCATGCATGGTTTCACATCCACATGCATGGATGATAAAGAAAATATTCCTTAATTGCCTTTGTCACTTTGCTGCATCTATACTAGGTAGGGTCTCACCTGAAAATAGACACCTACTGGTTTTAGATGGCCATGGAAGCCACATGGTTGTGAAGACAATTAAGGAGGCCAAAAATTTTGGCATTGACCTGTTAACATTGTCATCTCGTACCACTCACATATTGCAACCACTTGATGTTAGCATGTTTGGGCCTTTCAAGAACCATTTTAGGGTCAAGCGAGCTTCGTGGATGAAAAAGAATCCAAGGGTGGAAGTAAAGAGGTTTGAGCTAGTTGAGCTTACAAGTAAATCATTTAAAAGGGCTCTCACACCTTCTAATATCAAGGCTATATTTAGGAGGACTAGTATATGGCCACTTAATGTTGATGCTCTTATGCATGATATTGGTTGTAGCCAAGAATTTGATGTGGAATGACAAGAAGTAGAGAAATTACAAGACCATGTTGGTGCCCAAGAAGATGTAGTTGATGTTGAAGGTATAATGTCCCTTTTTGAAGGGCACTTCTATGGTGATGATGATGAACATGTTAGTGAGACACAATTCAGTCATGAACCAACCGTCAATATCATTGAGGTTGTCAGTCATGAACCAACCGTCAATATCATTGAGGTTGTCACACCCACTGAACCACCTGCCAATTCTCCTTGTGATATTCCATACGAGGCAATTGATCAAGGGAATGAAAATGCAACAACATAAAACAATGAGTAATTGAGCATGCCAACCCAAGTAATCCCACCATCATGGTTAACAAAGGTCATGATGAATATCATTGGAAATAATGTGTCTACCACCAATGAGGAAAGCATGGAGATGCCTTCACAACCATCATAGTTGAACATCGAACTTGTTCATTATATTGTGGACAATGGATCACAGGAAGATGAGCCTATTTAGCATGAAGTAACTGAAGAAGACAACAATGGGGGCTAATTAGTTGTCCAGGAGGTTGAAATCCAAGGGTCAGGTCCTGAGGAGCATGGGACAACAAAGCAGAGAATACTTGGTGCATTCCTAAAGCTACCAAGTAGAGAGAGTGAAGGCCTCATCAAGAAACTCAACATCAGATTCTCTTCATTTAGGAATCTAAAAAGAGAAACAAGAATTTGGACAAGGAAAAGAGAGTTGCAAGGATGGCAGAAACAAAAGCTTGAGAAAAGGAAAAGTTGGAAAGACAAAAAGCAAGGGAAGGTAAGGAACATAAAATACAATTGGCAAGGCAAGAGAGAGAGGCAAGAAAGGTTCAACAAATGTTGGAAAAATGAGGAGGGGTGACAAGTATGGAAGACCATGGTCCAAGCCACTTTGAGGCAACTAGTATGTTGTCTAACACATTGGACCACATTCAAGAGCACACACAATCATACCAAGACCTGATTAACATCCAAGTCCCTCGCTATCAGCTAAGTTTATGCCCACCTCTTATACCCCTACCAGTGAAAGTTTAAATCCTAATTGTGTTTATATGACACCTGCACTCAGTGTTGGGGTTAGTAACACAAGTGGACACTTGGACTACACAATCCCTCCATGGCTACGAGGAGAAAATTGGAGTCAATCATATGGAAACATCCAGGAACATCCTAATCATCCAATCATATTGAGGATTGCAAATGATAAAAATACCATTCTCTTCTACACAATTACATCCAATCTTACTTGAATTGAGAATGTTTATTAATGTTCAATGTGATGGACAAAGAACAAATGTGAATCAACTGAATTCAAGAATTTGAACTATGTTTGGATAATATGATCTGCAGATAATTGAACTATGTTGGAATAATTTGATCAAATGAAATGGACTAAATGGACTAACTTTGATCCATTTTAGGTCCATTAAGGTCTTAAGATTTATAATGACAAGAATTTATCCAACTCTATTATTCTGCCATGCCCTCATGGGATCCACTAGACAATGACTCAGACAAAAATAATAAATACTATACCACTAAATTCAAATCAAAACACATATTCATTTACCAGAAACATTCAGCCACTGAAACACACCACTTGAAAATATAAAATGACCAATACTTAGCCGCCTCTATTAATTTGTCATGCCCTCATGGAATCCAACAAATAATGCCCGAGACCAAAAAGAATAAAAAATACATCCCCTCAATGGTCAATAATGGACCAGTGCCATCAGAAGTAGCCCATAGACAAAACCCAACATATCAAGATGAAACCCAGTTCATCGTATTAATGATTGCAAATGATAAAAATACCATTCTCTTCTACACAGTTACATTAAGTATCCCAAAGATGAAATGGAATAAATGGACTAACTTTAATCCATTTCAGGTCCATTAAGGTATTAAGATTCAACCACATCTGTTACTTCAAAAATAAAATGATAATCATTTAGCCACCTCTGTTATTCTGACATGCCCTCATGGGATCCACCAAATAGTGACTTGGACAAAATAATGAATACCACATCACTAAATTCAAATTCGTTTACCACAAGCATTCAACCACTGAAACACACCACTTGAAAATATAAAATGACTAGTACTTAGCTGCCTCCGTTAATCTGCCATGCCCTCATGGAATCCAACAAATAGTGCTCGAGACCAAAAAAATAATAAATACATACCCTCAATGGTAAATAATGGACCAGTGCCATTAGAATTAGCCCAAAGACGAAACCCAATTCATCGTATTGATGATTGCAAATCATAAAAAAAAACCATTCTCTTATACAAAGTTCAATTAAGTATCCCAAAGATGAAATGTACTAAATGGACCAACTTTGATCCATTTCAGGTCCATTAAGGTCTTAAGATTTAGCCACCTTTGTTACTTCAAAATAAAATGACAAGCATTTAGCCACCTCTGTTATTCTACCATGCCCTCATGGGATCCACTAGACATTGACTCAGACAAAAATAATAAATACCATAACACTAAATTCAAAGAAAAACATAGATTCATTTACCACAATCATTCAACCACTGAAACACACCACTTAGAAATATAAAATGACCAATACTTAGCTACCTCTGTTAATCTGCCATGCCCTCTTGGAATCCAACAAATAGTGCATGAGACCAAAAACAATAATAAATATATCCACTCAATGGTCAATAATGGTCAATAATGGACCAGTGCCATCAGAAGTAGCCCAAACATGAAACCAACAATCCAACAGACAGTGCCCGAGACCAAAAAAAAAAAAATACATCCCCTCAACGGTCAATAATGGACCAGTGCCATCAGAAGTAGCCCAAAGACGAAACCCAACATACCAAGACGAAACCCAGAATCCAACAAAAAATTCATGAGACTATAACACAATTCAGCCCAGAATATAACAAGAAATACCGAAGACGAAACCCTAGCATTATGCCTTCAATTAACAATCATGCCCATAATTAACACAATTAATCCTAGAATATAACACAAATTAATACAATTAAGCTCACAATTAACACAATTAAGCCTAGAATATAACAAGCAAGATCGAAGACGAAACCTTAGTATTATGCCTTCAATTAACAATTATGCCCTAAATTAACACAAATTTACCCACATTCTAACCAAAACTATTCGTATTCTATAATTGACAGACAACCTAAGAAAAACCCGTCAAATTTACACAAAACCCACAATTGAAAGTGTTTAAAAACACAGGAATATAAGCTGAACAAAGGAACAATAATCCATCAAGTTAAATGTGTTTAAAAACACATGCAGAAGTTAGGCTAGTAGGACAGAGTCCTACCTTCCATCTCTCCTCGACTTCCTCCATGTCAGAGCGCCACAGGAACCCCACACGCTCCAAAAACCCCAGCGCCCCACTAGAACCCCATACGGTCATCAAAAACCTACTGCAAATCACACATTGACTTGCAAATAGTCAAAAAATGCTTGAGACCAAACAATGTTAGAGAATCATGGACAAAGCAAGCAAAAATGGTATTAAAAAAAACCTGAAAAAACCCTTCGAAGCATGAAACAACCATATCCGCCACAGGGACAAACAAAGACGAATACCCAGGCCGATACACTAGACGGGGAACTAAAAATAACACAACAAACCAAACCAAACATCGCATAAGCAACCTCACAACCTCTCGAACCAACATTAGAAATGCCCCATAACCCACGAAACTCTGTGCGAAGGACGGCTCTAGATGCGAGCAACATCGAAGTAACGCCACGCAAGTACCGGGAGCAAAAACGAACAAGTAACAGGCCTGAATAGAATAATCCTACTTGTTCAAGAAGCCTCCAAGTAACCGCAAGAAACTAGCAGGTAAACCCTTGTAAACCGGTTGAAGTGGTAACCATGTACGAAGGATACCTGGATGCATGTGGAGGAAAGGTGTCATACGCCACCTCAGCTGATCCCAGTGGCATGACGTGGCTTCGACCTCCACCTATTCGTCAACTGGCATCTCTCCCCTAGCATTTTCACATCAATATGCAAAATAGTTTATTAAGATGCATAATAATAAGTGTGTTGGTGCTTTTAATTTAATGTACACACATGTGTATTTACTAATGTGTGTTTATAGAATGAGCAAAAAAAACACTTATGCTAAAAACTCTACTCCCCAATTTTTTTTCGTTTTAGCAAACATCAATTAATTGATGTTTCCTAAAATATATGTTATGAATGAAAAAGGTTATAAAAGAGGGTTTTTTTTTTTTTTTCAATCTTAAGAGATATCTTTCTAATTCCAATTCCATTATACAATCGTTTAAAAATATTTTTTATTCTAAAAATATGAAATTATGATCAACAATATTGAGTTCAAAGTTTAAAATTGTGAAATAATCCATAAGGAGTTAGCAATTAGAAAGATCTTGATCTAAATTTTTTTGTATGATTGGAAAATTGTTGATATATAAACTGAATAGTTATGCAAAGGCTTAATTAAAAATTCACCACATTTAAATATTATATAAATCCAAAAAGTAGTGGGATGTGCTTATCGATAACATGTAATTTGAAGATTTGACCAAAGGTATAGCTATCTTCGTCATGTCATGGCTTATTTATGGTCTCCCGCATTAAGGGAACAAGAAGGAGTTGACAAGGCAAAGATTATCATCCTCATAATTCTTGCCTTAAAAGGATCTTTATTTTTATTAGTCCCTGCCTACGGCAAAGCAGGGACTATAGTGATCGATAGACAGTTGACCAATATTAAATTTATTTGACTTATCATTGTGTTTAATTTTTACTCAACGTTTTAATAAAAAATATTGGCAAACAAAATTTTATCCAATGTTACAACTTGGATGTCTTATTGTCGACGATAATGTATGGTTTTCATGATACATAGGATAAAAGGTTTTGAAGGTTTTGAATTTTAATTGGATACAATTTAATGCTAGTGTGGCTTTAGCATTAATTCAAAAACATTTAATGTTGACCTACATACTTTCCATTCTCCTAATCCAAAGGGTGTGCTGCAAAGGGTATGGTGTAATCGGTTGTTGGCATGTCAGCCATCTGTCAGGTTTTTGGTAGTTGCTAAATTAATGAGGAGCCTAGAACCTACCCGAGATTCGGTAACACCAGTTTGTCCAAAGAAGGATTCAGTGAGATAAATGTACGATTCAGTAATTGTTCCCTCTCCCAGAAGGAACCCTACACTATCTAGAATTTCGATGAAGTGGGCAAGACACCCATCCCTGTTTTAGGAAAGACTACCATGTCTCGTTACCAAATTTACCTAGTTACTTTTAGGTGCAGCTCTAGAGGCAGATGAACCAAAGAAAGAGATAAATCTTCAAATAACATCACTGAAACGCTTCAGTCAAGAAATGAAGACATTTATATATTGTGAGTAACTTTACTAACCCAACTTTGTATCTATCTGCAATAAATCATGGATACAAGATTTATATTGAGTGTATAAAATTCACTAAACATAAACCTATAAATATATATAAGCAATTGAAAAACATATGCAGTGTGATTACAACAGCAAGATTGTTAGTACACTCAGGAGTCCCTTATGTACATAGGGGCCTCATCCTCATCCTCATGTTCACTTGAGATGCCCACCCATATAGTAACCATCTACAACCTCCAGATTCAAGGGTTTAATAGCTATAGGGTTGGTTCCATGGCTCAGTCAGGGCATGACTGGTTATATGGCGATGACCTGCTCCTACTTCGTATAGTTGGGTTGGGGAGGAACCGATGGCCTACTATACTCTAATCTATATGACTTATGTGTTGAGATTCAACAAGAATATCCTAATGAAAATTATGCACCTACACTAGGATGGAGCCTCATGCTATTTTTAGGTGGATGTCTATTTATAGATGCATGATCAAATTCTATTTATAGATTAGGTCTATTTATGGATGTATGCACAAGTTCTATTTATAGATTGCATGTCTATTTATAGATGCATGTCGACTATTATTATCCCTTAATATTAGTTGGACAATAAACAATAATCTATTCTCAATGAGCACTTGGAAATAGTTAACTGAAGTGGAAAATCGCTTAGCTATAGGAACTTCGAGTTGAGTGGTTGGTTTGGTGGACATGCAAGTGGACTTAGTTGTAACTGAAAGTGATCTGCTGTAACAGAGTTGGAAGTGTAGTTTATGAAAGTTGTAAAGTTAGTTTAACTCCGCTAAGTGAGTTAAACTCGCCAAAGAAGTTGTAACTGAAGATACACTAGTGAGAGATCAAGTGAATTAATTATTAATTAATTCACAATCAGTGGTCTCACATGCAACTGAAGTTTTACTACTATTAACTACATGCATGTCAGATCCAGTGGAGACCCAGTTGAGATGTAGGTGAAAGGGATAGTTTGAATGTCAGTTGTGACATTATCGGTTGCACACATGAAACCACACACACATTGGATGAGCCCATGAGGATTGCGCAGTTAAGGCAAGCATGATTCCATTCATTTAGGGATTGCGCAATGGAGGCAGATTGTCTGGAGACAATAAATTGGCTAAGGAACTTGCCAATTTTTGGTATGACAATGTGAGACAGTTAGCTATTGTACTGAGAGCTCTTGGATTGGAGATTTGTATGCAATTGTTTCATGATCCATGATATAATACATAACAGAATATAATGGGTTTTTAAGCTATATGCTTTCTCGGGTTAAATTATTTGTGTTATGTATGATTGATCTTTCTTCATGATATTGCTATTGGTGATTGTGTTTTAAATTCCATAAAGATTTTATATAAGTGATTATATATTTAACAATGGCATATAATTGTTAGATCAGGAGAATCTAGGCAATACATATTTTGTATTAAATTTCTACATGGTATCAGAGCACAAGGGATTGCAATTTTGAAGCAGGATTTGAGTTTGTTGGTGGAAAGAATTCGAATTTGCAGAAATACTTTCTTGGTGCTACAGTTGAGTTAACATTGAAATGGCTTTCAATGGCTTGTGACTAGAGTATGCACTCGAGGGCAGCTTGAACTAAATTGCTTGGAAGGATAGGATGGAGGCAGTGCTTGAAGATAATGGCTTGAAGGAATTCATTGACAATGATGTTCCTAAGCCTACTTCGACAGATGTTGCATTACTTGATGCATGGAAAAAGAAAGTGGCAAAGGTGAGGAGGATTCTCTTGGAAGGTGTACGAGACCACATTGTCTCAAGCCTTCATGGGAAAGCCACAACATATGCTATGTGGAAGGCTTTGACGGATATTTTCCAAAGCAGCAACGACCATAGGAAATTGGCGCTCAAAGATAAACTCAAGAAGATCAAGATGGAAAAGGGCGACAACATTCCAAAGTATCTCACGAAGTTTTTCCAATGTTGGGATGAACTGGGGAGTGTGGGAATAATTGTTGCTAATGATGATTTGGTGAGCTTGGCTCTCTTAGGACTTCCTGAGAGTTGGCACAGTTATGAATACTCTGTCAAAGGACGGTAAAAATTTCCGGATCGGGAATGACTGTGGTTGGATCTGGTGCAAGAGGAGTTCAGGCGGAACACCAGAGATGGATCTTCATCAAAGCATGATGATGAATAGGGTTTTGCTTTGGCTGCTAAGGAAAAGAAGGGGAAGGGGAATAAATTCCATTCTAAATCTGAGTCTAAATGCAAGAAGCTGGATATGTCCAAGGTGAAGTGTTTTCATTGTCACGAACATGGGCATCTTGCTACTAACTATCCGCAGAAGAAGAAGAACAAGAAGGCTGTTGGAGCTGCAGCTGGTGAGGCCCTTGCCTAGCAATTTGAACTTGACTTCTCCTTGATTTCATGCATGGTGTCAAGTGCATTGGGATTGGTGTGGTATTTGGATAGTGGCGCTTCCTTCTACATGACGGGAGATAAGGAGCTTTTCAGTGACTTGGAGGAGAAATATCTCCATATGCATATAGAGATGGGTGACGATGGACGATACAGTGCAACTGGCATTAGTACCATTACCTTTCAGAGGGAGTCAGGTAAACCATTTCAATTGAAAGATGTTGTGCATATTCTAGGTCTGAAGAAAAACTTGGTCTTAGTCGCAATTTTGGAGGATCTGGGCTATGGCGTTGTTTTCAGTGATGGAAAAGCTTTTCTCAGACATAAAACAGCGAGTCAAGCCAAGAGGATAGGGATTCGAGTTAAGAATCTCTACAAGATGGAGGTATATGGCTGCACTGCAATGATGGGCAAGGCAGAAAAAGTGGTGAGCCGAGATGAGGGCGAATTATGGCAAAGGCGATTGGGCCATCTTCATCATGGAGCCTTGAAAGTCATGCAACAAATATCTACTGGACTTCCAATGGGAACACTTGCTCAGTTATATTAGTGCAAGGGTTGCACCATGGGGAAGTATGTAAAGTCCACCTTTCATGAAAATGAGAACCGTGCTTCAGGGATCCTTAAGAGAGTTCACATAGACATATGTGGACCATTCTCAGTTGTTTCAACAACAAAAAATAAGTATTATGTTATTTTTTGTTAGTGACTTTCCTCGTAAATGCCGGATCTTCTTCATGCTGACCATCTATTGGTGACTCATCTGATCTTCTTGTTGGTGACTCATCTGTTTATGTGCATGTGACCAAGGACACCAGGAAGAAGCTAGAGCCAACTGCTGAAGTTGGGATATTTTTGGGGTACACAGAAACACCCCATAATTATCTTGTGTATTTTCCAAATAGTCGAATGATTGTGGTGTGACGAGATATAAAATTTGATGAGGGGAAAACCATGCAGTTGTCGCTTAAGAGGGAGCTGGACTTGGATGCAGAGGAGGAACTGTTGGTTCCCAAATATGAGTCTCTAGATGTGGATCAACCACATGAGGAGGTTCATGGAGTGGAAGAGTCCACTCACGTAGAGCCAACCCTCAGAACTGGCAGAAGGCGTACCACAAAAGCTTATAGGTTGAGACTTGATGTTGCACAGAATGTAGGAGCACCGACTTCATAACGCAGATAAAGACAGTCTCCTGACCGATTTACTAGATACATGGCTCTCATGAGAAAATGTATTGTGAATGAGCCATCTTCCTTTCAAGAAGCAGTGCAGAAGCCCACATGGGTAGATGCAATGGTGGAGGAGTATGACTCCATTGTCAAAAACAATGCTTGGGAAATTGTTCCAAGGTTAGTTGATAAATCGGTGGTAGGTTCAAGATGGATCTACAAGGTAAAGCAAACTGCTGATGGCCCGTGTTGAGAAATACAAGGCCAGATTTGTGGCTCGGAGCTTCTCACATATCGAGGGGATAGATTATGAAGAAACCTTTGCACCTATCGCAAGGCATTCTTCCATAAGGACCATCCTTGCTCTCTCAGCACAGATGGGATGACGCATTCATCATATGGATGTGAAGACTGTGTTTCTCAATGAGATCATTGAGGAAGAGGTGTACATAGAGCAACCTGAAGGATTTGAGATCTTCAACAACAAGTCGCATGTGTTTCGACTCAAAAGAGCATTGTATGGGCTGAAGCAAGCACCCCGTGCTTGGTACACTCAGATAGACAGTTATTTCACCAGACTGGGCTTCAAAAAAAGTGAAGCGGATGCAAACCTATACCAAATTGTAGTGGAGGGTAAGCTTTTAATCATTGTTCTTTATGCTGATGATTTAATATTGACTGGTGATGAGCAACTGATACACTCATGCAAGGAGGATCTTGCAAAGGAATTTTAGGTGAAGGATATGGGCCTCCTTCATTATTTCCTTGGATTGGAAATGTGGCAGCGAGATGGTGAAATTTTTGTGTCTCAAGGCAAGTATGCAAGGGATATACTGGGTAAGTTTCACATGGAGGGCTACAAACCCATGGATACTCCTCTTCCAGGAAACTGGAGGAAAGAGGATGATACTTCTAGAGAGGTAGTGGATGCTACTCTCTATCGACAGTTAGTTGCTTCACTAATGTATCTAGTGAACACGAGACCAGACATTTGCTATGCGGTTAACCAACTGAGTCAAGCGATGGTTAAGCCTACCAAGCTCTTTTGGAAGGTGGGCAAGCATGTCCTGATATACCTAAGGGGCATATCTAAGTATGGTTTATGGTACAGACAGACAGATGAGATGAAGTTGCATGGCTTCACAGATGCAGATTGGGCAGGCAGCCCATCTAACAGAAAAAGCACATCATGGGGGATCTTTAGCATTGGATCTACATTTGTTTCTTGGTACAATAGGAAGCAAAGATATGTGGCACTCAGTTCAACGGAAGCGGAATACATGGAAATGAGTCAAGCTACATGTGAGGCTATCTGGATGAGAAATATCTTGGTTGGCTTATTTGGTTCTCATTTAGATCCGACAGTGATTCATTGTGATAATCAGAGTTTCATTAAACTCTCGATTAATCTTGTGTTTCATGATAGATCTAAGCATATAGATATCTGGTATCATCATAGCAGAGTTTGTGTGCAGAGGAAGATCATGTTGCTTCAGTACAGTCCTACGGAAGATCAAGATGTAGATATTCTGATGAAGGCGCTCACCAGGAGCAAATTAGAATACCATAGAGACAGGATCGGGGTGAAGGATAATCCCTTTCTTGTTGAGAGGGAGTGTTGAGATTCAACAAGCAGATCCTAGTGAAAATTATGCACCTACAATAGGATGGAGCCTCAGGCTATTTTAGGTGGATGTCTATTTATAGATGCATGAGAAAATTATATTTATAGATTAGGTCAATTTATAGATGTATGCACAAGTTCTATTTATAGATTGCATGTCTATTTATAGATGCATGTCGACTATTATTATCCCTTAATATTAGTTGGACAATAAACAATAATTTATTCTCAATGAGCACTTGGAAATAGTTAAATGAAGTGGAAAATCAGTTAGCTATAGGAATTTCGAGTTGAGTGGTTGGTTGGTGGGACATGCAAGTGGACTTAGTTGTCACTGAGTGATTTTAATTTGTAATAGAGTTGGAAGTGTAGTTATGAAAGTTGTAAAGTAGTTTAACTCAGTTAAGTGAGTTAAACTCAGTTGTGCTAGTTGTAACTGAAGATACACTAGTGAGAGATCAAGTGAATTAATTATTAATTAATTCACAATCAGTGGTCTCACATGCAACTGAAGTTTTACTACTATTAACTACATGCATGTCAGATCCAGTGGAGACCCAGTTGAGATGTAGGTGAAGGGGATAGTTTGAATATCAGTTGTGACATTTTTGGTTGCACACATGCAACCACACACACATTGGATGTGCCCATGAGGATTGCACATTCAAGGCAAGCAGGATTCCATTCATTCAGATTGCTATCAGCTGGGGTTACGTAGTGGAGGTAGGCTGTTTGGAGACAATAAATTGGCTAAGGAACTGCCAATTTTTGTATGACATCGTGAGACAATTAGCTATTGTACTGAGAGCTCTTGGATTAGAGATTTGTATGTAATTGTTTCATGATCCATGATATAATACATAATAGAAGATAGTGGGGTTTTTAGCTATATGCTTTCCCCGCGTAAATTATCCGTGTTATGTGTGATTGATCTTTCTTCATGATATTTCTATTGGCGATTGTGTTTTAAATTCCACAAAGATTTTGTAGAAGCGATTATGTATTTAATAGTGGCATATAATTGTTAGATCAGGAGAATCCAAGCAATACATATTTTGTATTAAATTTCTACATAATGTGCCATTATAATCGAAATATTATATGTTCGAAGGTCCCTTCGAAACTATCTGGGTGCAGGTAGTTCCACCTACATGGCTGGGTGACAAACTTCAATTGATTAGTGACCCAAATATTACTTTGTTTGTATGTCCATGTTTGTATTGAATATAATGATATGGAGAATTTCCACTTCCGAAAACAACAATAATGGATCGAACATGCCGATATTAGAAAGGTTTTGAAATCATTTCATTAACGAAGTTTAGGAAGGATCTGACGGTCACGATATGTAGTGATTCGACAATCAGATCACTACATATCATGAGCGTCAGTATCTATATCATAAATATTATATACATTGTGTGATATTTTATACTGAATATATGTAAATGAGAATATGAAAGATTGTATGTTAAATATAATAGACAGAGACTATCAACTTTTTTTTAAGCAATACAATGTAGAATTTGATTGGTTAGTTTATGATTATAATAAATTATTTTTGATCTCTTGCCTAAAGATGAGTTGGTCATAAGTAGATGATAAAATATATGGCTAAAGTATTTTTCCAACATTTATAATTTAAACCATTAATTAACTCTATATGCATGTGTTTATGAATGATAAAGTGTTTTATTCACACTTAGTGATTATGAAGATTATGCCCTCATCACTGATTCTAGCCATTAAAAAAAAACAAATACATATTCTTATGAGTATTATATATATATTTGCTGCAAACCATTAAAAAAAACAAAACAAAACCAAATACATATTCTTATGAGTATATATGTTTTCTACATCTTCTTCATGATTTCAAGAAAAATGTTTCAATCAAGCACATTCGTACCAACACATCTGTACAAGCGTCTTATAGCAACACATGTAATAAATATGTATTGAATGTTAGTAGATCAAACTTCCAGAGATGTGATACCTCCAATTCTTTTAACCACTTTAAGATCCATGTATAAATAATACATTGATACAAAACAGGCTCCAATTCTTTTAACCAGATCAGGATCCTTGTATCAATAAAACATTGATACAAAAAATACAAAAAAATTAGAAGCACTCTTTGAAACTGATGCAAAATGTAGCTTAAATGATTATGAACAAAACATAATAGGTTAGTGTTTTTTCACCCCGTTTCAAAATTGCATCACATACTTGAAAATTTAAAGGAAGAACCCAAATGTGTATAAATTATTTTTTTACAGCTATTCACAGTAATATTTTGCGCATTAAAAAATCATATGATAATGGTACTGTGTTTTTAGATTTTTATGTGCAAGTGCATCCAATGTCAAAAATACAAAAATACTTTACACTTCAAGCAATTCCAGTGACTGCAATTTCATAAAAACTTAATCATAATGTCAACATTGTCTAAAACCAAGCACAAAACAGGCAATACAATAAGGACTATCGCTACACAGTTGCCTTGTTAGATATAAGAATGATAATTTATTTTGATGCATTTCTTGTGTTAGTATTCTATTGAGTTACTATTGTTATTGCTTATTCATTGCATTACACATTAAATAGTGTATTATGGTGTAGCGAGTTGTGTTTTAATATATATCAAGATGTCACAATTTTTACTAAAAGTTTGATGATGAATTTTGTTTTCTATATAGTGGTTTGTAATTTCTCTCTATAGAAATTGCAATTTGTAATGAAAGTTTGGTAGTGATTTTTATATATAATGGTGCCATAATTTCTCTTTAAAGTTTGACACATTGTTGGTAAGGTATTTTTTTTTGAGATAATTGTTCATATTAACAACTTATACATGTATATTAAGACATTGAGTCAATTTCATCCATTTTTTTTTATATAAGGGTTTTCTAAAGATAAATGGTTAGACAAGTTGTTTTCCTCTCAAATGAAGGAAAAGTGTTTTTTTTGAGAGAGCACTTCTAGGGTGTTTGCATGTGCTTTTGGAAAGAATATAGTTTACTTTCTTAGAAAGTTGCCATTATTGTATCAATTGTATGCTCTCTTTCTTTATTGCATTTTTTGTGGTAAAATATTATTGCATTCTCTAATGGGCAAGATAAAATTATAAAAATATCGTGAAGGTGATCGTCCCTTTTGGTATCTCCTCACCCCTTATGACATTTTCTTATCATGAAGTTTATGTACCAGTAGAACATGGTGATCATTGAGAGTGATGGATTGGATGAACATTGATGATGTTATGGTCATTCACTTGTAAAAGAATATCATTTTCAATTTTATGGAAATTACTTTTGCATGTGTCCACTAATGGCACTTGCACATATGTCAATAAACTTAACAATAGCCTTGAGTTGAAGCTTAACATTAGCCTGCATTTGAAACATGTATATGTTTCATTAAATCCCTCGTCGTTGTCATTGGTGTCGAGTCCATTCAAACATGCCCATTGTCATTGATCTCCTTTGGATGATGTTTGAAGTGGCCTTGTGGTCCATCAAATATTTTGCGGACCTTCACTCATGATTCATATTTAAACCATGTGTAACTAATTGCTAGATCTCTCCATTTTTCCTCTATAACAACATTAGTGTGCAAGTCAATCACGTTTTTATTGCAAGTGTTCAAATTGAGTGGGATCCATAGTGGCTACAATTGAGAATCATTAAACTTTTCTTTTCAAGAGATGAACAATAACAAGGTTTGTATTGTATATTTTGGCTAAAATGTTGAGTAAATATACTACAAGTCATCTTGATGTATTTGATCAAATAAATAATTTATTATTATTTATTTATTTATTTTTCTTATCCATCGTTCTTGAAGCTAATTTTACTTGATGGTTACCCTATATTTGGGCATTAACAAACATCATTGTAGTTAACGATCATGCAACCAATGAGGTTTTTAATTGACTTTCTAAATTGAAGTGGTGTTTGAGGATGACCTCTTTAGTAATCCCTTGAACAATTCCATCCTAAATATATTCAATGTGACCTTTGCATATATATATATATATATATATATATATATATATATATATATATATATATATATATATATATATATATATATCTGAATCATATAAGTACATCTTCACCCACATTTTTGGACATCTATGCAATGCTTACATCACATAGGCTCCCTTTGCCTCTAAATATATGGGCCTTCAGTAGTAGAAACAAGATGACCACATGAACATACTTTAACCTAGGTGCAACACATACAACAACCCCATTGTTGCCATGGGAATCTTTGTGCATAACTTACAAAGCGTGCCCTCTGAAGATTTAGTGTCAATCATTATCCTCTACCAACTTTGTCTTATGTACACAACTCACAATGATGTGTGCGACCTTGTTCAATGCATCATACCTTTGCAAACAAGGACAAACTTTATAGGAAACAACATACCCTCATGACCATACTTTAACCTGGGTGCAACACATAAAATAACCCCATTGTTGCGATGGGAATATTGTGCATAACTTACAGAGCAACTTCTTTGAACATTTAGTCTCAATCATTACCCTCTACCAACTTTGCCATGTGTACACAACTCATAGTCATGTGTGAGACCTTGTTCAATGCATCATACATGTGCAAACAAGGGAAAGCTTTGTAGGCTATGACTCTCTTCATGCTCCCTCAACTCACTTTGCCTATCTATCTCCATCCCTTCTACCTCATTGTCAAAGCTTAGGCTCCTAGATGAATGTGGACTTCAATGCAAATTATACATAGTGCATGGAAATTAAGGTGTGGGCACCAAAGAATGTCATCAACGAAGTAAGTGAATTGTGAGATAAGAAAGACGAATTAATGGATGATATTCAAAACAAAAAAGAAAATATGGTTCTCCTTAATTAAAAGCTCTTAGAGGAGCCTTTAAAGAAAAATATGCAACACTAGATTCATTCAAATTATTTTTCAATATTGTTACTAACACATGAAAAAAACTCTTGATTTTGAAAAGCATCCAATTTTTTTTAGTTCCAAATGATTCCATCGAGTAAAAACTCCTATTGGTTCAAATTATCAAATGTACATATCACCAATTCTACTTTCTTTCATTATTACTTAAACAATCACCATACAAATTTTACTTCTCATCCTGTGACTACTGTAATATGAATAATGAATTCAAAACCAAATCAATTTCAGAGATGGCTAATTAAAAAACAAATTATTTCCTACAAAATATAACAAACTTGAAACACATTATAGAAAAATGTAATATGCTAGAAACATAATATCAAATGGAAATGGATATTGTAATCACTTTCTCCACACAATTACCCATTTTTAAAGTAGAATTATTACTCTGTTCTCCCCATTTCTGTTCTCTACCTCCACTTACCACAATAACCAGTAACAACCTCAAAAATCTTGTCTTTTCGTAGTCGTACACTCTGATTGGTTGTGTTTGGATTGGACCACTCATGGCTGCTCCCGTCCGACAGCTATTTGAGAGCGTCTGCATTTGGATGTCCCCGCTCTGCTGGAGCTTGGGTTGTCATTTTTTTCAGAAAACAAGGCACATTCTCTGCTTTATTTCTTTATTTTGGGGTTTTCTTCTCTGAACTAGCAATATTATTTTACTGTGTACCGGAGTACCTGCGGAGCAACACCATTAAAGACTTTCGACAAGGTGACAACCCTTTTTTTCATAAAAAACGAAAAAATATGTATTCAGTTTCGAAATCTGAAGTTATTGAAACATAGAATGATTTGTGTATGGATTTCTGAGATGCGAAGTATGGATTGGGTTGCTGTGATTGGAATGCTTAAGTGCATGTAACTCATTTCTGCACCAGTTGCCGGTATTGGGTTATTGTAATTCGAAGGTATTGGCAGAAATAATCCTTCTTTCAGGACGTTTTATGCGTAAGCAGGATTCACTTTGAAGGTCTTATATATATATGGTCTAGTGGATTGGTGTGGTTTGAGGGTTTCTGTGCTTTAGTGTTTGTTTCCAGTTTTAAATTAACCGTTAAAACAGTGTATTATTGTATTTTTGTAATTTACCGAATTTGATAAATCCAATAGTTTGGTCATCTTGCTTGTTAAATGAATAAAATCCATTATTTTTCTTGTGATTTTATGAAAATAAGGTATTTAGTGATATTAAATTGAACTTTTTGATGCACCTCATAACAACACTAAAAGGAAATTGAATATATGTTGTTGGAGGAATTCACTTAGTATATTTGGTTTAATATGCTATAGGAGGATAAGAGTATGGACCCAGCCGAGATGGTGATTCGTGTTCTTAGTACTTAGTATATTTGGTTTAATATGTTATAGGAGGATAAGAGTATGGACCCAGCCGAGATGGTGATTCCTGTTCTTAGTATTGCTGCAGCTGCTGCCATTACATTCTATGCAGTCAGTTTTAATGAGATCAGAGAGGTAAGGAAATACTCTTAATTCTTTTTGGGCATGGTTTTTGCCTTCTGCAGAGTGCTGTGTAGTGGATGCTTTATGGGCAAAATTTAAGTTTCTAACTCCGAGTGTCTAACGGGCTGACCTTTTTTTAACCGTAACCAGCATCATATCATAATCACAAAAGTTGGCCTATCAGGCTCAATGGTCTCTGCAAGTTCATGCTGAGCCAGCCAATTGACAAAATTTTGTCTATAAACCAAAATACTGACTATAACATCAGTAGAAGTAAAGCTTCCAGAAGGAGCCCAAATATAAACAAAATTTGCATTCCATAAAACCTGGTTAAATATTGGGGTTTTTAGCTGCATGAGATGGTGTCCAAATGTGATGAGAACCATTGACACTTGGCATTAAGAATGGGGAGGAGTAAGATTGCTGGTTAATTATAAGTTCCCCTTGTTTCAACTTAGCTCCAAAATTGGCTTGTTTATCAGCTTCAACATTATTATGTCTAAGGACCTATGAAAAACTGAGTATTATTCAAAATTGAATAATAAAATTTGAATTCTTTGGAGAAGAATGGAGAGTCTTGCATCAACTAGGCTGGAGCTGGACTTCAGGTGATAAATTAGAATGCGAGTCAGTCACCTAAAACAGAAATTTGACAATGATTTAAGGAAAAAGCCTGAAGAAGACTTTGGTATATATCAGTATAGATCTATCTAAAGCATGGATCTAACATGAGCCGAGAGGGATCAAATTTCTTTTGTCGCAAACTTATTTTAGAGTGCAAAAACCAATGTATAATTTATTACTTTTTAAATTGCATTTTTGAATGTTATAAAGATTACATAACATGTGTATTGATTCATTTTATATCAATTCATTTAAAAATATTTTATTCATAACTCACATTGGATGTTTTATCTCTGTAAAATTTTACTTGAAGAGTGAAAGTGAAATATCAACAACTCAGTTAATTGTTTTGTAATAATAGATTTTTAATTGTTTATTTATATGGTTATTTGATTTTTGTTTTTTTGTTTGGCCGATATAAGCGAAAATTATTTTTATTATTTTTTTGAGGACGTGACATACTTACACATGTCCCTCATACTGGATTGTAGAATGAGCCTCTTGGCTCAACCATAGGGCTCTGCTTGGTTGTTAGAGACAACTTCAAGACCCTGAGATATGCAATTTCCAATTTTCCACCAGGGTGAAAAATTGCCTTCCCCGGCCTGCTACCCCTGTGTAACGGGCTGGCTTTCAGCAATAGGAGAGGAAAACAGTTATTGTCTGTTTTACAGCACAGTGTTATACTGCAAAAATGTTCCCAAAACCAAGTTTATAATCAAGTAAAACTTCTCCGAGTTGTTTGTAAATATACGGACATTTAAACTCAAAATTGGATGTTAGGGGATGATTACAGTTATTCAGATTGAACATTTTGAAAAGGTTGATCACAAAAATATACTTTTTAAGGACAAGGACATCGTTAAAGAGTGTTCACGGTTGGTTGCACTTCTTCGTTCTTAGGTTACCCTTGTACCAGCGGATATGTCAGAATAACTAAAACAATATAGCTGCAAACAGAATAAATAAAACAAACAAAAATCGATTTTTTTAAAATCACCTTGAAATTTACTTCAACAAGATGCCAAAAATGTATTAGCAGTCGATCCTAAGTCTGCTTTAAACTTTAGAAAATGTAATTGTTTTAGAATAAATCAGACTAAACTTCAGTAATTTGATTGGAATACAGGTTTGACCGACGTTAAGAATGAAAAGTACAGTAAAAATCACAAATTAGGTGAGGTGACAGAGTTATCGGCCAGAGGAGGTTTGTCTCTACCTTGAGACATGATAGAGTAGGCACCATCGTCAAAGTCCTCATTTAGAGCATTATAGAGGTTATTCTATCATCAAGAGATCCAAGAGACCAATATTTGTGCCCGAAACCCACTTTGGGGCCCCACATGATGATTTGCATGGAGAATTAGGGGCCATCCCCTAGTTGGTGATTTATGGAGCCCTCTCTCTCATCTTGGCACCTAGAGGACTCAACGTGGCCCTCCAACGACCCTACATCGGCATTGAATCATCAACTTGTCTAGCATATGGATGGCTAATTTATAATTTGTGAAAGCTACTTGGTCGATTTGTGACCAAGTCTTGTTTCTTGCTCATTATTTTAATATTTTGGGGGCTAATTAGGCTAATTCGGCTTAGGAGGATTCATAAATAGAAATTAGGTTCATTTGTGAGAGATCATCATCACACTTGGATTGGATCTCTTGAGAAGAACTCACACTTGTTTCTTTGGCTATTTGAGAATATTTTGGAATGCATTTTGACATTTGGAGCTAATTCGCATTTCTTCTTTGGATCTATTTCCTGGATTTTTGGATGGATATATTGCATGTCATCTTGTAAGTGCCTTATGTTGATGGAATCTTTCTCTTGAATTTGTTTAATGTATGAAATTACTTCTCTAGAATATGTTAAAATTGTGCCCTAATTATTGAAAATTAATTTTGGAAGGCTTTCTAGTAGAGTATTGCATATGTTATTCAATATATGGCATGTAATGAATGTTCCTGGTGGAGGAAATTCTTGAACTCTCCATGAAATTCCATTATCTTTGAAGTGGGTAAATGCTTAAATGTGGTACCTAGGGCATCATTTTTAAGTCTCCTTAGAGATGATTTAGCTTATCATAAACTTCCTAGGACTCCATATGCCCAATGCAAAAGGCACTGATCCAAGTCATGGGTGGCCATCTCTACTTTTCATCCATAATTTTTCCTCTTAAAATTTGGTCCTTTTAAGGCTAGGGCAAAATCTAGGGTTTCCAGCGAAATTTTAGGGAGAAGACTTTTTGGGAATTCGAGAACCTAAACATCAAGCTTAGGGTCTAGGCTATCTATGCTCTAAGTTTGGTGGGCATCCTCTTTAGTTTCATCCATAAAATCTCTTGCCCTATGTGTTGCTCCAAGAGGGAAACCCTAGTTTCTTCTTAGTTTATTTGGGGACTTTTTTGAGGTTGTATGAGCTTAGTACTTGTTGAAGTATATCTAAAGAAGCCTTTTCTCTTGGGCCTTGACCTTGTGAATACATATTAGCATCGAAAAACCTCAAAACCCTAGGTCTTGTGCCTTCTTTTTTCTAGGGCTTTTCTTAGAGTGCGATTTGCTTCTTTGAAGCCTTGTACCTTCAGTGAGCCTCTCTTTCGAATGAGCTCTAGCTTGATCATTTGTGCTATATACCTAGCATATCTATTCTAAGTGATCTCCTTCCTACTGGGACTCCTCCCATCACTGAAAGTTCATAAGGAGCAGGGGACCTTGGTTGTGGTGATAGTGGGCCATTGTCCCATTGTTAGCACTTTGTGTTGTTAGGTTTCCTTCTCTAAGGCTTGCTAGATTTTGTGGTAACAAGCACAAAACATGAAGGCTGCAACAAGTGTTGCAGGCACACAAGGGAAAGACCGTGACAATTTGGCAGTGTCACAGTGTGAGAGTGCTAAGATCGCGGCAATATTTGTATACTTGGAAAATTCAAGGATTCATTGCCCAGATTTTCTTCTAGTTGCAATGTAATAATCATTCCACTGCAAAATATCAGTTCAATCACATATAGCACCAACAACTCATCATTCAACAACCTGCAATCAACAACTCATTAAAAGCCACCCAGTTGACATCAATGCCAACATGCTAACATTGCCAACAATCTCCCCCTTTGGCATTGATGGCAACCTCTTTCAAATGCCTAAGCATCTAGTCTTTTTCTCTTCCCCTTTGACATCAATGACAAAGGGTAACATCTTGTGAGGTAGGCCAAACATGCCAAACATGCCAACAATGTACTCGACCTTCACTGTCTAAAAATTCAACATGGAATCCATCCTAGCAATAACAACTTGTCCACTCTCGACAAAATATGCATTAACAACTTAAACTCTGACCTGCATTTAGCTTTACATGTTTTGGTAGCAATACAAGGCATCAATAATCAACAATATGTGCTCTTCACAACAATATTAATATAATGACATTACATAGCACATGATAACACTTGGAAAATATACATAAGCTCTCTCAACCCCTCAGCCATAGTCTAAGGTCTCAGTAGCAACACAGTACAAAAAGAGGCTTCAATGACCCTCCTCATCAATATAACACTATATCATCAGTGAAGCTCAACAACATACAACCATACTCTTGCAGCACAACCCTAACTCTAGAAAACAAATCAACAAGCAACATAACATCACTCTTCAACACCAACATATACTCAGATAGTCAACAAATGAAGCAATACAAAGCATTCGCTTGAAGCAATAGCCACAACTCATTTATAACCAGTCATTTTGTCACAAAATCCTCTCCAATAGCAACATCAACATTGAAACCCTAAGTGGATCTCAACAATCAACACCATCGGTGAGTGGCCAAGAAATGCATCAAGTAAGCAACATACTGACTGACATGCACATGCTTTCTTGACTCGGCCAACTGAAGCGTCATCCTAAACAGTCATCATTTTCTCTATCAGCATACACTCATCATCATGGAGCACTGATAACTCCTGCATTAAACCAATGTTAGACATAACATGAGGAACATGACAATCTCCTCCAAGAGGATCATGATGCCAACAATCTGTTGGTCCACTGAAAGCTTATGAAATGCTTCCCCTGAGCATGAGCCATTTCTTCATCGTTTCAAGAACATGATCTACAACTCCTCATTCAAAAACCTTTTGTCATAAACCTGATCACCATAGTTCTCAATAGATTCAACATTAGTAACAAACTTCTTGCAGCATATAACCAACATAGAAAAATAGCCATCAGCAAACCAAACTGATATAAACTTTGGCAATGCATATTCTTTCACAAACTGGTCACAAACCCTAGTTGCATATGTCAATCAATAACAGATACCCAAAGCAATCCTGCAACACATACTGACTACATCAAACAAACATGCAGGAGCACACCAACTCACACCAGATCAGATCCTTGAATATGCACATAGGCTTGGCTACATGAAAATTGCTTTTATCTTTTTCCTAGATGAGAAGTTATGTAACAACAAGAAGTTTCTCCAACACTATCAATAATCATATGTGGCTGAACCAACAGAGATAAACCAGAAATGAAAAGTAAACCTTGTGTAACTCCCCTTGAGCTTATGCACCTCCTTCCTAACATGCCAATCTGTCCACACACAATGCTTTTGCTAAGGCTACACCTTCAGTGGTCTTCCGTGCAATCTCATGATGCTGCCATATGCCCCCCTTGAGGCGATGCGAGCCTCAGTTTCGCATTGAAGTCTCTTGTTGCTACTTCTTCTTCCAAACTTTAATCGGCTAATCTCTGATATGCGCATCTCCTTTTGGCTTCTTCTTTGGTCGACTTTGAATGATTTTTACCTTTTGACTAGATGACTTAAAGAAATCGGGCAACTGGCAATCTTTAGCAATATGGCCAAGATTGTCACACACATAACACCTTATTTGACCAGGGAATGGGGGAAAGGACTCATTCCTTCTGTTGTTAATCTGCCTCATATTTCTACTACTCGTTGCATAAACCTTGCAATCAAGAGCCTTATGGCCAAATTCATTGCATGAGTAACAATAGCCATAAAAAACACTGTTATACCTGACTGTAGATGGACTTCGTGTGAAAATTCCAAACTGGAATCCTATTGCAGCAACTGGGAATTATTCTCCTAATTGTTAATTTAATTTAACGATTTATTTGTTGTTTGCTATGGCAAATACTAAATAAATCACACTGCAATCTACACAAATAAAACTGTGGAAGATAAAACGCTGGAAGCTGAGAAATTCTAGCACACACACATAAAAATATGACACGATTATTTTTGGACATAAGTCTTCGGAAAAACCCAACTTGGGAAAACCGGTGCAACAATGAGGGTTTTTATTATTATGCAACAGTGAAATTCCGAGTACAATCTAGATGCTTGAAACTGGCAATCCAAGAGAAGAAAATCTGAGCAAAATTATTGAAGGGAATTTACCCTTCCTCCACAAGCAATCCTGGCACAACTTGCCTACATAAAACTTGGCCTCCTGAATCTATTGCGTCACCCTCTATGCTGGACTGCGCAATCACTATGATGTCAAGCCTCCAACCAACTTCTGATGAAGTCGTTCTGCCTCCAGTTGCTGAGGAAATTGTCTCTTCAGCCTACTAGACCCTCTTACTGGCCTCTGGAACTCAGATCGATTTTCTCTCCAACAAATCAAACTGCCAATCCGAAGGTACTACGCAGAGCTCTGCGTTGCTTGACTGGGATAACTCGGCCCTCTTGTTGCTACCTCTGCAGATCTGGAAAACTTCCTTTGGATCACTGCCCCTGCCCCTCACTCACTGCTGTGATCTCTGACTCTCTTTGGCAACTGACTATTGCTACTTTGGAAATCATTATACCAAGAAATCAAATTGCTCAAGTGTCATCTGCATCACCACATCGACCTCTTCTTATAATCCACTGTTGGAGCACCAACGACCAAGATTAAAACATAATCGATGGCTAGGATCATCTCTGGATTGATCCATGTGAGTTTCTAGAATATTCTTGCCTTGACTTAATTAATACTGATTAATTAACTAGTATTCCTAAGTTTAGACTCAGGAAACATTAAAAAATTGGTTTATAATCTAATTAAGTCACTTCTAGGTGGAATTTCCAGAAACCATTTCTGGGTTCTGGAGATCTCATGTATTCTAGGCTCTCCACAAAGTTTATTGGCTAGAACACATCTAATACTACAAAAACTAACACTCCCTCTTAGTGAGGAAAGCATTCTAGTGCTGCACTTGCTGCCACAACACCCTGTCTCTGCATCATCTCCTGTTACGTTGCTGATGTTTGGTTGCTGCTGCCCACCAACTACTGTGCAACTCTAATATACACTACATCTGTGCTGCTGCTGACCCTGTTGAACTGCTACCAACATTGCATCTGCACTGCAACATCTGCAATTGAAAAACATCTAAAATACTGAATCAATTGTGATTAGTATAATACATTTGTCACCCGAGTCTCTAACTTCTACTAGCCTCTGCACTGTCCACTGAAGACTCTGCACTGCTGTCGACTCTGCATTGTGCCATTTGCACTGCTGCCAAATTTGCACTGTGCTATCCAACATCTAACTGCTACTAGTCTTTGTATATGTCGCTCTGGTATCTGGCTGCATCTACTACCACTGATCCATCATGCTATTGAAAATTTGTGGGCCGCCCGTAGCCAGGTAATGATCCATGAGGTGGACTCCTCAAGGACTCTTCCCAATATGGCACATTGGAGTCTCATACTCCTCCTCCTGGATTTGGTGCCCCACTATCTCCTTTCAAGCCTAGTCCTTGGCTGTGGCCCTTCCTTTCTTCGCAACTTGCACTAGACAACTCGCGCTTCCTCTGACACTTATTTCCAACAATTGGAAGTCAAACTGTTGCCCAGATCTGCATTCTGGTTAACTCGCACAACCTTCTCTATCAATCTCGTACGATCATCCTTGCAAAGCTGCAAAATCTGTTAAACTCCAAACTGGAGAAAAATAAACCCGAAAATCTCCCTCTTTCCTACTGCTCAGTTGTTAGATCTGCTACTCGCACTACCTTCTAGAGTGAGACTAACTACTCACAACTACTGCCGAGATACCCTAAAAATTAAATGTCTAAAACATAATCGATGACTAGGATCATCTCTGGATCGATCTGTGTGAGTTTCTAGACTATTTTCACCTTGACTTAATTAATACTGATTAATTAACTAGTTTTCCTAAGTTTAGACTTAGGAAACATCAAAAAATTGGTTAATAATCTAATTCAGTCACTTCTAGGTGGAATTTCCAGAAACGATTTCTGGGTTCTGGAGATCTCATATATTCTAGCCTCTCTACAAAGTTTCGTGGCTAGAACACATCTGATGCTACAAAAAATAACACTTCGGGATGAGAGAAAACTTCCTTGATTGTTTGCTTGAGGGCACTTCCTATTCGGCTCCATCTTTTGTTGCATATTTTGGTGTGCTGTTATGATCATTCTGCTTTTGCAATCTGCAACAACATGTCTAAGTTTACGACAACTAAAGCACTTGACATCTCTCAAGGGAGCAAAGGATCTTTTTTATGAAAGGACTTTTCTTGACTCAATCCTTGGCTGCTGATTTTGTTGCTTGTTCTTGCTTGTTTCCTTGCTAATCATGCCGCTACCATCTTTTGCTTTAGGATTTTTGAATGCTGTTTCTAAACTAGTTTCTTCTTTATGAAGGCTAAGATCTAATTTGACAAAGGAAGACTTTTGGCTATTCTTTTCCAATTTCAACTGAGAGGTTTTCTTCTTTAGATCACTTCTTAATAAAACCACTTCAACTTCCAATCTTTCACATTGATCTTCCTTTTCTTTATATTGTGTTCTCATTCCCTCTTCAACTCTCCTTCCTTCTTCCAACTAAGTTTTTAACATAATAATTTCTTCTTTGAAGACACATTCCATATCATAAAAAATTTGCAGGAGCTTCTAGTTTTTGTTCTCAGTTGTGAGCCTTTCAATCTCAGCTTCAAGTGCCACTATTTTGCTTTGCATTTCATCTTCAGAATTACCTGATCTTGATTTCTCCATCTGACGATCAACTGCCTTTCCACTTGGAGAATGAATTTTAACTAACTGATTATCATCCTCTAGCCCAATATTCTCAAGAACATCATCATCACTATTTGTACCAGGAAATGGGCAACTAGATGTATAATGACCATCATGTTCACAAGTAAAGAAAAATGCAATATGTGATCTATCTCTTTGACTATCTTCAACATCCTTATTCAACAAAAAGAGGGGTTCTCTTGGATCTGAAGTATTTCTGGCCGCAACCCTTCCTTTTTCAGACACCTTCTTACTCTTGGCCATAGGTCCTCGATCTACCCTCCAACGATCATGCTGCACTTGAGGGAACCAACTTTGATACCAATTGTTGGAAACCAGATCACTACTGAGAGGGGGGGGGGTGAATTAGTAGTGATAACATTTATACAATTATAAACTTTTTGTCAATTCATTAAACAAACAATAGATCAGAACATATAAGAAAATATGAGCATCAAGATAATCAAACACATATAACACAATTACTTTTGGTGGAAACCCTTAAGGGGAGAAAAACCACCCCGCTGCTTTGTTGCTTTCTTCTTTATTAATCTTAAATATCTTTTACATTGTTTAGCTGGCCCCTACCAGCTAGGACATTGTTTAGCTGGCCCCTACCAGCTAGGAAGCCCCAACTCCCTTTGTAACTATTTGTTGGCCACTAGCAACAAGGAGCCACCACTCCAAAAATAGTTTGCTGGCCACTACCAACTAGGAAGCCCCAACTCCTTATCTTAGCAAGCCACCACTTACCGGAGGCCCCAACCTCCATAATCACTATGGGCCACCCTTTCATACATTTTCGTACTGGGCCCAGATAAAATCATCATCATAAACTCCTCGCAACTAACTCAACTAATCAAAACTCACAATAACAATGCACTTCCACTGTCAACAAAATGCAACAACATACACTCCAATGCCCATCAACAAACTATGACTCAATCATGCATCTTACTTCCATACAAATGCTTGTAGCCCACTATAGCAATAACACAGTGATATCGGGCATACACTAGTAATACATTAAAAAACTCTCTACAATCAACAACCAATCTCTGCTCATGACAAACCCATACAAAACTAGCAACCACATCTCAACAATAATCAACCTCTGACAATAGCATATGACCAATACATCAATACAAATAGGCACTCAACCATACACGCACTACCAACAACATATAAATTAACTCTGCCCTCCATACATGATACTAATAGCAATGTTACATCAAGACTATGACAATACAAGGCTCAATAATAGTATACATGAGATTTGCAACACACACGCACACACACACAAATATATATATATATATATAACACTAAAATGAACCTAATTGCGCAATATATGAGTATCTAAACAAAATTCTGTCCAGCAACGCTTTTCTCTATGTCCTCAACGTCTCTACAACTCAATCCATTATTGCACAACACTTTTACCCATAGATAAATCACACATACTGACAAATCTGTACTCTGGCTTAATCACACTCTACCATTTACCTCAAATTGCAGACATACATCGTGAGCGATCGATTCTTCATTCACCTAAACTCCAGATTGCACCATTGCTTAGATTAATCGCACATAATTATGGTACATACACTAAGCAACCGATACATTACTATTTTCCTCACACTAACAATATAGATTGTCGTAACCAAGCGTTGTTCGATTGACAAAATGATATATATAATTTTCTTGCCCAACGTTCATTCAATGGACCAAATCGACTTGATCAACGACCACAACAGAGAAATCAATGTGTTCACTCTGTAGACCATGTAAACCTTAAAAATCAACTTGATGACAAAATCGGGCGTGATTAACTCAGACCACATCAGACAGTTAATAAAACATTCATTGTGTTCACATGACAAAGACTACATGTCAATTCACATTTGAAAGTAATTCGTTCAGTTCACCAACTTTATACTAATTCAAGCGGGTTAAGTGTGACTATTTCAAGCCCCTTTGATCACAACCAAACCTTGGGCAATTCCACTAGTTTAAGCCCGAGGTATTTGCTTTCGCACCCTACAAGCAGTGCCACGAGCATAGAACAAGAAGCTTGCAGCAAGTGCAGTAGGCACACAAGGGAAACACTGCGACAACCTGGCAGTGTTGCAGTGTGAGAGTGCTATGACCGTGAAAGTCTTTGTATACTGGGAAAATTGAAGGATTCACTACCCAAATCTGCTTCTAGTTGCAACACCATCATCATTCCACTGTAGAGGACCGATTCAATCACTTGTAGCGCCAACAACTCATCAATCAACCACCTACAATCAACAACTCATCAAAAGCCACCAGGTTGACATTAATGCAAACACTGCCAAAACATTGGCGATGATCTCTTGTGCTATCCAAATCTGGTAAAGATTTCTTTATGCAGAAAGTATGCTACTGCTTGCTTTGTTGAAATTGGGGGTGCTTTTCCTTCTATCCACTTTGTAACATATTTTGTGCAAACTAAGATGTAGGAGTTTCATCGAGAAGGAGGATTGATTGGTCAAACAAAGTTAAGAGCCCATTCATTTCATCTTATTGTACAAGCCTTCCCATGCATTGACAATTGTCAAATCTCTTTACATACTATTTGGCATCCCAGAATATTGTGGGTCAGTATTGCCCTTAATGGAATACTTTATATTCGGTCCTGTCATCTGCAAAGTGGCCCCCACAAGGGCCATCATGGAAAGGCCTTAATATAGCACAGATCTCATCCTCTCGCACACATCACTACATAATGAGATCTGGCCTTGTATAAAAGAGACATTTGTCGATCCATGAAAATCTCCAGCTTTGCTTGATGATCTTTTGTCGTTCTTTTTGAGATAGTGAGGTGGTAATTTTTCTACAACCAAGTAGTTAGCAATATCTGCAAAATATGGTGAGTTAGTAGATACTGCAAAAAGATGTTCATCAAGAAATGAATCATCAACAAGTGGCTTGTTCTCATTTGTTGTAAGCCTAGAAAGAAAATCTGCCACTACATTATCTATTCTTGGTTTATAAGATGGTTATGTCAAATTCTTGCAATAGTAACAACCATCTAGTTACCTTGCCATTAGTGATAGGTTTGTTCATTAGATATTTAATGGTGGCATGTTACTATTAGTTATATAATGCCAAAATTTGTTAGTAGCATGACTCAATACAAGAAACTTGTTTTCTATTACCGTGTAGTTTAGTTCTATTGCAGAGAGATTTTTACTAATAAAGTATATTGTGTATGGATGATTTTCTGCCCCAAGATAACTCTAATAACAGTATTCGATGCATTTGTAGATATGTGAAAGGGGGCGACAAATTGGGCCTTATCAAGACAGTAGCCTTAGATACTTTGGATTACAATTCTTCGAAGGCATGATGGTAGTTATTTGTCCAAACAAATTCAACATTTTTGTTGAGTAAGAAAAATAAAGGATGAGCTATTTTAAAAAATATTCAATAAAATGTCGACAATAACTAGCATGTTCAAGAAAACTTCAAACCTCTTTTTGAGTCCTTGGAGTAGGCGAGTCTAATATTACCTTAATTTTTCCTAGATCCATTTTGATTCCCTTTGAAGAAATATGATGCCCTAGTATGATACCCCTTCTATTAACATCATTAAGTATTTTATGTTACTGAGGGCTACATCAGATTCCTTACACACGATTAAAACTTTTTATAGATTATCTAATGCCACATCAAAGTCATCACCATAGGTGGTAAATTCATCCATATAAACTTCCACGCAATCATGAATTAAGTTAGAGAATATTCCAATTACAGCTCTTTGGAAAGTTGCGGGAGCATTATAATGTCCAAATGGCAGAAAACAACAGGAAATTGTACCCCAAGGACAAGTGAACATGGTCTTATCTTGGTCTTCTTAAGCAATCTGAATCTAGTTGTATCCACTAAATCCATCGAGGAAAGAGAAGTACTTCTTTCTTGCCAATGCATCTAGTACTTGGTCAATGAATGGTAGTGGGAAGTGGTCTTTGTGGGTGGCTTTGTTGAGTTCTTTCTAATCAACACAATTTCTCCACTTGCCATTCTTTTTAGGCACGATGACAAGAGGGGAGACCCTTTGACTATCAGAAATGGGGTAACTATAATTAGCTGAAAGTAATTTCTGCATTTTGCAACTCTTCTTTAACAATGTCCCACAAAGCAAGATTCATTTCTCACTAGGGTTGTCGAATGGGTCTGGAGTCCTCCTTGATATAGATGTGGTAAGTGCACAAATTAGGATGGATCTCCTTCATGTTAGTATAGTTCCAGGCAAAAAGCGTTCCATGCTTTTGTAAAATCTTCATTAGTTGTTTCTTCTGGTGTCTTGTTAGCCCTTGATTGAACTTCAAGGTTTTTCTGGGGCTAATTTCTATAGTTTCTAAATTTGAAGCTTGTTTTCCTTCGAAAGAGGACTCATGTTTTATAGGTGATGTATCTATTGTGACAAGAGAATCATGTACTTCAAGGTCCATTATAAGGGCGAGAATATGTGAGTTAGATGAGGAGGAGGAGGCTATAAAGTCACCAATTTCTTCATCCTCGGTTTGTCTCCGAGGGAAAGATATTGACCTATGGTAAGTACTTGATGAGCAATCACTTCCTCGTCACTTTTCTCTCCATCTTCTCAAAATGGAACTTCAAGATCAATTTTGGGCTTAGCGGGAGGATATAGGGTAAGTTGTTTGGTGAAGGTACCATGGGAGATTGTCATGTTATTGGATCTGCAACTAATGTATTTGTTTGCAGTGGCTAGCCATGGCCTTCCCAAGATTAAAGTATAACCCTCTAGGGAGAAGTTGGGTTGTAGAACGACAAAATCAACATGATATTCCCATGCATACACAAAGATTACTACATCGTGAAAGATCCCTTCTAGTTTTATGGTAGATTGATCAACAAGTTGTAAGATTGTGGGGGTTTTCCTAAGACCAGAAAGTCTTAGGGCTTCCATTGTCTCACTGGTCATCACATTGATAGTAGCACCCAGGTCAATCAATGTGTTGGGAATAACTGTGTGGTAAATTTTCACATTGACTATTGGTGTAATATCCCCAAAATGGGAACAACAGCAATATTAAACAATACTGCTTCAAAAATAACGCAGTTCAGCAAAGTAAGAGCAGGAGGCCAATATGGAGACTTAAAATTTACATATACATCAGCAAATCAGATTTACAATAAGGCCCATACAATGTATAATAGGAAATAAAAGACTCAAACAGGAAGAAACCCTCAAAAAGAGGTGCACCGTGCTGCAATCACATATAATCATTGCAAAAGGCTTGACAGCGTTATTTTCATTAGGTTGCAACAACTGTTGATTACAACTTAGATCTAGAGCAAAATAATGCATGAACAGTCAGATCCGTGACAGATCCATACACTATAGAGTCTTTATTTTACATACCCCTTGGGGTTTTCAGCAATACATGAAGCACATGGAGTAGATCTGAGATCTAAAGCTGGAGATCTGCAACAATCTTTAGAAAATTTTGCAGTAAATACAGGAGAATCCAGATCAGATCTGAATATAACATGGAATAGATCTGAAATCCATGGATCACCACAGTGAAGGGTAGATTCCCAACACTAGAGATCTCTCCTCCAAAGTTATGCCAAAAGCCCTTACAATCAGCACCTACAGAAAAACGCAGATCTAGAAGATGGACTGTGCTGTAGGGTTCAAGATCAATTTGGCCTGATGCCAAGATGTGGATCTAAAGCTCCAATGATCCAATACACTCTTGCTAATGGGATAGAAGACTTTCCCACTGAAAAGGGGCACTAGATTGGCCTAGATCTGAGTAGATTTAGCCTCCACTTGCTGCAACTTACAAGGACAACCAAACCCTCAACAGGATCTGCGTTGTAGTTGGAAGATGAAGCTTGGCCAAATGCCTGATAGTGGACAAGATCAGCAAGACTCCTCCAAGAGGCCTCTCAAGGAAGGAGGTGGGATTCCCGATCAGGAACACCCAGTGCTGTTTACTATTCTCAGCTAAACAACAAGAGAATGATATATGTCTAAAAAGACAATATATTCAGAAATATAATCAAATCAACCCCCTTCTCTTGCTGCCCTCCTCTTCCTTTTATAAGATAGGAATCTTGCAAAACCCTAAACCATCTCAATGATTTAGCTTCTTTCACATGTGTCACCTCCAACTAAGACTGCGCTGTGCATCAATGAGGTTCATCCCCTCTAGACAATGCTGTTGATCTGGTCAATGGTTGACTCAATCCCTTTCACACATAAGGGTGTTTTATTAAGATGGCCCAGATTTATATTTGTTCACATGGGGCATGGATTTATTCACTGTTTTAGGAGTTTTTATTGTCCTCCTTTACACATTTATTCATGCAACAGGAAAATGAAACAAAATTGTATATTCCCATTAGCTTGGGCTAATTGGGAATATTACAGTCCTCCCCTCCAAAATGTTGCTTGTCCTCAAGCAACTGATAAGGTGAGTGTTGCAACACTTCTCCTCCTCCATTGGTGACACCATCATGAGTTAAGCTTTCTGCATAAGCTAAGTGCTCACCAATCCAACCCTCCATGAATTGTTCCTCCAAAGTCATTATGAGATGTGCATAATCCATCCTACAAGGAGTCAAGAACTCAAATGAAACAAACATGGCTGAATCAATACTCTCCCTGAAACATGTAGCATAAGGCACATAGAGAGTCTCCATCCCATGTGGTACATACAAACTTCCCATCCTCCCTCCAGACATATCCATAAAAAGTACAACTATATCATCAAGGTATGGAAGCAAAACTACATATACACAAACATAAATTTGAGCATGAGGAGGTGGGTCATAGTCCCACATATGATGCTAGCGCAGTGCATCTCCTACCTGCATCAAATCAAGGTATGGTAAGTGGTTTCCCCACCACTTACTCGCTGCACATGTCATCTCACCAAGGCTGAAAGTGTGAGATATGTTTGGTGCCTTTGGGAAGCACCCATCATGAAAGAAAATATCCCTTTGCACAACAAGGGAGTGGCCAAATTCATAAATTTTAGTGGCCCAATGTTTGCCATGAGATTTACATGATACATCACTCCTCCTTGGAGTCATGGCCTGCATAAATATGGTGAAAGAATATGTAAAATCAGAAAATGAAACTTGCTTTACATGATCAGATTCTTCACGAACAATGTCTTTCATACACATGGAGTTGTGCATGGATCTTTTTCCTTTTTCAAAAGAAGGAAGAGATGGCTGAAATAACTGTTGCATAGAGTCACATGGCTGTCCCAACTCCACATAGTTTATGCATTCTTGAAAATGCTGATGTAGCTCTCCTCCAAAGCCTTCCCATTCAAAGCATCCCATGATAGTGTTGTAGATCTTCATAGAATAGGTAGGGCTGAAACAGAACTCTTTGTAGGCCCTTTGTAGCATCCTCTCCTTGAGCTTGGAGGCTCTAGGTAAGAAGACCCTACCATGATGATAGATGACTCCCTCATGGACTAGATAGCCCTCTTCATGCCGCTAGTCATCAAGCATCATACAAGTGTGAAGATCTTTGGAATAATCCACCAACAGCTGGGATTTCCAATATAGATCTACACTACTCAACAATGACAGCGCTGATGATGCATCAACAAGAATGTCTGTCATGTTGCTGCTCTCTTCCTTGACATCTCCTATGTCAAAGGTGTGTGTTGGAAGGCTGTTCCTTCCATTCTTCTCCTCCCACAGCGCAGATCCAGAATTGAGAGTGGGTGATGATGATAAGGGAGAAAGATTTCCCTCCTTCTTGAGCTTACCCAAGTCTCCCAGTGCTGTAGCTTTGTCTTCAAGTGCTCCAATCCCTCCTGGATCTAAGTTTGGAGCATCAAGTTGTGAGGTCTTCTCCACAAAATCTGAATCAGGTGGCCTCCCAGGTGGTTTGCCACTAGATAAGAGTGTCCCATGCAGAAATCTCATGAACATAATAGATGGGACTGTGAGGTCCTTGCTTCCACTGCGCAAATCCATCTCTGTTTTCTGTGTGGAAGTGTTATGTGAGGGGTAAGTATGCATGCCTTTGATCGTTTGTGGTTCACCACTCTTCTTGTCCACCCATTCCATTTGCAAAGCCTCCTAATCAGTGGTGACTTTCCCCAATGTAATCAACCATTGGACACCCAAAATGACATTGGTGTCTGGTATGTCAACCACAAAGAAGTGATCCACCAAAGTGTAGGATCCCATGGTGACTGAAAGTGATGGGACATAATGCATGCATTGCATTGTTCTATCTCCTAGGACCAAAACAGAGAATCCTCAAAAGTATTAGTGGGTATTGCCCTCCTTTGCACAAGATGGGCATCACTGAAGTTGTGGGTAGCCCCATTGTCAATCAATACAGAAACCCTCTGATTCATGATTGAACCTTGAACTCTTAAGGTCAAGTACTTAGGTACTCTTCTCAAATATGCAAGAGTTCCTCCAATAGGAGCAAAGGCTCCATTTCCATCTCCTGATGGTGTTGGATCTCCTTCAACATTGTCAGCGCTGTGACCTCTTCTTGGTTCATCATCTTCATCTTCTTCAAGATTTGAGAAGACCTTTATGTAATGTGCTTTACCATCAGCACATCTATGTCCAGGTACCCATGGTTCTTGGCAAGTGAAGCATAGCTTCTTTCTCCTTAGATCTCTCCGGACTTCATCATCAAGAGGCTTCTTGTATGAGCTCTCCTTGGAAGGAGCAACTTTCTCTTCCTTTCCTTTAGAAGGAAAAGAGGGCTTGTGCTGAAAGTTTGCCTTTGCTTTTGGCAAGGCATCTTGAAGGTCTCTAGCCCTTTCAATGGCATCATGCAAGGTCGTGGGCTTGGTAGACTTTACCAACCCATGAAGAGGTTCATCTAGACCATCGATGAACATGTACACCCTTCTTGCTGCAGACAAATCAGGAACCATAACAGATAATCTAAAAGATTCAGAAATATAAGACTCTGTATTACCTGATTGCTTCAACTTTGCAAGGCTCATGAAAGGTGCCTCTAGATCTTTTTTGTCAAACCTTTCCACCAGCCTTCTAGTGAACTCAGAATAAGCAGTCACATTGGCATGACCCAATGTAGACAAGCCATGGAACCACCAGTTGTGTGCTTCACCTTCAAAGTGCAGTGCTACAATCTTGATAGCCTCCATCTCAGGGACTTTGTTCAACTGAAAGTAGATGTCAAGTTTTTCTACCCATGCTTTGGCAGAACAAGTGGATGACCCATCAAACTTGGGTAAAAAGAATTTGCCCATAGAATGATGTCGATCATGATTCTTAGTGAATCCACCATCTCTATGTTGATGCCTTGGTCTTCTTTTGTCCTTGAGGTGACAAAACTCTTGAAAAATCAAGTGATCCTTGAATCTCTGATTCTAAGACTCACATTCTTCAAAATAGTCTTCAAGGGATACTTGCTCTTGAGGCCCTTCATTTTCCACAGCCAAAAAAGTAGGCATGGTAGAGCGTTGTGGAGCTTGTGGCTGGTTCACTGGTTGATCATTCCAGTGATGAGACATGCCAGAGCTTTCTCCAAGATGAAATCTCTTAGGAGATTCCTTGATTCTGTCCATTCTCATCTCTTTGATCTCTCTAGCAAGATCTTGCATGGCTTTCAAAAGGGTTTTTGCAAACTCCTTTCCTTCTACATCACTTCTAGATTCAGGGGCTTTACCCTTGTCTTTATCATCATTTGTGTAATCAAATTTCTTCTGTCTTCTTCTTAGATACCTCTTCTCTCTGTCAGTAAGAGGCTCATCTTCTTCTGAAGACATATTGGCTTCTTAAGAAAGCACAGGCTATGCCAAGATGATTGCTTTGATACCACTGTAATATCCCCAAAATGGGAACAACAACAATATTAAACAATACTGCTTCAAAAATAACACAGTTCAACAAAGTAAGAGCAGGAGGCCAATATGGAGACTTAAAATTTACATATACATCAGCAAATCAGATTTACAATAAGGCCCATACAATGTATAACAGGAAATAGAAGACTTAAACAGGAAGAAACCCTCAAAAAGAGGTGCTGCAATCACATATAATCACTGCAAAAGGCTTGACAACGTTATTTTCATTAGGCTGCAACAACTGTTGATTACAACTTAGATCTAGAGCAAAATAATGCATGAACAGTCAGATCTGTGACAGATCCATACACTATAGAGTCTCTACTTTACATACCCCTTGGGGTTTTCAGCAATACATGAAGCACATGGAATAGATCTGAGATCTAAAGCTGCAGATCTGCAACAATCTTCAAAAAATTCTGCAGTAAATACAGGAGAATCCAGATCAGATCTGAATATAACATGGAATAGATTTGAAATCCATGGATCACCACAGTGAAGGGCAGATTCCCAACACTAGAGATCTCTCCTCCAAAGTTATGCCAAAATCCCTTACAATCAGCACCTACAGAAATACGCAGATCTGGAAGATGGACTGCGCAGTAGGGTTCAAGATCAATTTGGCCTGATGCCAAGATGTGGATCTGAAGCTCCAATGATCCAATACACTCTTGCCAATGGGATAGAAGACTTTCCCACTGAAAAGGGGCACTAGATTGGCCTAGATCTGAGTAGATCTAGCCTCCGCTTGCTGCAGCTTACAAGGACAACCAAACCCTCAACAGGATCTGCGTTGTAGTTGGAAGATGAAGCTTGGCCAAATGCCTGATAGTGGACAAGATCAACAAGACTCCTCTAAGAGGCCTCTCAAGGAAGGAGGTGGGATTCCCGATCAGGAACACCTAGTGCTAAACAACACTATTCCCAGCTAAACAACAAGAGAATGATATATGTCTAAACAGACAATATATTCAGAAATATAATCAAATCAACCCCCTTCTCCAGCTGCTCTCTTCTTCCTTTTATAAGATAGGAATCTTGCAAAACCCTAAACCATCTCAATGATTTAGCTTCTTTCACATGTGCCACCTCCGACTAAGACTCCACTGCACATCAATGAGGTTCATCCCCTCTAGACAGTGCTGTTGATCTGGTCATGGTTGACTCAGTCAAATGTCTCAATCCCTTTCACACATAAGGGTGTTTTATTAAGATGGCCCAGATTTATCTTTGTTCACATGGGGCATGGATTTATTCACTATTTTAGGAGTTTTTATTGTCCTCCTTTACACATTTATTCATGCAACAGGAAAATGAAACAAAATTGTATATTCCCATTAGCTTGGGCTAATTGGGAATATTACAATTGGGCTATCAAGATTTGAATATTTAGTAGCGAGGATTCCCCTATCATAAGATTTGACAATTTTCCCATGACATGCACGGTTTGAGGGTCTTTCCTTCTTCCACTGGGCCTCCTTACACATAATTCCCTCACTTCTTTTGCGTAAATAGGAACATCTTTAATTTCTTGTAACGATGATATGTGAACACACACATTTTTAAGTTCACCCAGGAAATCAAATTCAGGCTTGGTAACAAGTTTTTATAAGTCCAATATTTTGGGTTAATGAGGAACCTAGAGTTTTGGGTAAGTTTGATTTGCTTTTAAGGTCTCAAGAGATTGAATCGATTCTGGTTCTTCATTTGGAACTTCTTCATTAAAGTATTCAAATTGCACATGAGGGGTCTTATTCAAAGTCTTCCATGATCTAAGGTGGATGTTGTGACAATCCAGTTTAAGTAGAAAGCCCAACAACTTTCATTGGTTTAATAGCCTTACCATTATTTGGGTTGGGAATGTGTTGTGCAAAAAGTTGAGGTCAGGGAGGAGTAGATGTGGTCGACTGCATTGGTGGAGAAGGAAGAAGTGGAATAGCTAGTTGTAGTAAGGCTTGTTGAGGGCCTCTCAAGGATGGATTTCTCCACCCCTGCATCCACAACTAGTTAGGTGGAGCCATCCATGGCAAGCACCATGGCAGAGAAAAATATTGCATTGAAGGGTTAGTTCAATATGAATTAGAATGTTGTGATTGGTCTTGAATCATACCTTGAGGTTTTGGTTGCCGTGGATGTCCGAGAGACGAAACATAGTTGCTTTGGTTCTTCGACTTCCTAATAGAAAATTTTTAATTAAAGTAGGGATAGACACTTTCTTGTAGTATGGTCTGTTGATGCACAAACTAGCATGCCTAGTAAATGGGCTAAGGCTAGAGGGCACAACAACAATTTGAGACAAGGCCCACTATCACAATAACCTATGTCCCCTTCTCTTCTCAAATTTTCACCGACAAGAGGAGTCCCAGTATCCCTCACTTGTGATATATGTGTCTATAATAGGATTTAAAGTGAGGCAAGGATGGCTCATTCAATGAAAAAGTTCAATTAGGTGTGAGCTTGGGAGAAGCTAGTAAGAATTTCCACGAAAAAACCTTAGAGAGAAACACTATATGAGACCTAGGGTTCAGGTATTTGATTAGGCAAAGTTCGTCCAAGGTCAATATAGTGAAGGTAAAAGGTTTTGAATGATAAACTATTAAAGTACAAATCTTCAAGATATCCCTAAGTTGAAGGGTAGATTCAAGGGTTGCCACTTGGTGCGATAGATAGGGCATCAGTTTTCTTGAGATTCCACCGTTGAAATTCATTCAAAACTTGTAGGTGCCTAGAGGAGATACTATAAAAGAGGTCTATCCAATCGGAATTCCAAGCACACTCCTCTAGATAATTTCACACCAAGCCCTAGAGAGGCTACCTTAGCCTTAAAGGGATGAGGAAAAGAGAGAGAAAGAGGTGAAGAAACAATGATTTTTCTTGTAGAATGTGATCACCAAGGATCCTAGACGTAGTCCTGCCTTTTGGGAGAAAATGGAGTCAAGATAAACCGTGAAATGGAAACTTTGCTCTTCAAGGAGGCATTGAAGGAATTTTGCTACCCTAAATGGAAGCAACAACAAAATGATTTCTATACTTATATACTTCGATGAAACTTTTGTGGACTTTCAAGCATACAAATTCAATCAATCCTCTAGGAACATTCATTCATTCTTTGTCCAATGAGTAACACATGCAAAAATTCCAAATAGCTTCAATGCTTCCAATAATTCGCATTCATTAGGGTACATTATTTCACCATAAGAGAATTATTCCATGCATTAGATATTCATTAAAACAGAAATATAACATAATTTAGCACTTACAAGACAAAGAAGAGTATATCCATCCACAAGATTGCCAAAAAGAAGCTCCAAGAATGCTAGCGAAAATATCCAAACATCATAATTCATCAAAGACATCCAAATTTCATCCTCTATTGCAGGTTTGAATTTTTTTTAGAGAAGTCGAAGTTCCAAAGTGTGATGAGAGTGAGGCTAGGCCTCCTCTATTTATACATTACATATGAGTTCAAAAATAAAAGTAAAAGCCCCTCCTATGCTCAAATTGCTAAGGAACCCACCCATGGTTACAAGACAACCATGATAGCTCAATAAACAAGTCGAATTAGCCTTCTTAGGGCCACGCTAGGTTGACGTGGAGGCCTAGAAAGGCAGTGTTGAGACCTCATGTGCCAAAAATGAGAGTGAAGGCCTCAAAATCAATGGACAAGAGGGTGATGCCCTCCAAATGTTGCATAAAATCTCCAAACCCCAAGTTGGGCTATGTGGGCTCCAAATGGGTCTCATGGGTCTCCAAGTAGCTCAAGATCAAGTCGATGCTCCATCAATGAGGGCTAGAAGATGACACATGCCCTCCCATGTCTCTCCAGGTGAGACAAAAAACTCCTCTAGGCCCTGGATCAACTGCTAAGTGTCGGGTGTAATGTGTGGCTGGCTGGGCGACATGGTCCAAGAGCATCATCATCTTTGTATGATTGGGGCACGAACAAGAAATGTGGTGGTGTTGAAAAAGCCCATGGTGTGGCAATCAATGCTCTGTAATGTTGGAGGCACATAGCTCTCAATGCCTACCCTACAAGTACCATTATGACACTCTAGAGGGCTTGGATCCCGTATAGGAAGGCCAAGTCCAAGATGAAGACCCACTTGCAATTCTGTATAAGATCCAATGCGTCTCCTCACCTTCTAGTACAATAATTCATTAAATAAGTTTGCTAATCAAGGGTAGAAGTGGACACTTCATTATGGCATGCCCTTCCAAATGGGCTTTGAATATGTTCTAATGTTACCTTCCTTGACAAGAGAGGTTAATGATGGACCCTATTAGGTGGTTTCAACCTCTAAGGGAATGGTAAGTCTATGGTACATCCATCAAATGGAAGGTGTCATGTGAAATAATGATGGAATGGAGTGGGGGCAAAGGGAAGGCTCCAAGCCACATGCCATGGTACAAGGGTAGCTATGATGAGGTGTTAATTTTAGTTATCAATGGTATGTTCTATGCTTGGCACAATCACTTCAATGTTCCTTTAGCAGCCCAATGATAATTTCCAATTTAGTTTTCTAATAGCAACCACATTAACCATAAATCACATTGATAGTAACTGTAGATAGAACATGAACAATAGAAGTAGAAGACAAGCCAAGACAAGAGGACACCAGATTTGGTGGATGCTAGAGAAAAACCCCAAGATGGGGACAACCCTTTGATCAATTCTTCTTATTAGTATATCAAATGTTCAGCAGAGAGAGAGAGCACAATAAAGTCAAAATTGACTTGCAAAATGATGATTAAAGTAGCCTTGTCAAATCTAAAACTTTCTGTCGCAGTCAGCAACCCTAACCAGAAAGTCAACATTGGTCAAAGCAACAACAAAATGTCCTCAAAGCAGCTAGTCAAACTCGAGCTGATAAGGTGATCAAAGTCCGCCCAAAATAGTCCTGAAAACAACAATCGAACTTGGTCAAAATCTGCAGTCCGGCCTGCGATCGACCCTATGATATGTCTGTGGTCAAAGTCAAAAAAATGCCTCGGTTCCTGGGGCAATAGATGCAACATGCCAAAACGAAATTCAGGCACAAAAACCGCAATTAAATGAGGTCAAACAACCCATGGTCAACACTGGTCAAACCTGCAACAATGTTTGAAATTTCGACCTTGTAATTCGACATGCAATTTGTCCTTCTGCTGCCACGTGTGAGGAAAAGAGATGCCCAATAAGTTGTACGAACCAATCAGATGATGAGAGAGAAGAGTGTGTGAGTGAGTGAGGTGCCAAATGATGGAGGTCTCTTATATTTATACAAATCGTTGAGGGTCAGGAGACACGTCTATTGGGCTTCATGAGCCTACATGATGATGTGGCTGACCTTGACAATTTACACGTGTCGGCATAAATTCAAAAACACATTTTTGCTTGTCCAAATTTGATGATCTTTAGGTCGATTTTGGTCCTCGCGAAAAGAGGAATTCAATGCAATCATCAACTCCATCAAATGAGTAGTCCAAAGTGGAATTTGGCCCTAGTTTCCAATTTTAACACTCCCTCTCAATAGGGAGAATTCCACCTGGAAATCCATTCATCATCATGCTGTCATGTACCATCTCTGCATCTCGTCTCTGCTCTGTTGAACACTGATATAGATAATGAAGAATTGATCGAGAGTGAGTCACAAGACCTTACCATTCTCCACTAACAAAAGTTAGTCCAGGGGTAGAACCCTAATCAGACTTGATCCCAGATCAAGTTGTTGAACACCATGCATCCTAGATATAGGGAGTACAATAGTACATAATGCGTCCATCTCTAGTGCTATGGTCCCTATCCACTTTTCCCAAGTCATTTGATAGATGAGAGGTACTTCCCATGAGTCCTAGACTACATGGGTAGGATGTATGTTGTGGCATCCGCAGGAGAAGGTGGACCACTCATCCTACTCATATGCCATAGGAGAAGGTGAACCACTCACCCGACACACGTGTCATTGATTGTAGGGGAAGGTGAATCACTCACCCTACACACATGTCAACCATCATGGGGTATCACAGGGGAAGGTGAACCATTCACCCTGTACACAACACACCTATAGGGGAAGGTGAACTACTCACCCTATGGTCACTCATAGCTCCAAGAAGTACCCCAAGCCCCCAGGAACTCCCAAAGCTCAATGTCCAACTTAAGCGGGACCCTCATGGGAGGGTCCTTCCACGACTCCAAGTCTCTCTCGGAAGGCTAAGAATTTGACCTTCCCCAAGGGCTTCGTGAGAATGTTAGCAATCTGCTCATCAATTCTGATCTGTTGGAGCCTTATTGCTCCCGTTGTACCATATCCCAGATAAAGTGGTACTTGATATCAATATGCTTGGAGCGGTCATGGAACATGATGTTCTCTAAAAAGCGAATTCCACTCCAGTTGTCACAATAGATCACGGTGGAATCCAACACGTGCTAAAATAGCTCACTAAAGAACTTCCTCAACCAGACAACTTCAGAACATGCCATACTAGTTGCAATGTATTCGGCCTCGACGATGCTTAGAGCAACCAATTTCTGCTTCCTTGCTCATCCAAGAAATCGAAGCAGATCCCAATGAGAAGCAACATCCTAATGTGCTTTTTCTATCCACCACATTGCCAGGCCAACCAACGTCAGTTTATCCATGTAGCCTCAAATTCCCTGTTCAAATTGGAAACTAGGGCCAAATTCCACTATTGGATAACTCATTTGATGGAGATGATTATTGCATTGAATTCTCCTTTTCGAGAGGACCAAAATCGACCTAGAGATCATCAAATTTGGACAAGCAGAAATGTGTTTTTGAATTTATGCCCACACATGTGCAAATTGTCAAGGTCGGCCACATCATTATGTAGGCTCAGGAAGCCCAATGGATGTGTCACTTCACCCTCAACGACTCGCATAAATATAAGTGACCTCTCATCTCATTTGGCATCATCATCACTCACTCATTCTTCTCTCTCCTTCTCTCATTGGTTTGTACAACTATTGGGCATACCTTTTTCTCTCACATGTGTGGCAAGGAGGACCAATTTCAGACAAAATTACAGGGCCGAAAATTTCAGATTTTCCTACAGTTTAACCAACGTTGACTTTGAATTTCCAGGCAGATTTTGACTCCAATCTTTTGGGAGGATCTTTGTCTCATCAGGCCGCATTTATTGGCATAAAGACTAAGGCTTTCTGTTGACTTTGACTGTGTTGACTTCAAACCTGCAACTAGGGTTTCTGTAGCAGATTTGACTTTGACTTTGACCAAGTTTAAGGAGGAATTTTGGGATTGTTTTCAAGGCATCTTGACCAGTTGATTAGGCCACATTTTACCAAGGTTGACCTATCTCTTTTGTGGATTGTTTGCTACTACACCATTGACTGGTTAGGGCCAATTTGATTGTTGTTCACTGAGAACAACATTGTAGATTTTGATAGGGCTGTTTTGGACATCTATTGGCAAGTCAATTTTGACTTTTGTAGTCTCTCTTTCTCTGTTGAACATTTGATATAATTATAAGAAGAATTGATCAAAGGGTTTTCCCCATCTTGGGGTTTTTCCCTGGCATCCGCCAAATCCGGTGTTCTCTTGTCTTGGCTTGTCTTCTGCATTTTTATTGTTCATGTTACTATCTACAGTTACTGTCAATGTAATTAATGGTTAATGTGATTGCTATTGAAAACTAAATTGGAAATTGTCATTGGGCTACTAAAAGGACATTGAAGTAATTGTGCTAAGCATAAAACATACCATTGTTAACTAAAATTAACATCCCGACAGTGTATCTCAGCCCATAGTTGATTGTGCCACGGAGATATCTTAAAATATTCTTAGCAGCAATCCAATGTATGTGATGAGGCTCAACCATAAATTGACTCAACGTATTCACAACAAAGCATGTGTCCAATCGGGAGTTTACCAAGAACATCAGTGCCCCCACAAGTTGTCTATATTTGGAAGGGTTTGCCAATTCAAGCCCAACAACACTTCCACATAGCTTCTTCAAGTTGAGTTCCTTAGGAGTAGACACAAACTTGCAATCGACAATCCCACATATTTCTAGCAGCTTCACAATGTATTTTCCTTGAGAAAGGAAAATCTCGCTCAACTTTTGCTAGACCTCTAGGCCTAGGAAGTAGTGCATCAGCCCTAGGTCCTTCATGTCGAACTCGAAAATCAACTCTCTCATGCATTGATAAATGAGAGTGTTTGCACCAGTCAAAAAGAGCTCATCTACATAATGGACCAAAATGAGAGGCATGTCCTTTTCAGCCTTGAAGTATAGGTTTGGATCACCGTATCTCCTTGTAAATCCCAACTTCATAAGATAGCTATCAATCCTCTCATACCAAGCCCTAGGGGCTTGCTTCAACCCATAGAGGGTTTTCTTCAACTTGCATACATGTGTCCTTCGATCTTGTACTTTGAATCCTGGAGGTTGTTCCAGATAGACTTCCTCCTTAAGTGAACCATGCGAGAAAGCAGTCTTAATGTCCATTTGATGTAGGCTCCATCCTTGAGTGGCAGCGAGAGAAATAATAGATCGAATAGCAAATATCTCATCATAGTCCACTCCTTTTTGAGAGAAGCCTCGAGCAACGAACCTGGCCTTATATTTTTTAGCACTCCCATCAGCTCCATGTTTGATTTTGTAAAGCCATTTTGAGGTGACTACAGAGTTGTCCTTGGGTCTAGGCACCACGTCCCCTACATCATTCTTCATGATCGATTCGTATTCCTCATTTATCGCATCCTTCCATACTTGGTGCTTTATGGCTTCTTCGAACGAGCATGGTTCAACTTGAACAATAGTACTCATAGCAGCCAAATATCCTTGGTATATATTCCACGGAATGCCCCTCTTGGAGCAATATGTCTTTTAGCATCTTCGAGAGTATCTTTGAGCCATAGTGGATGTTTCCTTGTGGTAGAGGGATCACCAGGAGGTGGATCAATAGGATTCATTGGGCCTTCAACATCGAGCATAGACTCATTTGATGGAGGTTTAATAGATAGGAGACATTTTCAAATTATATCTTCACATAGGTGCCACTATTGTTTGTCCTTATTGCTACGGGCACTGATAAAAATATGAAAATACAGGGAAACTGTGTGCCTCACTTACAAACACTTGGATGTTGAACCAATCGCACCTAGCAAAAGTCTGCTCGCTGCCCCAGAACTTAGTGCACATCTTCTTGAACTTGTTGAATAGCATTTCCAACACTAAGTTCTTTTTTGTTGTTGTCTCTTTCTTGTTTTGTTGAGGAATTGGTTGACGTTGTTTGGAGTCTGTATGGTTGATTTGTCACGTCTTTGAGAAACAAATTTGTTAACTGGATTTTGTAAAGGTTTGTGCCAATTAATAATTGTATGTGAACTAGGGCAATTATGAATTGCTTGTAAGGTTCAAAATACTTGCTGATAATAAATTTTCCATTAATTCATATGAATGCCTGGCCTTCAAAATGATTGATTGTTGGCTTTGTTGTTAGATACTTTTCATTTGGGGATCTTGGAATGCATTGCTAAGGTCAGAGAATAGTCACAAATTACTTTCAGTCTATTTGAAACGATGTCCCCTTCTGTTTTCTTTGGTTGGTCCCATGTAAATACTATTTATCAACCCACTGTTTACTATTTTTGAATCCCCTTGGCTGAGAGGGTATTGAAAATAATTTCTTATTAGTCTTAAATGATTATGACATTCATCATCATTGACAAAGGCTCGATAACTTTAACAAGCACCCTTGTTTTTCCAATATATCTTTCCGAGATTCATCATGGCTTATGATTTAGCACGAGTCAATTTAGAGTTTGTTCGTGCTATCTTAGGTTTAAGGCAGCATATCTTCCTAACTGACTTGAGCATCTGTAGAATTTGTTGATTGCATCTCCAAGCATTTAATATTAATGTCCAGTCCATTACGAAATCAGAGGCAAATGATATTGCCCACTCAGAGAAGAGCAAGGGGATCTTCAAAAACGAGGATTCATTTTCTGTACGGGAGCTTGTGAGAGAGAAATATGAGAATTTTCTATTTTTTCCCCAAGAAAAGCAAGATGCTCTACAGCACGGGGTGGGAGAGATCTTCCTGTCATGTGTTAATGTTGATAAAATGAAATGGAAAAGTGGCAAGAAAAAGGTAGCCTTGCAATTATTATTTAATCAACAATTGCTAAAAAAAGAAATACAACACCATAATCTGGCATACATCCATCCTAATCTTGGAACTATAAAGCTTCTAAAGTAAATAAAAAAGGTGAGGCGCATACCTCAATATTTATTGAATAGTAAATGATGTTAGGTTTACACCTTGAGTTTTTCTGATCCCTTTCAATGCTTAGTGGATTTGAGGTTCAGATGGCTCTATGCTAGGTTACATCCTTTTAGCTGTGTACATTTTCATGACACACAAGGTATTCTTAGAGGTTCATGATAGTGCCCATATCTACAAGATGTTGCCTACTAAACATGACTACTAAGTGTTTTGTTTCAGTAGGAATGACACCATTGATCCTTAATAGATGAGGTTAAGATAGGCCTATGGTAAGGTTGTATCCTTTTAGCTGTGTACATTTTCGTGAGACACAAGGTGTTCTTAGAGGTTTATGATAGCGCCTGTATGTAAAAGACTACTAAGGGTTTTGTTTTGTAGGAATGGGTCATGACATCACTGATTTTATTTAATAAAATCATTATGTTCTGATTTTATTTAATAAAGTCATTATGTTCCAAGTACAATGTAGGTACCCTAAATCTGCTAGGCAGGTGTATTATTTGAACCGGGTCATTCATTCTTTAACTTATTTTCTTTTCATTTGAAGATAAATCTTACATTGTTTGTGATATATTCTCTATCGCAGAAATCCCTTGAGAAATCCCTCGAGGATCTAGAGAATTCCGACTCAGGGAAGCCACGGTTAAAGTCATCTTACAGTGCCAAGGAATGGCGAGCTATGAAAAAGGCAACAAAAGAACGAAAGAAAACAAAAGGTGATTTTTGAATGGGTTCGCCTTTTTTTGTGTTTTAATGAATCGAGCTTCTTGTGGGAACTTGAAAATAAAAACTCAACAAGGTCTAGAATCGCTTATTTGAATTGCAAGCCTAGCGAAAAGCATAAGATGTTATGTTTTTTATTTTATTATTACAAGAATGGACTGCTCCCATTCTCATATTCTTGTATTGCCTTTACTACAATGATGTGCAAGTGCTGGATTTTTTTAATACAGGGTGTTGATTTAGTACTCTTGATCAAAAGACCCAGTTGATGTCTTAGATTAGTGTTACTATAAAATTCTTTCCGGGAAATGTTGCATATTTCAATTTCTGTCCTGAAATTTCCTGATCATTGGCCTTCAATTGGAAGTGCTGGAAGTTTAAATGCTATGCTTCTTTTAAATTGTTTTTTCATTTAATCTTTTATGCAGTATTTAAGTTGGGTTAAGGTCACTTATGTTGAAAGAAAAAACAGCAATGAAAAATGCCGGAACTTCCGAAGTCTTTACGAAAGTCTGGACGTCTTAAACCAAAGTTGCTATTTTTTTAACAAAAGGATTTGCATCAAACATGCCGCAGCAAACTTCCTGAAATGGAACTGTGAAACATGGCAGCTAATATTAATTATACCTGAACAATTAAGATATATTTTGTTTCTGATTCTCGGACCTAATGCCCTCAAGGATACTGCGATGCCCGATCTATGAACTGCAGACCATACTCAGATGCATCAGTTTTGTTTGATCTATGAAACAAATACATTTTATATTTTTGGCGATGGTAAAAACCCTTACAATCACGGCCCCTCTGAAACGTGGCAGCTCATACTACTCATACACAGACATTAAAGATTAATTAGAATAATACCTAATGCCTGTAAAGTTATTTCGATGTTTAATCTAGGAACTACAGACCACACTCGAATTAATAAATTTAATTTTATGCCGGAGTGTTTTATTTTCTCAGCGACGGTAAAAATGCTCACCATCGCAGCCCATCTTCAATATGGAGCCTGTCAAATTTGGCCTCTAGGGCTCCATGGTTGTGAGAGATTGAACGTGGGTCATTTATATGGTAAAGCACTGTCCAGACCATAACTCAGACTGTCAAATTTGGCATCTAGGGCTCCAAGCGTCTTTCATTAGTTTTCTAAATTTTTTAGAACACTTGTTTTTAAATTGCCCTTCACATCACTTTTAATATTTATTTTTACGGGTTACATTATATTCTTATTTTTTTTCGGAGGAAAAAAACAAACTTATCTTTAGGTAAAGTTCAATTTATATTTTCAATATAATTCAAAGTATTTGTATGTACCAGAAGCATCTAACAACATACGGTCAGAAAACAAAAGCAAAAGCAATATGGGAGTCCCAAAAATTATATCGACAGAAATATTGAAAAACCCAATTCTAGCAAGCTCAAATAAGTCATAGCTGTAAGGAGCCAATGAAATGATTCATCCAAATTTTATAGTATAAAATTATTTTATATAGCTTATGCAAATTATATTTTTATTCTTTTTTTAATAGGAAAAAAACAATCTGATCTTTATTTATGTAAAGTTCAGTTTACATTTTCAACATAATTCAAAGTGTTTGTATGTGCCAGAAGCATCTAACAACATAGGGTTTAAAAAAAAAGCAACATGGGAGTCCCAAAAATTACATCCACAGAAATACCGAAAAACCCAATTCCAGCAAAGCCAAATAAGTCATAGCTGTAAGGAACCAATGAATGGTCCATCCAGGAGAAAGTAATGCAAAGTATATTCATAATTGCTCTCACATCAAAATAGTGAATGTAAAGATTGTTGCAAGTTTAGGGACAATTTTAATGGCTAATATTGGTACGTGGGTTAATTTTCCATGTTTTTTTCAAGAAAAAAATTGGCCAATTTCTATTTTAAAAAAAAAAAATTGATTTGCCCAAATTTTATAGTATAAAATTATTTTACATAAACAATCACCAAAGTTTTATATTATTAATATAAAATTATTGGAAATCTAAATATTTTTACAAAAATATCACCAAACATTTCACAATTATTATAATAGGGACTAGTAAGATTAGCTAAAATTTCTAAACTTTAAGAAAAACTTCCATCTTTGAAATTTTCCCTAAATTTAAGGTATATAGAAAACCATGTTCTAAATTATATTTTTTAAAATAAAGAAGCAATAAGATATTGATTAGTTTTGTATAGGAGTTTAATTGGTAAAGTGTTATACAAACTAAAGATTAGATTTTATAATAATAAAACAATTTTAAAGATCAAATTTTTTATTCTTTAAGAAATGCATATACACAATAGATTTCTGGAAAACATTTTTATTTTACAACCACTCACTATTAAAAGAATAGGAAACATAACTTCTTTATAATTATTTCCAAATAACAACCTAACAAATCATCAATGATTATAACAAAAACTTAAAGAAAAATGAAAATTATAGTAGATTAATTCAAGTAATTAAACGCGAATTTCAAGTAAATCTCACAAATTCAATAAAGAATTATCTTTGATCATTATTTTTGGAAACAATAAATATAAAATTAGGTCACTCAAAGATAAAACCTTATAAAAGGCACAAACCCAGTTTTGATTTTTGTATGGAACATCAATGCTAGGACCAACATTATTGTATCAATGCCAAGATCTAAAAATTTTCACAAGCTGAGTTATAAATTTATTTTATCAATGATAGGGAAAAGTTACTTCACTTGAAGAAGGACACACAAAAACTTACATTTCCTCCAAATTTGTCAAGTTCCCCAGCTCTATAAGTATCCTCCCGTTCAAAATATTAGAGTCTTGCAAAACTAGAACAAGCCTGTACGCTACATTCCATCCTTAAATGTTTAAGGATGCTTCAATGCAAAGTGAAATTAAAGTAGAGAAATGAGATTAGTGTTATCAAATTGGTGAGCTTCCCAAACTCCTTTGGAATTTCACCCGATAAATTATTTATTTCGAATGACCCACAACATGAATTCAGTAGCAATTCAAATTTGAATCCCCGGACAACAATTTAATCATCAAACACATTCAGACAAGCGATGAGTTACAAATATTGCATATGAGTCAAAGATCCCATCGATGCAGGTATCAATCCGTGCAAAAGGTGTATCTCAAATCTCTGTCAGTTTAAACAACACAACGAATTCTTGTCCCTATCATTCCCTGGAATTTTCAGATAAATAACAAGGCTAAAGATAGGTGGACTTCTTGAATTAGCTTACATTTTTTCCAAATATGTGAGATTAGCTAGCTCTGGCGGAATAATTCCCGACAATTCTTCATATTGAATTTTTCTGCAAACAGAAATAGAAAGGCACGAGTCCAACCTTTATAGTATGCACACTGAAAAATATTATGTGGAATGGTGATCCGAATTACATTTTAAGGACATGGAAAGTGTTATTTTCGTTGAAGGCATAGTTGCAAATGACACTGAGCTCCTCCTCTCTGTCGTCAAGAGTATAAAGCTCGTAGGAATGATACTAGATATTAATGAAAATATCTAGCCGTATTATATTCAGGAAATAGGAACATGAATATACTAGGACGAGTCATTACTGCACAGATCAACATTGAAGTTCTATTTGGTAATCCTCATTTTGCTTCTTATTATTTTTAGCGCATTGACTATTAAACATCAAAGCTTGCAATATAAGGGCTCAAAAGTGATTCCAGAGAGCAAAATGCATTCAAGAAAAGTGATTCCAGAGAGAAAAATGCATTTAAGAATAGTGAACCGTTTCTCACCTTCTTTTGGATCCATTAGGATATCATTAAATTAGAATGAAGATTGAAGACATTCCGAAAACAATATTTAGAACTCATGAGGGCCATTATGAATTTTTGGTCATGCTTTTTGGCATTACCAATACACCTTTCACATTTCAAGGGTTGATGAATTCCATTTTCAAACCCTTCCTTGGAAAAATTGTGCTAGTAATTTTTTATGATATACTAATCTATAACAGGTCTTGGAAGGATCATGTTCAACATGTTGATAGGGTGCTAAAACTATTGGAGGAGAAACAATTATATGCAAAATCTTCCAAATGTTTCTTTGGATTACAAGAGGTGGAATAACTGGGTCATATTGTATCTCATGAGGGTGTTAAGGTAGACCTTAGCAAAATTAACGCCATTAAGGAATGGAAAATCTGCACAACCATAAAACATCTTTGAGGATTTCTCGGGTTGATAGGATATTATCACAAGTTTGTTAAGAATCATGGGAGAATAACAACACCTCTAACAACATTACTGAAGAAAGATGCATTTTCTTGGACTCTAGAAGCCACTAAGGCCTTTGAACATCTTAAAGAGGAAATGTGCCAAGCACTGGTCATAGTTACGTCAGATTTTACAAAAACCTTTATTGTGGAATGTGATGCCTAAGGAAATGGAATTGGTGTTGTTTTAATGCAAGAAGGAAGACCCACTTCATTTGAAAGTCGTCTAATCAAAGGAAAGTATTTACACAAACCTATTTATGAGAAGGAAATGTTCGCAATACTACATGCACTAAAGTAATGACGACCTTACCTAATGGGAAGACACTTCGAGGTAAAAACAAATCACGATAGCCTTAAATATTTTTTGGAACAAAGGTTGTTTTCAAAAGAGCAACAAAAATGGGCCACGAAGATGTTGGCTTATTTCTTGTCTAGGTACTCAATTAGCTCATAACTCATCTTATCATCCTCAATCTGACGAGCAAATTGAGATAATGAAAAAATGTTTGGAAGGTTATCGTCGTTGCTTTGTATCTGATAAACAAACAATTTGGGTCATGTGGTTATCTTTCGCTGAATGGTGGTATAACACTTCTTTCCATAGGACAAAAAAAATGACTCCATTTATGGTACTTTATGGATATCATCCACCGTCCATCACATAATCTTTAAAAGAAAATTCTAAGGTTCAAGCAGTGGAAGATCACATCGAGCATCAACAACAAGTTCTTCAACTCTTAAAGGATAACCTCACTTTGACGCTAAATCGAATAAAACAACAGACATATCAACATCGCAACGAAATAAGTTTTGATGTAGGAGGCTGGGTATTTTTACAGCTATAACCATACAAAAAAATGTCCCTCAAGAAAGCTAAGAAGGATAATAAATTATCACCAAAGTACTATGGTCCATACAAGGTGTTGCAAAAGATTGGTACTATGGCATACAAATTGGAGCTTATTGCATATTCCTGAGTGCACCTAGTTTTACATGTTTCATGCTTAAAGAAGGTTATAGGTGACAAACTCCCATTTCAAACAATATTGCCAGAAATTGACGAGGAAGGAAAACTTATATTGGAACCTGAAGTAGTCACAGAAACAAGAACTCGATAACTATGAAATCGATCAATTTCAGAGTATCTCATCAAGTGGAAAAACTTACCCGTTGAAGATTTCACATGGGAGGATGAGAATTTCATACAGAATCATCCAGAACTACTCAAGCTTTGAGGACAAGAATTTTTTGAAGGAGAGGGGAATGTTAGGTCCCTATAATACTAGTGTATCCCCTTATTGTTACGGTTGTGCCCATGTAGTCTCTATATTGTTATTATTGTGCCCCATATAAGCCCACTATTGTTATTGTTGTACACTTACATTATTATTGTTATGTATGCTTTGATTATATTGTGACCCTTTAGACTCCTATATATAGAAAAGACGTTTTTTCATTTGAATCCTCGAAGAATTGTTCATTTATGTGATGTAAAGGAGGTTGTCCCCTCGAAGAGGCTTATTTTGAAGTCGTTGATCTATCTCTTTTGTGATCTGGTTACATAACAGATTACCGAGATGTTTTCAAAGGAATCAATCAATTTAAAATGAATCCTAATGAATCATTTGAGGATTTTTCTAATCGATTCCTTCCCTTATGTTATGAGTAATACAGATTGGGATTTCCTTAAAAGGAAGTTCGAAAGTTTGGTTCAAATCCCTTTACCTGGTGAATCTAAACCCTTGGATATTTGGGTGCCTCCTTGTGATAATGTTGAAGTTGGGAAATTTAGAAATCAGGTTCCTGATCTATTTTCACGACCTTCTCACACTTTCCCTGATTCAGATCCAATGGAGGAAATCTTGGAATGGTTCACAGAGTCCAAGGTGAAGGCTAATCCCTTAATTTCTCCCGATGGTATTAACACTCATAACTCTATTCTTAAATCTGATTTGAATTCCTGTCATCCTCTATCATCTCTTTATCATGATCCCTTGCTTCATGATTTTCTTGATCAACCTATTCCAAATCTAAACTGTGATCAGGTGCAAGGTAGTCACTCTTCATGGGTAGAGGAGCAGGAAAGTGAAGAATCTTTTGATCTTTCTTCTCTTTTCAAAAATCCTCTGTGTCAATATTATGTTCTTCCATCCTTGATTGATTTTGAATCTAGAAATCTTGCTGATAAATACAATGAAATTGATTTTCCTAATCACTCTAAAGTCTTGGGAAACCATCATTCCAATGATGATGTTTCTATTGATGTGCATGGTGAAGAATGCCCAATTGCACCCACTGATCTTTTAGTTTCTCAATAAGTTTTTTTTTTGGAAGTTTTAGACCTCAAACTTGATTCGATCCAAGAAGATTTTTTTATGGAAACTTCCTTTTCACCTCACTATCTCTTGCATTCTACTATTTGCAATGCATTAACCTCAAACCTGATTCGTTCAGGGTATTATCAAATTAGAATGAAGATTGAAGACATTTCGAAAACAATATTTAGAACTCATGAGGGTCATTATGAATTTCTGGTCATGCCTTTTTGCATTACCAATACATTTTCCACATTTCAAGGTTTGATGAATTCCATTTTCAAACCCTTCCTTGGAAAATTTGTGTTAATATTTTGTATGATATACTAATCTACAACGAGTCTTGGAAGGGTCATGTTCAACATGTTGATAGGCTGCTAAAACTATTGGAGGAGAAACAATTATATGCAAAATCTTCCAAATGTTTATTTGGAGAATATCTGGGTCATATGTATATCATGAGGGTGTTAAGGTAGTCCTCATGGTCGATGGTCGTGGCCATGAGAACTTGCTACCCCTTGGGCGATCACCAATCTACCACTACCACTTTGTGATGCAGATTAATCCCTCTTGTAGACAAGAGCGATCTCCCTAGTATTCTACGAATAGCTAGAAACAAACATCCATTTGTAAGTCGTTTTCTCTAGATTATTTGCACTTCAGAATTATTATAAACAAAGAAAGAGGACATGCCCCTACCTTGAAATCCAACGTTCGGTGCAGTCTTTTATCCAGTCGCTCCAAAGAGGCTTCTTCAGTAAGTAGAACCTACAATCAAAGACAGACAAAAGAATTAAAAGCACCTGCAACATATAATAATTAAGAACAACTAATCTAACTTAGTGATCAAGGAGTCTAAGTATTGAATTATTCAAATAAGCACAAGAACAACTCAATGAGAAAAGGAGATCGATATGTCTTATCTTGAATGAAAGAGTAACTTTACAACCTAATGCCTTGATGTTGTACAAGTTCCTCCCAGGGTCCTAAACAATCGTTCCTCCTTCAAATTGAAAAACCTTCCTCTCTTTGAACTAGTATGAAGTTATGGACATGAGTGTGTGATCACTCTCATACCAATAATGACTAGTGTAGAGAGTATGTTCTCTTGAGAATTTCTTCAGCAACTATCATGTATGTCTACCCTTGAGACTGAAACATGAGGTCAATTTATAAGAAAATGGAGGTAGTTTCAGTGCCATGAAGAGGGGGATGGATTCCTCTCATGAAGGGATTTGAGCTCCATGGACCAAGGGATAAGCTCCATGAGTGGAGGGATAAAGATCCATGAGTGGAGGGATAAAGCTCGCACTGATCGCACGTCTAGAAGATTCTAGTTGGGAGAATATTCGACCAGCTGGGCTTCTAGAACTTACTTTTTCCTTTATTTGACTGTTTACGGAGATCCGCAGGTTTTATAAGCAGAATGTGCGGAATCTGCCACAGGATATAGAACAAATATCTGTGGATTTGCAAGAAAAGGCTAGGAAAAGTGCAGAGTTAGACTTTTAAGGGTTTTAATGAGTGTTTCTCCAATTCCAAGACTTGGTTTAGGACCATTAGGGTTTTTAATTTCTAAGGGAGCAAAATATAGGTAGTGATAGACCTATATGGACAGTCAAATGTCATAGCGACAAAATAACGTGTAACAGATTTCCCCCTAAAGTGTGAAGTCTGAGGTTGTTATGAAGAGTGAAGTGATTTATCATTCCAAGGATTGGATTACGGACACACCGATCGAAAACTTATAAAAACATTCAATGAAAGCATATATATATATATCATCATTGAGGTAGACATTCTCATACTCAGATCAAAACTAACTAAATGTTCTGGTACATATATGATTTTAATATTACATCAATAGTAGACACAACATGGGTGCAACCATCTGTCATAAGTAGTCTACTGTATCATGAATAATAAAACTCCTCGAAGCCTCAATGGTGGAAACTAGATCCAGGGTCTTGATTTCCGCTTCCCGAACTAGTATGATTCTATCCATGTGATTGATTGTGTCGAAGTCGAACATGGTAGAAACCACTTGATTACCAGTGAATGATGTAAACTGTTAACAAGTGTGAGAGAAACCACCAATAATGACAATGGCTCTCAAAGTACTCAATACAACCCACGAAGTGTGAATGAATGATTTGTAGTCGAACACTTCACAGAATCATTCGATCAAAGGTCAATGATGCAACCTGTCATCAAAGACGAGAAACCTGCCATTAGGTCATGCAGATCCCAAGGTACTGATAAGATTCTAGATCAACTTTCTAGATGATGAGTTGTCGTCGATAGAAAGTGACCCGTCGCAGGAAAGCCTACAACACGAAACCATTAGATCAAGTTTTGAATAAATATTTGCAAGTACTGACTCAGGGATGGTCAGCGTGAATGGAGACAAATGTTTGCAATGAATGGTTTATTTGAAATGTCTCTTGAACACATAACGACATTGTAGATGGTTTGGTAACAATTTTCCTAAAGCTAATACCCAGAAACTGGTTGAAGACTTTCAATGTGGTTTGATTAATTGTTAGACAAAGGATTTTCCCAACCCAGGTACAAGTGTAACAAAAATGTCGTGTTCAAGAGTGGTATACTGCTTTTAAAACAAGGGTGACAACTAGATTCCTTTTCTTTTTTCCCCCACACCATTGCTGGTCTGAGAATTCTCTTGCATAGATCACATTTGCATAATTAGAATTCTCATTTTCAGAATATGAATGAAAAATGTGCATATATTATATTTGCATACTTTCAAGTGATTTGTGCATAGATTACAACTGCATAGTTTACATTCTAGAAAAATCAATCGTAGATTTAGATCAGTTTCTTTGATTTGAATTTACATGTTTTTAATGCTTGTTTTAAAAACATAAAAATAAAAATTGGAATTGATTAGCGTTAGTTTTTCTCGCTGAAATTAGTGCATTAGAGAATTTGTTCTATTTTCTCTTATTGATAAATCTTTGCATTGTTGGAAGTGAATGGAACCTCTCTCCTTACTTTAGTTAGGATTCATCGAATTGAAAAGATTACATTATCATATTCGATTGCATTCAGTTTTGGGCCAGGTCATAACACCATTGGTTTCATATCCATTTACCTTTTGAGTAATAACAACCAAATAACACAACGTTTAATAAAATTCAACAAGAAATTTTTACATTTTCTAGGGCTCTTTCCACCAATCTAGCTTAGGCTAGTGCTTTGGAATAGGTTGTAGTTAACTTTGCAAATCAACTAAACAAACAATAGTATCTTGCGGTAAGGAAAAATTCCAATTGTTGCAATTGTGCTCTAGGAAGCTCTTCTTAAAAGAGTCAAGCACGAGATCATGTCAGAACCAGTGATGTAATCGTACCTATCCCATTGGGAAAGATAGAAGATGTGCACGTACTAAAAATGGTAAACCTCGGATAATTGTCGAGGAACCTGGGATCACTTGTTAGCAAACCTCAAATTTACCATGTCGAGGAGCTTTCAAGGGGATTGAGCTTGGTACTCTGCCCTTGCGTATATATCAGATTGTAGACTGTTCCCCCAGGTGCATTTGTCTCAGTTGGTGACCTTAGTGGTCATAATCTTTAGGATTTTTCCCAAGGTGACGATGGAGGGAAGGTCCCACTGTACATGGAGTAGACATTGACTAGATTCACTTGGACTTTCCAGAGGGTGCACTTTACTTCGAGATGGCATAGTGGAGGTACTTGCACCAGACTATTTCATTAAGCAAGTTGTCAAGGTAACTATTCCGACCACTAGTTTTTCACATTGATCTTTGCGACGTTGGATTTCATCACCAACTAGTGATTTCACTGTGAAAACATACTGTTTGTGTGTGGTTTGACTCCTAGATTTGATAGCGTGTGTTAATTTGTTTGTTTCTACTTTTTAGAGACCTTAGGTGTCGATTGTGAATTTGAATTGTTAATAAAATTCACTAAAGTTGAATCTAATGGAAAATGTTCCGGAATTTACCAACCAAGAAACCCCTCTTAATGAGAATCCTAGTACTTTTCCTTGCTTTGGAAATGTTGGTCCTCCTTATATGGCTACATTTTCATTACATGGATTTACCATAGGTTATTTTCAACTTCGTTGGCCTCAAATACTCAAATTGTTCCACCTCAACTAAATGCTTCACCTCAACAGAGTTCACCATCTCAACATCACCAACCTCATGTTGACCCTTTACCTTCTTCTCCCAACATCTCTTCCTCCCTTTCTTCTTCTTCGCTTGGTAAAAACCTTGATGCTAGTAACCAGGTGGCTAAGAAGAAGAATAAAGGGAAGAAGAAGAAGAAGCAAGATAAGAAAGAAGGCAACCAACCAACTATGGTTGTAAGTGTTAGTAATGTTGAGGAAACCTCCAACATACATCGTAAACCCAAATACCCTTGCAATCTTTGTAAGGGTGACCACTTCCTTATTAATTGTCCTATTATTCCTAAGGTCTTGGAAGTATGGTCAGAAAAATCCTATCAACTTACTGTTGATCCATCAACCAATGATTGCCAGGTTCCTGGGAAAAAGGGTAAAGTTAGGTTTCCTTGTAGGTTATGCAAAGGGAGTCATCAAACTCACATTTGTCCTCACATGGATGAAGCCTCAAAATTGTTGGAAAACCTTACTTTTGCATAGCAAAAACTTCCAACTGGTTACCATTAACTTTCTCCCAACCTACCGTCAACCGATGAAGTGATTGATATAATTCCAAGTACAGTGAATCATGCTCTAACATTGAAGAGTGAAAATCATATCACTCAAGTTGATGATCCATTAGTTGATCAAGTGGTCGACTTGAATTCACATTCGGTCGATCCCACTCTCCCTGTAGAGAGTGAAATTCATACCGCTCAGGTTCTTCTTGTTACATTAGATTCTTCTACGTCAGGGGGCATTTCACCTGTTTCTTCAGAACCCCCTCCAAGTATCGAGGTCTTTTCCTTTGATTGGAATAGATTGACAGAACCTTGTCTTCCTTCCTCCATCCCTTTCCAAATCATTGTGAAGGCTTGTGGTAAGAATGTGCGTCACACAAATATAGATGAAGGTGCTTCTGTTAGTATTTTATCCTCAGTTGCTTGGTAAGCTTTGGGTTCCCCTTAGCTTGTGCCTGTTACACATAATTTTTCAGCTTTTAACAGAACCATTAGTGAACCTTTAGGGATCCTTCCTAAGTTTCCTATTACCTTGGAAGGTAAAACTGTCTGTATTGATCTTATGGTAGTCCGAGGCCTCTTGGATTTCAATTTTCTCCTTGGGCGAGATTATGCCTATGCAATGAAAGCTGTCGTATCGACACTCTTTCGCGTGATGTATTTCCCTCACAATGGAAACATTGTGACTGTAGACCAGCTTTCGTTTGTTAATCTTGATTCGACTACCAACCATCCGACATCCCTAAATTTTCCTTATACAGAAGTGGTATCTACCTTGCCACGGGTTAATTATGTGGCAACTAGTCCCATGTTTTCAGTTACCGATGCAAGCGAGCCTTTCACTGTTTTCTCGACTTCCTTTGAATTAGATCTGATAATTGACATGGAAAACCCTATGGGATTATTTGAACAAGATGTTCTTATCCCTATTGAGTCCCTTGACATGTGTTCCTTCCATAGAACTATTCTTCCATCTGATGAAGACCTCTTAGAAGCCATGATCGAGGTGTGTCCCAAGACATGTGTGTCTTCTAGTTGGAAGCCATGATCAAGGTCCATGAGGATGGTTCTTTTCCTGTGTCAACCTCGTTAAAAAATGAATCAGACAATGATGATAATTCCTTTTACTGTGTCAACCTCGTTAAAAAATGAGACAGATCCTTATGAGGAGAGTTCTTGTTACAGTGTCAACCTCGTTAAAAAATGAAACAGGTTTCCATGAGGAGAGTTCTTGTTACTATGTCAACCTCGTTAAAAAATGAAACAGGTTTCCATGAGGAGAGTTCTTTTCCTGTGCCAACCTCGTTAAAAAATGAAACAGGTCACCATGAGGAGACTTCCTTTTACTGTGCCAACCTCGTTAAAAAATGAAACATGTCTTTGAGCATAGTTCCTTTTCTTGTGTCAAGATTGTTAAAAAATGAAACAAGTTTCCATGAGCATAGTTCTTTTCCTGTGTTAAGCTTATTAAAAAAATGAAACAATTCCTCTCCTAATTGAGTCGAGTGTTTGATTAGATCTCGTAAGTGTCAAGTCAAGTCTTTCATCTGATCTTGTAAATGAACCTTCATTCCATCCAGCTATTAGTAACCAGTAGTCTACTTAGTTGAATGAAATGAAGCTTGGGGGGCATATGCTCTAACAAGTTACGCTTGGGGGGCATTGAAACCAATCTCAAGCACAATTTTCTCTATTTCAAGGTTGTGTAAAAATGAAACCACTCTCAAGCACAGTTTCGTTTGTTTCAAGCTTGTGTAAAAATGAAGCCACCAACAAGCATAGTTTTCCTCTGTTTCAAGCTTGCATAAAAATGAAACCTATATCGAGCCCATTTCGGTTATTATTTTCAAGACTTGTTAAACTCACGGAAATCCCGAGATTATTTTTCTATCTTTCATTCTCGTAAAACATATGAAAATGCCGAGTTCTTTTTGTCTTTTCCTACTCATAAATTAAATTGAAAGTCGGCCAACTGAGTATACTTTTATCACTTTTTTGGGCTCTTTAAAATTACGAAAAAGCGAAACCCTGGAGTTCTCTTTTAAGCCCTTTTCAGACTCTCTAAATATGAAAAGATCACCGAGTATTTGACTATTCGAACTCGTTAAAGGAAATGAACATTTGTCCCTTCAGTATAAGTTTACCCCTTTTCCGGAATGAAATGGACTATTTACAAAAAATGTATACATTGACTAATCATGGTTAATAAAGTACTCTCCTATATTATTTTATCATTTTTCGGACTTGAGAGACTAAATTTACGAAAAAGTACAACCACGGAGTTTACTTATGTTTTTTTTCCGACTCCCTAAAACTGAAAAACAACGAGTTTCTCCTATACTAGACTCGTTAAAATTTAACAGTAAATGACCTATCGATTACAAACAAGAATGAACCACTCCTTCTTAGGGTTCGATTTTAATACTAAGATGGACTCATCCGAAGGATGAGCTTACACAACAAGCAAATGTTATCCTCCTCAAGCTTTTAAAAAATAAAGAGGTACTTTCCAGTAATGGTGGGGGAAAAAGAGAAAAGGAATTCAATTGTCACCTTTGTTTTAAAAGCAGTATACCACTCTTGAACACGACACTTTTGACACACTTGTACCTGGGTTGGGAAAATCATTTGTCTAACAGTGAATCAAACCACATTGAAAGTCTTCAGTCGATTTCTGGGTATTATTTTTAGAACAATTGTTACCAAACCATCTGCAGTGTCGTTATGTGTTCAAGAGATAGTTCAAATAAGCCATTCATTGCAAACATTTGTCTCCATTCGTGTTGACCATCCCTGAGTTAGTCCTTGCAAATATTTCTTCAAAACTTGATCTAATGGTTTCGTGTTGTGGGCTTTCCTATGACGGGTCACTTTCTATTGGCGACAACATATTATCTAGAAAGTTGATCTAGAATCCTATCAGTGCCTTGGGATCTGCATGCCCTAATGGCAATTTTGTCACTTTCGACGATAGGTTGCATCATTGACCTTTGATCGAATGATTTTGTGAAGTGTTCGACTACAAATCATTCATTCACACTTTGTGGATTGTACTGAGTACTTTGAGAGCCATTGTCATTATTGGTGGTTTCTCTCACACTTGTTAACAATTCACATCATTGACTGTTAATCAATTGGTTTCTACCATGTTCGACTTCGACACAATCAATCGCATGGATAGAATTGTACTAGTTCGGGAAGAAGAAATCAAGACTCTGGATCTAGTTTCCACCATCCAGGCTGCGAGGAGTTTTATTATTCATAATACAGTAGACTACTTATGACAGATGGCTACGCCCATACTGAGTCTACTATTGATGTAATTTTAAAATCATTTATGTACCAGAACATTTAGTTAGTTTTGATCTGTGTATGGGAATGCCTACCTCAGCGCTGAGGTAGGCATTCCCATACACAGATCAAAACTAACTAAATGTTCTGGTACATAAATGATTTTCATTGAATGTTTTTATAGGGTTTCGACCGGTGTGTCCACAATCCAATCCTCGGAATGATAAAGCACTTCACTCTTCAGAACAACCTCAGACTTCGCACTTTATAGGGCAATCTGTTACATGCTATTTTGTCGCTATGACATTTGATTGTCCATATAGGTATATCACTACCTATATTGTGCTCCCTTAGAAGTAAAAAACCCTAATGTTCCTAAACCAAGTCTTGGAATTGGAGAAAAGCTCATTAAAACCCTTAAAAGTCTAACTCTGCACTTTTCTTAGCTCTTTCCTGCAGATCCGCAGATATTTGTTCTATAGCCTGTGGCAGATCTCGCACGTTCTGCTTATAAAACTCGCGGACCCCCGTAAACAGCGAAATAAAGGAAAAAGTAAGTTCTAGAATCCCAACTGGTCGAATATTCTCCCAACTGAAAGCTTCTAGATGCACGATCAGTTCGAGCTTTATCCCTCCACTCATGGAGCTTATCCCTTGGTCTATGGAGCTCAAATCCCTTCATGAGAGGAATCCATCCCCCTCTTCATGGAACTGAAACTACCTCTATTTTCCTATAAATTGAGCTCATGTTTCAGTTTCAAGGGTAGACATACCTGTTAGTTGCTGAAGAAATTCTCAAGAGAGCATACTCTCTACACTAGTTATTATTGGCATGAGAATGATCACACACTCATGTGCATAACTTCATGCTATTTCAAAGAGAGGAAGGCTTGTCAAACTGAAGGAGGAACAATTTTTCAGGACCTCGGGAGAAACTTGTACGACATCAAGGCATCAGGTTGTAAAGTTACTCTTTTCATTCAAGATAATACATATGGATCTCCTTTTCTCATTGAGTTGTTCTTGTGCTTATTTGAATAATTCAATACTTAGACTCCTTGATCACTAAGTTAGATTAGTTGTTCTTAATTATTATATGTTGCATGTGCTTTTAATTATTTTGTCTGCCTTTGATTGCAGGTTCTACTTACTGAAGAAGCCTCTTTGGAGCGACTGGATAAAAGACTGCACCGAACGTTGGATTTCAAGGTAGGGGCATGTCCTCTTTTTTTGTTTATAATAATTCTAAATTGCAAATAGTCTAGAGAAAACGATTTACAAATGGATGTTTGTTTTTAGCTATTCGTAGAATATTAGGGAGATTGCTCTTGTCCGCAAGAGGGATTAATCCGCATAACACACTCCCCATCGCAAATAATTGCTAACCACTCCTGATTGTACTCTGAATATTTGATTGGATGATTAGGGTAGAATGTTTGTTCCTTTTATCCTGAAACCCTAACGCCTTTGTATCCTCATATTCTACTTCTCATTACGAAACAATTGCAGCAGGGGAATACCACTACCACTCTCCATTGATAATAATTGCTAACCCCTCCTGAATGTATTCTGAATATTTGATTGGATGATTAGGGAATAATGCTTGTTCCTTTTATCCTGAAACCCTAACATCTTTGTATCCTCATCTTCTATTTCTCATTATGAAACATGGAAATACACGACTGGGAAAAAAGAATTAATTTATTTTAACATCCACTAGGCTAAAGGTATAGCTCGAGAGCGTTTAATGGAGTCAAGATTTTTCACATTTTGACAATGCAGTCTAGTTAATAGGGGTTTGACTCAATGTAGTATAACTCACAATATTTGATATTTTGACATTTTTTTCAATGGGAAATATTGTGTTTTGAATTGTATATGGCAAGAATTTATGTTATGTTATAAAATTTTTGGTTGAAATTAGGTGGAGTATGTTTTCACCCGTTAGTCTTTTTTGTTATTTAAAATTCATTTTTGAATATATGAATTAATTTAGCCCCATAAAAAAATATTGGAGCATTCAAATTGTGCAAAGTTTATAGATCAAACTTGTTATTCTAACAAATTACTATTGAATTCTAAATAAAATTGACTAAAATCCAAAACTATTTTCAACAACTACAACAACATTTATCAATATAATATGTTTAAATTGTATAATCATAAAATTTCATATATTTTTCAAAGCATTTAACCCATTTATATATATATTTAAAAATTTATTTTAAATAAATACATTTCAAAATCTAAATAAAAGAAATTAAAAAAATATTAATTAAATTATCCCTATTTTTATTTGGAAGAATCTCAACTTCTTTCAATATTTATTTATTTTTTAATGCTGACTAGAATTTAGTTTTTATATTGAATTAAATTATAATATAAGATGAAAAAAAATATCTTTCCAACTATAAAATATTGTTATTACAATTATATGAAACTCAACTAAACTATTATCATAATCATTATTCTGATCCAACTAAACCTAATTAATCAACCAACAATATAATTATTAAGATTTATAACAAAATATTAATAAAATTTCAAAACGAAGTTTTTATATAACCAAAATAAATAGATTTCCAAGTTAAAACTAATCTTTGAGATTAGTCCAATATTTCGAATAACAACTCCATCCATCATTATAATATCCTGAAAAATAAAATTATTAAACAGTAGTATCTCGATTCGCACCTCAACGCAAGTCATCCTAATTATTCACTCGGACCTGCTTTGAGTGCATCTAGCCTCTTCCGGATGCATTTTCTTTAACTCTAAGCATCCATCTAACCTCTTTCGTGCACATTTTATTTAATTTAAGTATTTTTACTGCTAAAGTCTTTATGCACATTTAATTTAATTTAATCATAGCATTTTTAAGGATATTCTCAAATCCCTGCTCATAATATTCATTATGAAGCATAAAATTGATTTACCATGCGAGGATATGGAAATAGGTACCAATCCATCTATCAAAATGAAGGAGTTCTAGATCAATTCTCATTTTTCAAATTGATTGAAATCTGATATAATATCTTTTTATGTACTTTGGATTTATTTAAATGATTTACGCATTTTGGAATTTTGTTTTATTGGTGTATTAATATTGTTTGCACGAGTATGTAATATACTTTATAGTTATATAGTGAAGCATTAATGATTGCTAAGCAGTAGTAGAGAATAAATATAAAGCAATAACATGAAATAAAATTTCAATAAAGAAAGGTAATAAATGCAAACCATTAATGCAAAGGAAGGTAATAAATGCAAATCATTAATGCTTATTTAATGCTAAATAGTAACAACAATTTTTTTGTGGTCTTTAAATGTAAATAATTTATGGTTTTGTTATGTCCACATATTTAGTGCTAGGGTTGTAGGGAGCAAAGTATATGTTTTAATTTATATGTTGTCAAAATTTCTCAACAATCTTTATGTTACCATGAATAGGGGGAGCATAGAGACTCTCTAACATATTGTAATTATTCAATACTTTAGAGTGTTGAGTGGGTTTTAGAGTGTGGGGTTTTTTTTTAAGGATTTTCTTTCGGAAGTTGTCTAATGGTTGTATGCATGTGTGTTGTTTATATTGCAAATGTTGTTTATTTGATTTCTACACAATCTTCTCATATTGATTAGCATAGGAAATATATTGCACATCTTTTTTTCTTTTCATTTGATATGGAGAGCATGTCTAGATTATAAATGGATAAGTTTGATGACATTAACACTTTGAGTTGTGGAAGCTTAAAATGGAGAATCTTCTCATAGAGTGAAATCTATGGGTTGTAATATTTGGAACCAACCCCTTTGTTATGAAATATGAAGAGTAGGTGGTGTTGGAAAGGATGGAAATAAGTCTTATTAGACTCTATTTGGCTAGCTTGGTATTATTGACCATTTTTAAGAAAAAATGCAATAATTCTCTGGAAGAAGTTGGGGCATTTGTATTAAATTAAATCACCGCTTAATAAAATTTTCTATAGGAAAAATTGTTTGCCTTGAGAATGAATGGGTTATGGTGATTCTATCATGGAACAATTGAATGCATTTAATACTATTGTAGCATAGTTGATCTCAGTTGGAGTGAAGATGGATGACGATGATTGTTGTGCTTGATGAGGTCATGACTGCTTTACTCTTAGGGGATGCAGAGCAAAAAAAATTTGAATTTGTCAATGAGGCCTTGGTTGTTCACAGATGATCAAAAGTGAAAGGAAAGAAGAAATAAAGTGGTAGATCCAAATATTGTGGGAGATATAAGTGTCCTTGAAATTCCAATGCAGAACATTCAAAATATCACAAGGTTGGGCATTTAGAAGAGTTTGCAAAGAAGAGAAAAATAGTAATAAGAAGGGAAACAATAATTACGATGTCGAGTCTTAGAGATATTCTTAAGAGTATGGTGGATATGCCTTTGTTATAGCTTTTACAACCCATGTAAGCTAGAGTGCATGTTTAATAGACATTGGAGGTTCCTTCCATATGACTTCCCATTGACACTAGTTTTCAAGTTATGAGAAATATGATTGTGGGATGGTATACCTTGGTGATGACTCTCCTTTAGTATAGTTGGTTGTGGTAGAATCTTAATTAGATTCCCTGATGGAAAGGTAATGAAGATTAGTGGAGTTTTACACATTTATGGTTTGGCACAAAACATACTCTTAGTAAACACACTTAATGATGTGGGCGTGTTGATTGTTTTTAATGACACAAAGTGTAATATGGTCCAAGGAACTATGGCATTTTCAAAGGGTGTTTTTGTGGACAATTTGTTCCATATTGATGCATGTGTTATTTAGTGTAACAGTGCCTGAATTTCTATAGTGGAGAGATCTACAAGCTCTACACTTCACGATTACAACCTATATTTAATTTCGATGGTCACGCTTTTTGTTACCTAAATAAACCCTTTCTTCAAATAATGCAGTGCTACAAAAGATTGGTCCATAGAGTTGAGAAGTGACTATGACCTTGAAAAATAAAAATCTTGTTGATGGATTGAAAAATTGTGCCATTGAATTTGATTTTTGCAAGCATTGAATATACATAAAATAAAGTTGTTTTCAACTTAATTCTAGTTCTCATAAATCTTTTGGGTTGCTGGAATTAATTCATTTTGATGTATTTCTTCTAGTTAAAGCTCTTTTGATTTCTAAGGCTTGGTATTATGTGTCATTCAATTTTAGAAGGACATGCATATATTTTCTTATAACTAAATACAAGGTTTTTTTTTTTGTTTAAGGACTTTCAAGCTCCCTTGAAAAATCAAACAGATAGGAAAATTAAGGTGTCAAGGACTGATAATGGTGATGCGTTTTGTTCTATATACTTTGATAAATTTTGTAAGGAGAATGGAATTGAAAGATATAAGGCAACTCCATATACTCCTCACTTTAACAAAATTGCATAATGGATGAAGATAACTTTGATGGAGAGAACTAGGAGTATGCCTGGTGAAATCAACTTAGAGGGGTTTTTGGGCAACAATGGTTGCTACTGTATGTTACTTGATTAATTAGTCTCCCATATCAACTCTTGCAATAAGACCCACATGGAGGTTTGGACTAAAAATAATTCCTCACTTCAACATTATTCATTCATTTTGTTGTGAGACATATGCTCATGTGGCTAAGAAGACGCAATAAAAGTTGGATAACAAGGTTATGAAATGTATCTTCATCAGTTATGACATTTGTGTGAAACAATACAAGCTTGGGGATCCTATTATGTAACAAATACTTAAGCTAAAATAACTAATGAGGGTGCACACCATGTACAAAAAATGTGATACAACTCCAGGATACACAAGAGATATGAGTTATAGAATAAATCTTTAAAGAATAGGAAAATATCCTACAAATACCACAATACCTTCACATATCCAAATAAGAGGTTCTTTGAATAATGATTACATTCACACATTGCATAAAACAATTGATTCAGATTTAATGGAGGAACAAAATCAAATACAAATTCAAACAAAAATAGAGAGTTGCAAAGAAAAATGAACTTCAATTCATTATTAACAAATATTGAAAACTATTTCCATGCAGAATAAAAATAAACTAGCTTGGGAAATGGTATCTTATCTTTGAGAAGATATGTGCAACTACATGCCTCTGAACTACGTTACAATGAGGCTCGAATGCATTTTTATTATCGAGAAATAAGAGAAAAACCTAAAAATCCAAAAACCTAACCCTAAGAGATGAAGCGCTGAATGTTTGTGGGCCCCATTGGGGTTAGTTGGTACACCAAGTTCCCAGGGTTGGAACATTGGCATATAATTTCCGTTTGATGCTTACAATACTTCATTAGAAACATCTATCCAAGGACTGCAACTTTCAACTGCAAACCCCTTTCATAGGTTAATATTTTTACCATTTTGCAAAAAAAAAAAAAATGTTGTTTAGGGCCTTAAAATGGTTCAGAAGTTCAGACCCAAAAAATTGCGAAAAATAGTAAATTGTGCCACAATTAAGGAAATTGAAAGAAACAATGTTGGGGGTCCAAGTGGAATAGGCAAGTGGCCACCAATATCCACCTGGATCAACCCTCCCTCCTTAGGAAGCAATGGTCCCCATCGCATTGAGTTTCTCCATGAGATGGGGAAACTTCTGCTGAAGTTGGTCCCTAGTGAGCCACTTGCCCTTGTGCAGGAGTAGAACAACTTTGACAACCCGATACATTTGGATCCTCTATCGGCGAGTGTTCTTGATCTGTGTGTCCATGATCTGATCAGTTATGGCTTGTTCCATGTAGTATGGGTTGAGCTCTGTTGGTGTTAGTTGTTTGAAAATGTTATATGTGTCCAACAATGGTGGAAAGTATGGTTGAAGGAGATCCACATTGAACATTGGGTGCAGGCCAAGGAATGGGGGAATGTTGAGCTCGAAATTATTATCTCCCATAGCCTTGGTGATGGTGTAAGGCCCATATCAGAGTGGTCAGAGCTTTTGATGGGCTCCGACAAGATGTTCTTTCTGCAAATGCAACCAAAATTTGTCGCCAACCTGAAACTTATGTGGCACCTGATGCTGATCATGTGGTTGTTTGTACTTGACATTAGATTTATCCAAGATGTTGTGAACCTAATGTCGAATGTGTTGGATGCGTTCAAAAAACCTGGTTGCTTTATCAGCCTACGAATGTACATGTTTTGATTCAGCCTGTGTAGTTGCATGAGGCATGTCAACATCGATCAGACACAATGGTTAAAATCCTAGACCCACTTGAAAGGGGTTGCAGCCCGTCGAGATATGGAGAGCTTTGTTGTAGCTGTGCTGCAGATAGGGAAGGCTCTCATCCCATGTTCGTGGATGCTTAGAGTTGTACATGCGCAATATGTGCACAATCATCTTGTTGACAACCTATGTCTAGCCATCAGTCTGAGGATGGAATGCATTCGTCTCGGTGAACTTGGTGTCCAATAATGACAAAAGGCTTGATCAGAATGTGCTCAAGAACTTTCTATCCCGATATGATATAATGGTCTGTGGGATCCCAAAATTCACCCATACTCATTCAAAGAAGAATTTGGCAGTGTCCTTTGTTGTGATACTCTTTGTTGGAGCAGGGTCCCTTGGGGTACAATTTTGGTAAAGTTTTGTCTATATTTTGTTGTGCGAGTTGCACGAAAGAGTGAAAGGGGCTTTGGTTGGGCTCAAAGTCTCTTATTCAATGTAATGGGTTTAAAGGAAAAACCATGAGTCTCAAACCACGATTTGAGACCATGGTATCTGCGTGTCTAAGTTAGTATAAATATGTAAATATCGAGTCATGAAAGAATATCTTTGTTATCTTATGGTTATTGCTTAAGGATTTTAGACTTAAGTCTAGGTTTTTTAGTAGAAAGGCTCCTGCTGGCTATGTGCACAAAGACCTAAGTCTTGGCTGTGTGTGCAGAAGGATAGGTTGTATTGAAGGGATGAATGTATTGAAACTGTTAGATCTCTTAATAAAGAAGACTGTTTTGGCGAAATTTGGACTGTTATGCGATTTCCTGTTATGTATCTGTTATTTTCTTTGAGATTGGAATCTGCTATGTGATTGCATATTTACTTTTGTTAGTGATTAACTACATCTGCGCGAATGAATATTGTATATTATGCATGAATATCAACTGATGAATAGGTTTGATTGAAGTATATCAGTTTATTGTGCGCAAATACCTATTGAAGCATTCTATGATAATCTGAAAAGAGTTGATCTGTTGATGCACACATATATATATCATATGTTATAGTGCTGTTATAAGTCTGTTTAGGGCTCCACCTTAGATTCTTCCTTAGGGTACGAAAACCTGGTTCCAACACCACCCCATACGGCTTCGGGTGAGACTTTCATCTGCGTAAGCATGCCAAAAGGGTCAGTACTTGGAGGGTTTGTTAGTTGCGTTATCACTCTGAACCTGGGTCAGGACCCTTCAAGCCAACAAATGGTTCCATTGCCGGGATCGGGTTCATTTTGAGGGAGAATTAATGTTGTGGCATCCTACGCAGAACAAATTACAATATTGGCTTGATAAAAAGATCCTTGAATTCACGATCCAAGAGAATAGAAGTTCTAAATTATCTGCTGAAGATTGGGCACAAAAGTACATTTATATAGAGGTCCACGAGATATTCTTTGCTTCCTTTGTGACCAAGTTGGATGAGTGGTTGTCTCGATTGACTGAATTTAATCCCTGCGCAAAGGACGATGCAGTCACTCAGTGGACTCCAGAATTGGTGCAACAATTAGAAAAGACTAGCAATAAGATTACCCGCGCGATAGATCATTGGATCGATTGTGTTTTGGGAGGATTTGTAACCAAGTTTTCTTTTGATCAGTTTATGTCTTATTCTGAAGTTGAAAGAAGACAGGTGCGAGTTACATAATCACTGTGACATACTATGTAACCAGATGGGATGAAGTTAAGTCGGTGAAGGACTGTAGTGCAGACACTGCTGCGCACTTCATCTTTGAGAAAATTTTGACTTAGTTTGGATGCCCTAAGATTTTGATGAGTGATCGAGGTACACACTTTGTGAATGAAACTATTGAAACTCTGACAGGAGAATTTCATATTCGAGGTACACACTTTGTGAATGAAACTATTGAAACTCTGACAGGAGAATTTCATATTCGAGGTACACACTTTGTGAATGAAACTATTGAAACTCTGACAGGAGAATTTCAGATTCATCATCAGAAGAGTACTCCATATCACCCATAGGCGAATGGTGTGGTGGAAGCTTTCAATAAGATATTGGAGATTGTGCTCACTAAGGTTTTCAATGCTAACCGGAATGATTGGGATGTGCGCATACCTGCGGTTCTTTGGGAATATAGAACCACATGCAAGAAGTTGACAGGAAAGACGCCATTCATAATGGTGTATGGGCAGGAAGCTATCATGTCAATGGAGTACATTGTTCCAAGTCTGCGCATGCCTTTTGTGCTCTAAAATTATGATACCAAGGGGCATTACCATGGTATTAGCCCACAATATGGAGCGTTGTATTGTCTATTTGATTCCGTCCAAGAATACCATCGGAAGTTGTGTGGTTTTGGCTCATGGTATTGGTAAAGGCTAAAACTATATAAGGAGAAGAAGATCATAGTGAAAGAAGAAGGAAATGTCTGGGTATTGAATGGATACTTCACTCTGAAGTATATCTACATGGAATGGGTTACATTTTATGGATAGATCTGAATTAATAATGCACCTATGAATAAAATTATGGATCGAGATCTCTAGACCTGAAATGACTGTGTATTTTCTAGATCTATTTATGGAATGTTTAGATTTGAGATGTGGCGAATATTTTCTAGAGTGAAGGGTAATATCTGAGCTGTTTATCTGTTCTAAAGAGTTACGCAGCCCTGCAAAGTTTGCAGATCTATAAGCAGGTTTGTCGCAGTGAAAGCGCGTATATACACGAGTTAGTCTCAGCAAAAGCGCGTATGGAATCTAAGGTCAATTCTGAAATAGTTGCAGATATATACACAGGTTTGTCTCTGTGAAAGCGTGTATATACACGGGTTCAGTGAAGTAAAAGTGCATATGAAATCTAGGGTTTTGCTGAAGTGTGCGGAACGAAAAGTCTGATCTGTTTTGCAGTATTACTGTTGTCTGTCAATGATGTCTTCATACAGATCTGGGTTGTTTGAATATTGATTATGCTGTTGGTTGATTATGATTAAAGATCAGTTGTTGGTTGATTGGTTGATGATTCTATGAATGAATTGATGGGGTTATAAGTTTCAGTTTGATGTATGTTCTTTGAGCTTAAATGCGTGGAGTGGGTCCAGTCTGAAAATATGATGAAAAGAGGCCTACAAGTTGTGTTGTGTGGAAGCTGTTGGATCCAGTATGAAAATTGATGAAACGTGGTCCATGGTGGTGCTGAGGGTCGAAGCCTTTAGTAAGGGGGTTGTAGCTCCCTTCCAGTGGTAGCTGGTAAATGAGATCAGGGGGTAGTAGCTCCCTTCCAGTGGTAGCTGGTAAGCAAGATCAAGGGGTAGTAGCTCCCTTCCAGGAGTGGCTGGTAAACGAGATCAGGGGGTTGAAGCTCCCTTCCAGTAGTAGCTAGAGAACGAGAGAAGGTTGTAGCCTTCTGCAGGTGAGTGCCTACGTGCTGGTATGAGTCTGCGCCAGTACATGATTGTAAGTAGTTTTCTTTATAATAAATATTGAAGGCAGAGACGACAACAATAGTGGTTTTCTCCCAAATTGGGTTTCCACCTTAAATCCTGGTGTTCATGTGTGTTGCTTATGTGTGATGATTTATTCTGTTCTTACTGCACATGCTTATTGCTTACTAAACATCTAATGAATGAATGATGCACTGATCTAAGTAAAGAATTATATGCATAATAAGATCTCTGGTAATATGCAAGTTTTCTTAAGGATATCCACGTGTATACGCGAGTTGGGTTCATTAAATTCACGTATGGAATTTAGTAAAGAAAAATTAAAAGTTTTGAGTAAGCTCTAAATACTGATTCATCCCACCCCCCCTCTCAGTATTTTTCCCAACAATTGGTATCAAAGCAGGTCCTTTTGAAGGAGTTTGATCACTTGAAGGAGATCCGTCACAATGGGAAGGAAGCAAAAGAAGAAGGCTACTCAAAGAAAGAAGATATCTCAAAAAACATGTACAACAGAAAATGAAGAAGATGAAACATGTATTGATTGTTGTTCTTGTGATTCACTTTCTTGTGCATGCAATGGTGAAGATAGTGAAAACCAAAGTGAAAGTAATGTTATGGATCTAGAAGTAGTAATTGAAAATCTCAAGATTAAAGTTGAAAATCAATAAAGACTATTTAATGAGAGGGAATCTATCTACAAAGATATGATCTATAGAATTAATGGAAAGATAAACAAGTATCAAAGGCTGCAAGATGAAGTAACCAATCACAGTGAAGGAATTGAAGCATAAATCATCTCTCTTGAAGCAGATCTGGAAACATCAAATAAGAAAAATGAAGAACTTCTACAATCATTTGAAGAACAAGAAAATGGGTTGAAAGAAGAGATTCTAAAATTGAATGAACAAGTAGAAGAAGCAAGAAGGGTCGAAGAAAGTATGAAGAAGCAATGCCAAAAATTGGAGGTTGAGGTAAACATTTTAAAAGGTAAATTAGAAGAAAATGATAAATTCTTGAGGTTTCAAGATAGTACTAAGATTTTGGATAGTATTATTAGTAGTCAAAGGTCTCCCTCTATTAAATTTGTTCTTGGTTTTCATGAAACTGTGAAAGGAGAATCTAGTTCACAAGACAAAGCTAAAGATTCAAAGGATATCAATGCAAAACTTGAAGTGTTTAAAGAGACAAAAAGACTACCAACAATCATGAATTCTCAAAGGAAATCATTTGCTCCTAAATATAGAAGTATCAATCGATTCTCTCCTTTGATCAATAATGTTGAATGCTTTATATGTCATAATTATGGACATGTTGCAGCCAAGTGCAGAAGCAAATTGTTTCAGTGAAAGACAGATAGACACTACGCAGAAAGACAGTCAGGTCCTAGGTACCCAGGTTTCTTTAAGGGATATTGTTTTTCATGCAACAATTTTGGTCATAAAGCAGTTGATTGCAATAGAAGAAAGATTAGAAAAACATATTATGATCCCAATGCTCCCTTTTCTGGTCACATAAGATGTTATGCTTGTAACAAGTATGTGCATGTAGAAAAATAATGCAGGTTAAGTATGATGAACAGATCTGAGAAACTGGAGAATTTCCAGCAAAGCTGGAAAAAGAAGAAGCCCCAGTTAAAAACATAGGGAATGTTGACCCTACTGCAGTCATCCGCTTCTAAATTTTACTTCTCATAATGACTGCAGGAGTGATGTGAGATACATTATATGGATCAATAATGTATCATCATAGGGGGAGCAATACATGGTGATTCCCATGGTTGGTTTGATAATTCTGGTTATTTATATTTCTGACAGTGCATCTGATGTGAAAACAGAAGATAGGTACGAAATGTATGGATTTGTGAAATTTTATGTATTTCACATTCTATACGCAGGTTTCATAAACTAAAGCCGCGTATACACGCGAGTTCTGTTGGAAATAATTGCGTATTTTTTTCTCTGATAAGAAAAACAATGAATCAGACTCAAGATCAGTTTCTGATAGGCTGCTGACAGTTGTAATTTTCTTGATCTAATGTTGATGGTTTCAGTCTGCTGATATGATATGGTCATACTTGACTATGAACATGTAACACCGGTTTAGGGGGAGCATTAGCCTAACTACTAAAGTTGCATTGTTGGCATTGTGTTTGCCTATTCTTGTGATGATCATGTTAGAATGATGTTGTCATGATGAGCCTTGATTGCGTTTTGCAGAAGAGTATCTTTATTTTCACACATGGATTTGATGCAAGTCTAATGATTCAGATATAAGGAAAAAACATGCAGATTTTGTTGTTGATGAACATCATGATTATATAAGACCTTGGTAATAACAGATCACATGATTGCTTGATACATATTGACTATGATGAAGTTGTTTCAGTATGATAATTATTCTTGGCAAGAATATGATGTTGCTGCAAAGATCCTGATGTTGCTTACTGATGTGCTTATGCTACAACTGTTGGATGACACTTGAAGACATGGATACATTGTCTTATCTTTTTTCTCCAAGATATTTTTTTTTGATACAAGTCTATGGTGTTTTCTCATGCTATATGGTGCCACTCTACTCTATTTCATGATGATTCCCAAATATGTTTCTACAAAGGGGGAATGGAAATTTCACCTTGATAAAGACAAGAGATTGAGTTGATAGTTGATTTCTACAGAAAGACACTATGATGCTGGAATCATAGACCCGGTCATAGGTTGATGATATTATTGATAGACAAGGTTTGGCACTGATAGGTGCAGCTGCGGTTATGGTAATCTTCCAATTGTAAACCATATAAATGTTACAATAAAAGACTTCGGAAGATTGTTGAAAGCATTGATGTTGTAATTGATGAGTCTCTCTCTCAGCTCCAAAAGGGGAAATACCAACAACGAATGAAGATAATGGTGATGTATATCTTCTTGCATCAAATATCAACAATATAGAAGGTGAACCCAATGAAGCAACAGAAGAAGATCTATCTGAAAAGGCTCCATCCAGATGCGGATTGGGCTGGAAATGTTGATGATCGAAAAAAGCACTAGTGATGGTGCATTCTTTATGGGGCCCTGATTAGTATCTTGGTTAAGCAAGAAACAAAGTTCTATTGCCTTATCTACAACAGAAGCAGAATATGTGGCTGCCGCATTATGTTGCACACAACTACTTTGGATGATGCAGACTACAAGACATTCAAATCAAATATTCTCCTCCCATCTCCATTTTGTGTGATAATACAAGTGCCATTAGTATCTCAAAGAATCTTGTTATGCATTCCAAGACCAAGCACATTCCTATCAAGTATCACTTCTTACATGAACAAGTGCTTGAACAAAAGGTTAAATTGGAGTATGTTCTCTCCAAAGAACAAGTTGCTGATATATTTTCCCAAGAAAGCATTTGAATATCTCCGACAGAAGCTGGGAGTTGTCTCTGCCTCTCAGAAGATCAAATCTGCTTAATTTCAGAAGATTAAATTAGATACGCGGATTGCATAAATGATAGTCACGTATATACGTGAGTTTATATAAATAAAATTGCGTATGGGTTTTTCCTGGAAAAATTTTCTGGGTCAGCATTTCAGAACAGTTGCGGTGCTGTTGGGTCTCTGGTGATGTTCCAATTCTCATATTTCTGTATCATTCTCTGATATTTTGTTTTTGATGAAGATGCCTTGATGATTTGCTGTTAAAAGTGTTCAGGATGCTCAAGCTAAGGGGGAGCACATGTCCTGTGGAAAAGGATGCACTGTTGGCATTGTGATTGTTTACCATGGCATGATCTCATGTTTGAGATTCTTTGGTCTTGGTTATAAAAAGTCATATATGTAATTTGATGAAAAGGTCATGTTGAGACCTATGATGTAAATTTATTATATTTTGTCATGTAAGGACTTTTTCAAATTTGTAAACCCACTTGGTTGGGTAGTTCAGTCAAAATTTGTACACCCACTTGGTTAGGTAGTTGAGTCAAATATGTAAATCCACTTGGTTGGATCATTGATGTAAGTACGAGTCCTTGGTGATAGGAAAGGTCATACTCGATTGAGTTATTTAGTCATGTACTTCAATGAAAATTCTGTCTGAAGTTTCAGCATGAACTCAGGGGGAGCATGGTAAATTCGGCGCACAACAGATCTATAGAGCTCATCTTTCTACAAGGAAGAGAAACCTTGTTTTGGTCCGCCCTTTGCCCTTGATGTCAAAGGGGGAGATTATCTTGGTGTTTGAATAATGGTTATGATTATTGTATTTATCTGTTATGGTGATCAAACACCATCATGGTTGCCATCAAGTCCAAAGGGGGAGATTGTTGGCAATATGATGCAATGTGTTGTCCTTGATGGCAACCTACTTGATGATTTTTTCCTTGATGGAAACCTACTTGATGATTTGCCTATGATAAGTAACCTATGTGTTAAAGATGTAAAGATGATGTTTCTACAGGTCTGTTCAGATGTGACAGAGAAAGGAATTCCAGTAAGTGTTAGAGAAATGATAAATATAATATGTCACAATGTATACGCTACTTTTGTGAAGACAACCCGCGTACGGATGCAATGTATATGCTACTTTTGTGAAGGCAACCCGCGTATACATTTAGGGTTAGCATATATGCAGTTTTTATGAAGAGAAGTTGCGTATACACGCGGAAACGAATGCTCCAAGTCACGTATGCCTTTTGTGCTCTAAAATTATGATACCAAGGGGCATTACCATGGTATTACCCATAGTATTGAGCGTTGTATTGTCTATTTGATTCCGTCCAAGAATACCATCGGAAGTTGTGTGGTTTTGGCTCATGATATTGGTAAAGGCTAAAACTATATAAGGAGAAGAAGAACATAGTGATAGAAGAAGGACATGTCTGGGTATTGAATGGATACTTCACTCTAAAGTATATCTGCATGGAATGGGTTACAGTTTATTGATAGATCAGAATTAATAATGCACCTATGAATAAAATGATGGATCGAGATCTCTAGACCTGAAATGACTATGTATCTTCTAGATCTATTTATGGAATGTTTAGATCTAAGATGTGGCGAATATTTTCTGGAGTGAAGGGTAAGATCTGAGTTGTTTATCTGTTCTGAAGAGTTGCGCAGCCCTGCAAAGTTTGCAGATCTATACGCAGGTTCGTCGCAGCGAAAGCGCGTATATACGCGAGTTAGTCTCAACAAAAGCGCGTATGGAATCTAAGGTCAATTCTGAAATAGTTGCAGATATATATGCAGGTTTGTCTCTGTGAAAGCGCGTATATACACGGGTTCAGTGAAGTAAAAGCGCGTATGGAATCTAGGGTTTTGCTTAAGTGTGCAGAAAGAAAAGTTTGATCTGTTTTGCAGTATTACTGTTGTCTGTCAATGATGTCTTCATACAGATCTGGGTTTGAATATTGATTATGTTATTGGTTGATGATTCTATGAATGAATTGATGGGGTTATAAGTTTCATTTTGATGTATGTTCTTTGAGCTTAAATGCATGGAGTGGGTCTAGTCTGAAAATCTGATGAAAAGAGGCCTACAAGTTGTGTTGTGTGGAAGCTGTTGGATCCAGTATGAAAATTGATGAAACTTGGTCCATGGTGGTGCTGAGGGTCGAAGCCTTCAGTAAGGGGGTAGTAGCTCCCTTCCAATGGTAGTTGGTAAACGAGATCAGGGGGTAGTAGCTTCCTTCCAGTGGTAGCTGGTAAACAAGATCAAGGGGTAGTAGCTCCCTTCCAGGAGTGGCTGCTAAATGAGATCAGGGGGTTGAAGCTCCCTTCCAGTAGTAGCTGGAGAACGAGAGAAGGTTGCAGCCTTCTGCAGGTGAGTGCCTACGTGCTGGTATGAGTCTGCGCCAGTACATGATTGTAAGCAGCTTTCTTTATAATAAATATTGAAGACAGAGACGACAACAACGGTGGTTTTCTCCCAAATTGGGTTTCCACCTTAAATCCTGGTGTTCATGTGTGTTGCTTATGTGTGATGATTTATTCTGTTTTTACTGCACATGCTTACTTGTTACTAAACATCTGATGAATGAATCATGCATTGATCTAAGTAAAGAATTATATGCATAATAAGATCTCTGGTGATACACAATTTTTCTTAAGGATATCTGCGTGTATACGCGAGTTGGGTTCATTAAAGTCGCGTATGGAATTTAGTAAGGAAAAAGTAAAAGGTTTGAGTAAGCTCTAAATACTGATTCACCCCGCCCCCTCTCATTATTTTTCCCAACACACCCAGTATGACTGCCACCAAGCCAGGAGAGGAACCCGCTGCGCAGGCCGCTGAGACCCTTGCGCTAGCCCAAACTAAGAAGGGACAATCTTTGGGGTCCCGAAAGTCACCTCGAGAGAAAACCCCTAACCCACTCTCCACTATGGCAGAGCGCCAAAAGAATCCAATGGTAGAGTTTCCAGAGACCTTCATGGAGGAGTAGGTGGTAGAGATTGCAAATCCTATCTCATAGTTTCATGCCTATGTTGTATCGCGCAAAGCTTCAGTGAAGGTCGCTAAGGACCTCGATAAAGTCCATTCCTATATTAGCATGCCTTTGTTGCTAGAGAACATACCTGTGGAGGGCGATATGTTCGCTAAAATTCCACTGCTCAAGATGGGGGATTGGGACCTCGCAGATCAAGAAAAATTTCCCGAGCTCGCGCTTGATATGTATTTAGAGCACATTTCTTATGATGATGGCGTCGTCAAGGTTGAGCCAATGCCCTAGGTGTTGGGCTTGCACAAGTCAGGATTGTTAAATCTGATACATATCCCACACTTCGAGCGCAACTCGATCAACAATATGTGGGTGAAAACTGCTCGCACTAATTCATGATGATTGTTTATGGCTCGGGGAGTGCATACCAATAAATGTCGCGCTGATCCATTGGATCACCGACGTGCCTGACCAGGGCGGGGACCCTGTGGCTGCATTCAGAGGAAATGTTAAGAGAAGAAGGTTGCTGACAAGGTAAAGAAGGATTACAAGGTGTCACGCAACACCTGAGGCTTTGTTGTCAGCAAGATAAGCGACCCTGTGGTTCAATTTGGAACAATTTTCCTTGCCTGCAAAATGATGAGGAAGTGCAGGCCAAAGGAGGTCCCAACACATGTCATTGCGCTCGTCAGGCAGTGCGAGAAGGGTGTCCAGTACAACTGGGTACAGTATGTATGCACAGAATTCCTGGAAAATTTGCGCGAGGCACAGGAGGAGGGGAAACACTTCTATTACACTTGGCTGATACTCCTCATCGTGCTCATCGGCTGGAAGACCCCAGAATAAACGCAGTTCCCTGAGATCGAACTAGAAATGTGCAAAGCCGTGCGCTATGCAACATTGTGGAACTCTAAGATTCCAGCAAGAATCACCAAAAATAAGATTTTATGGGTACTTTTTGACTTCTGTTTATGTCAAGCAATTCAGTCGAAGCCAAGGTTGTCCCAAACCTTGTATGAGCAATACAAATTGATCGCAGATTTCAAGGCGACATTCCATAATGTCCATATCCGCGCAAAGGGCGATGTAGAAGGCATATGGTATGATTTTCCATACTTGGTCACAGAAGATGACCTAGTGTGCATCACGATAGAGTGGTCGCCTGCTTGGTTGGAGCTGTGCATCACCGGGGGTGCATCATCATCAATTCTCAAGACTCCGATGAAGCCCAGAACCACAAAAGAATTGTAACAAAAGGGAAAAGATACTGAAGTAGAGCTTACGCCGACCACAATTGGTGAAACAATTGACTTAGAGAAAGAGACAAAACCTGAAAAGAACAGTGTAGGTGCTGAGGAGACTGAGGCTCAGACCACCAAGGGGACTAAGCGCGGTTCTCATGCCATGGGAGGTCCACGCAAAAAGCGAAAAAGGGTCCAAAATATTCGGCATAGAGGACCTCACCCTGACCAAAGACGATTTTAATGAAATTGAAAATACAGTAAAGTTAGAAACCGAAGACATGTGGAAATTTATGGAGGCGCAGTACAAAGTTGCACTCGAAGGTGTGCAGACAGGGATTCAAGAACTAAAAGTAAAAGCAAGCCTGATTCAAGCGAGTGTAGCGCAAGCGAGCCAGCTTCAAGCAAGCGTGCCTCCTTCCACCGCGCAACCAATCAAAAACGTGTTGCCTTCTACTGGGGATAGCTGCCTGATCCAGTTCCCCGCGCCTGCCATCAGAGTAGAGTCGTCGAGCTTGCACAAGACTCTGAGATCTTGTGGTGAAATCAACGTCGACCTGGTTGTGTTACCAGCCGGTAAGCTCCACATGATCCATAGCATGATTGTGGATGAGTGACAGTATAGAGAGGACCGTGCATACCACACTGCAAATGAATCACAACAACATGCATCAGTTCTACAAAAAAAGTAGCAGACATCGGAGGAGTTGTGCCACGTAGCTGAGGCTCGGCGCGCCACACTAGAAGCCAAGATCGACCAAGACTGTGGTGACCTTCCAGAGGTCCTTGCCTCGGTTTCACCTATAGAAAAATTAGAAGGCTTGGCCACTGTGCTTAAGGAATTGCGCAACGAAGTACAGAATGTTCGGGTTGAGTTCGAGCAAAAAATTGCTGAATTGCAGATGAAGCTCCAACCGGAAACACCTCTAGAGGTCAAAGTGCCGTAGAGGTCAAGGCCGCTACATATATCATATCAGCTGCAGTAACATAGTGTGGCCAATTATTGGATGAAGCCATGGGCATCTGGAATTCTGTTCAGAATGACCCAATGGTGTAGTAGCTGAGCAATGAATTGCACGTGAAGGAGAAATAATTTGCAGATATCCAGATGGCGACACCTACATTGGTGACAACACAGAGACTTTCTCACATTCATGAGGGCAAGGCAATTCAAACAGAGATCAAAGATATGTACCGCCAAGAGCAGGTTTTGGAAAAAGGATGCATCCATGGGCTCAGGAAGCCCTACAGTTGTCACAGACTTTGGATGGTTCCCTAAGGAGCCTTCAGCAAACCCGACGCAACACCAATCTGGCAGCTAAAGGGCTGACAACTATGAATTTAGTGGATGAAGCACAGGGTGCTGCCGCGTAGAGCATCGAAGTGGTCTCGCAGCTAAAGAGCTCTGTCGAAGAACTCAAAGCAAAGATGAAGGAGACCACCCCACAGTGACTCGGGACGAGTCACGAGTTTTTATTGGGGCCTTGTTGGAGCAGGGTCCCCTGAGGTACAATTTTGTTAAAGTTTTGTCTATATTTTATTGTGCGCGCTACGCAAAAGAGTCAAAGGGGCTTTGGGGTGGGTCAAAGTCCCTTATTCAATGTAATGGGTTTAAAGGGAAAACCATGAGTCTCAAACTATGTGGTATCTACGTGTCTAAGTTAGTATAAATATGTAAAGATCGAGTCATGAAATGATATCTCTGTTATCTTATGGTTATTGCTTGAGGGTTTCGGTCTGAGTCTAGGTTTTTGAGTAGAAAGGCTCTTGCTGGCTGTGTGCGCGGAGACATAAGTCCTGGGTTTATGTAGATTCCGCTCGCTGTGTGCACAGAAGGATAGGTTGTATTGAAGGAATTAATGTACTGAAACTTCTAGATCTCTTAATAAAGAAGACTATTTTTGCAAAATCTAGACTGTTATGCAATTTCATGTTATGTATCTGTTATTTGCTTTGAGATCGGAATCTGTTCTGTGATTGAATATTTACTTCTGTTAGTGATTAACTACATCTGTGCAAATGAATAATGTATATTTTGCATGAATATCAGTTGATGAATAGGTTTGATTGAAGTATATCTGTTTACTATGCAAAAATATCTTTTGAAGCATTCTGTGATAATCTGCGAAGAGTTGATCTGCTGTTCTATTAATATGTTGATGCACACATCTGTATATCATCTGTTGTAGTGCTGTTATGTATGTTTAGGGCCCCACATTAAATTATTCCTCAGGGTGCGGAAACCTGGTTCTAGCACCCTCCATACTGCTTCGGGTGAGACTTTGATCTGCGTAAGTAGGTCATTGCCGAAAGGGCCAGTAGTTGGAGGGTTTGTTGGTTGCGCGATCACTCCGAACCTGGGTCAAGACCCCTCAAGCCAACACTTTTCTTGCAGGTTGCTAAGATAGCCATCTTAGAAAATTTGTCCATGACCACAAATACACAGTCATTACCATGCTTGGTAGAAGGGAGGCCAGACATATAGTCCATGGAGATGGATTCCCAGGGTTGGCCAGGACTAGGTAGAGGGGTGTACAAGCCTTTCTTTTTTATGGTTTTTTGGCGATGACACAGGCAGTGCAGGATCTAATATATTTTCCAACATCCTGTCAGAGTTTGGCCAATAAAAATAATTTTGTAGTATTACCACAATTTTCTCCACACCAAAGTGTCTCGTGACCTGACTATAGTGTGCCTCCAAAATCATCTTGGCACTCTTGATCGAAGGAACACAAAGGTGTCCTAGGTAACATAATAATGCATCCTGGAGGTGGAAGTTTGGAACTTGCTTGCCAATCACTAGCATCTGGTAGGTGGTGGTGAAATCTGGATCATTTTTGTATATTTGTGGCCATACCAAAGTCTCATGGCCACAATATTTGAGGACAATGGTTAGTGCTGTAACATGGGGCCAATTGAGGAAATCTGTAACATAATTGGTGCTTCCCTTCTTATATTTAATGTTAAAATGGAATTGTTGTAGATATGTGGAACACTTTTGATGGCGACTGTTTTACAACTTCCTCTGTGTCTATATAAACTGAAGAGGTCAGTGATATGTGTGGATGATCGTCTCCTTCCCTAGAATATAATGTTTCCATTATCAGAAAGCTTGCATGATGGAATACATCTCTTTATCATAAGTGGGGTATTTTCGGATTGTATCGAAAAGTGTTTCATTTTTATAGGCCATTGAATGCCCTTGCTAGGTGAGAACTGCATAAATAACATAGTCGAAGGGGTCCATCTCAATTTCAAATGGTTGTTGCAGGTCTGGCAATGTGAGTACTGGTGCAGAGAAAAGATGATGCTTCAACTCAACGAACACATTATATTGGGACTTAGACCAGAAAAAATTTGATTTTGCTCTGCCCTTGATAACTTGAATCAATGACCAAGTGATATAAGGTACCCCAACACAAAGCTCCGATAAAAATTGGCAAGGCCCAAAAAGGCGTGAAGCTCTGTTAGAGTGGTCGAGGATGACCAATCTCAAATGACTTGGATCTTAGCCGGGTCCACACACATGCCTTGCTCATAAATTATGTAACCCATATATTGGACTTAGCTCATGCCAAAGGTGAATTTCTCCAAGTTGGCACATAGCTTGTGTTGTCATAGGGTTTGAAGGACCCATTGAATGTGCTGCAAGTGCTCTTCCCTTGCTCATCAATTATGTAACCCATATATTGGACTTAGCTCATGCCAAAAGGTGAATTTCTCCAAGTTGGCACATAGCTTGTGTTGTCATAGGGTTTGAAGGACCCGTCGAATGTGCTGCAAGTGCTCTTCGTAAGTCTTACTAGAGATGACGATTTCATCTAGGTATACAACCATGAACAAGTTGGTAAATGGCTGCAATATGTCATCCATTAGCCTCATAAAATTTGGAGGGGCAATTTTCAACCCTAAAGGCATAACCAACCACTCAAAAAGGCCCTCCTTGGATTTGAAGTTGGTCTTCCACACATCTATGGGATCTATTGGAACTTGGTGATAACTCGACTTGAAATCACTATTGGTGAAGTACTTGGCCCCCTCATGCTGGTCAAGAAGGCCATCCATCCATGGGATTGGATACATGTTCCTGATAGTGATTTTATTTAGTTCCTAATAATCAATGCAAAGTATCTAGGTCCCATCCTTCTTGTGTACAAGTGCAATCATGATTCCATAAGGTGAGGAACTTGGTCATATGTTCCCTTTTTGCAACAACTCCTAGATCTGCTGCTTGATTTCTTCATTTTCCATAATAGAGCGACGATATATCAACACATTTGGTAGGGGCGCTATAGGAGTCAAATCGATCGAATGCTTGACCTTACAGTTCAAAGGTACCCCTTTGGGCGAGGAGAAAGTGTTTGATGTATTATTCCACGACCTTATCCACCTGCTTCTACCGCGTGGTGTAACTCTTCTTGGGGGCCATGGATGTGGCCATGATCTTCCCCTTACTTTGAAAGAGGATTAGAAAGAAAACAAATTTCATGGTCTGGGAGATGATCTTACAACATTGCTTAGCAAAGACCAAAGAGATGGTAGTAGGTGGGGCTACCTCCGGTATCCTGTATAAGTTACTGCCTAAAGTAATAATAAAAGTGCAAGGCCTGGACTCATACACAACATGTCACTTCCATAAATATTGTTGGACTAATAACACATCATAGACTTCAAGAGTAGCAACATCACAAAATATCTCATCAGTGAAGGGCTTGATGTTGTAGGGAAGGCGACACTATTGGATGACGCAGAGATATCATCCTTGATGGAGCCACTCAATGGTGTATGGTTGTAGGTGTGGTGTGGTGGTAGGGCCAACTGTTTAACGACCTCCGCTGAGATGATGTTCTTTTGGCTTTTGTTGTGAACAATGAACTGTAGCAGAGACCCCTGTGAGTGGAAGAGACACTCCTCTTCCTCTAGATATTTCAACTCAACCTTCTAAACCTTGGTGGTGGAAACGATGGCGTTGGGCTCTGCATCAATAAGCTATTTTCCTTTGTCATTCCCCTTGTTGGATTCTGACTCATAGTCATAGCATGCATCTGAATTTGAAGCCTTTAGCTTGGCCACCGGTTACTGCTTTGCGCAACACTCACTTGTGTTGTGAGTGGGGCTCTTATGGAACTCACACCAATTTCCTGTTTCCTTCCTTGTCTTCAGGGTGTTGTTCTTTTCTTGAGGCTTTTATGGGTTGTCCTGGGTCACCCCACCTTGGCTCTTTCCTTTGTTCTGTGGTTTGCGGGCACATTTTCCTTGCTTTGGATTTTCATATCAAAACTCTCGCTTCTTCTGTTTAAATTTCTACTCGATCTTGATAGCATATCAATATGTGGTGCCAAACGAGGAGATGTCCATGAACTTCATCTCTTCCTTGATGCATTTGTATATAGTCGTGGTACTTGAGTACCAAATGTCGCTCAGAATCCTTGAAACCCAACTTCATGCGAAGGGCATGAAAAATATTTATGGACTCCATGACATCTCAGTCACTTCCCAGTTGCAGGGTGGTCCATTTTATGTACTTATCTTTGTAGCTCTTGACAGGGTAATACTGTTCCTTGAAAGTATCTCAGAAAGAATCCAAAGTAGGATTGGTTGACAATAGTGAGGTTCCCTATTGTCGCTCTACTCACTATAGGTTTCCCACCAGTCCTTGATGTGGGGGGTAGCCTTGAGAATTTCAATAGTAATCTTTTCCCTATTGGAAAAATTATGGACTAAAAAATATCCTTCCAAAATATTCAACCATTTATTTATGACATCTGCATCTATTTGGCCTTCAAATACATGAATATCGAAGTTAACTTGTACCTTGAATGGGGTGGCACCCCCGAGGTGGCTTCCGAATGAAGATGCATCACCCGTTGATGCCTACTAAAGGATCTGGGAAAATTTATTTGTCATTTCATTCCATTTTCGCTCGAGGGCTTCTTCGAGAAATATTTTGAAAGGATCTCTTACTCCCTCATCTTTCTTTTCTTTGGCCATGGGAGGTTGTCGGGGTCGTTGAGGCTGGTCTTACAAGGGTTCAACTAGTTCAAGTCCTAACTCCTTATACCCCAACCTCGTTGGGGACATGCACAAAAAAACAGAGAAAGAGCACACTGCTCTAATACCACAAATCCATTTTTAATGCAGGAATGAAATGAAATACATATTAAAATAGAAATACAGAGCTACAATGAAAACTGAACTTCAATTCATAATAAAAAATACTAAAAATTGTTTACATTCATAATATAAGTGAACTGGCTCGAGCGATGGTAGCTTATATCTGAGAAGAGATGTGGCGACTACATGCCTATGAACTATGTTACAATGAGGTTCGAAGGCCTTTTTATTATTTAGAAACAAGGTAAAACCATAAACATCCAAAAACCTAACCCTAGGAGATGAAGTGACAAAAGTATTCACCTGGATCAATGCTATTACATATATAGTTACCCCATTATACATACAATTATGTAATATTCCCAATTTTCCACAAGATAATTGGAATATTAGAGTTCTTACTTTTCATAATTAGTTAAGTAAATAAGAGGGTGGAGGGACCCACAAACCATATCGATGAATAAAATCCACTTTTGATATGTGTATGTGGATATTTTAGATCTAGATCTACATTATGGAGTAGTGGAGCAGCTTCTTAAATGAAGGAAGAGTGGAGATCATGGATCATTAATGTGGAGATCTTGGAGGAGGTCAACTGAGATCATGGTGCATTCAAAGTAAGATCATAAAGCACTTATGATGAGATAGTGGAGGAAGTGGTGCATCCAATGCACACATGATGGAGGGAGTGGGAATTAAATGCAGACATGATGGAGATCATGGAGAGACAACACATTCTTCATCGAGGCTAGCGGCCACATGTGCAGCATAGTTATGAGGTGGGCCAGGGCTATGGAAGGCTCACAAAGCATATAAGGGAGATGAAGGCAACAATATAAGGCAGGCTTTGTATTATTATTTTTGATCTGTTTAGATCTAGATTTTTCATTTGACATTTCTATGAACGCTTATGCTGTTTAGCTAAGTCTGCAGTGTTGTTTAACACACGGGTGTTTCCGAGCAGAAATCCCACCCTTACCCATGGGGGACTTCTAGTGCCTACTTCGGGAAGGTTTCTATTGAGCTCCATACATCATCAAGCATTGGTGCCACATTCAACCACTCTCATAGACACATTTAGTCACAGGATTAACACATTCCTGCTTCAGGGTTTGAGAGGTGGAGGTTGTTTCTAGCACTTCAGCTAGGAAACCAGTGGAGGATTCATCCTTTCACCTTGTGCTTCATGTTCAACCTTTTGAGAGTAGCAAATCTATATCCGACATTCAGGCCATCATATTTTACCTCCATGTAGCAGCAGTCCCCTCAAGGATTGTGCAGTCCAGTCTTGTAGATCTAAAGGAGGAAGGAAGTTTCCGGTATTTCAGCTGGAAATCCTGTGAGGGACCATCTCCTCACTTTGCATTCACTATTTCCACCGTTGTTGAGTTGATTTTCAATATTTAGCAGCAGGCTGGAGAGCCTCCCTCCTTGACAGCGCAGTTTTTGTCAAGTAGTTGTGTAGCAGCAGCTGCATTCAGTGGAGAAGGTTGGATGAGCTAGATCTTGAGCTTCTAGCTTAAAGATCTAGTGAAAGGATCAACCGTTCTTTCATTGAGTCGATTGTATAACATTGCAGCCATCTATTCTTTAGTTCATGTAGCAGATCTGCGTACCCAGTAGTGTATATGTGCAAGCCCAAAGAGGGTAATTTTCCTATATTTCTAGATATGGAAATCCCTTTCTAGGTTATCTTGGGTATTCATCATAGAGCCCGAATCTAAAGTTTCAACATCATCAGAGCTCCACAACTGCCAGATCTACACTTTTATATTTTGCCGGCAGTTGTAGTCCCGACATTTGTAGCAGGGACAACACAGTATTCCTTCTAGCAGTCCAATAGTTACGCAGTCCCTCTTGTGGGAGCATTTCAGGGTCGTTCTAGGCCATCTCTTTGGCTTGAGTGTTTCATATTTTGAGCACTGCTGTACTTTCATTCCACCTCCTATATAATAAAATGGCTCAACTATTCTGTACGTTTTTATGGTGTATTTAGATTAAATATTTGATTTTCTGTAGTTTCAATTATTGTGTTTTTGTATTACTGCATTCTCCCTTTTGGGATATTATAGTGGTATCAAAGCATGATCTTTGGCTCAGCTTGTGGGCACTTCATCTTTTGCATCAAAAGAAGAAGCAGATAATAGAGATCTATCATGAAGGAGGATTGTAGTTTTGCCACTCTTCTCTTTATATCCATGCAAGATCTCTCCAAGGAGGTCAATCAAATGAAGAGAGAAAGGCAAAGGAAGGATCCAAGAAGATTGGATGAGGAAGCTCCAAGCACTTCCTATCAGCAAAAGAAGCAAACAGAGAAGCAAAGAGCTTCACATCATTCTACTAGATCCACTTCCTTTGAGAAGGAAAGGGAATGGTGTGAATATGAAGGAGACTTGGGGCATGAGACCCTAAGTAAATATCTGTCCGAGTACAAAGCACAACCTAGAGCTCTCAAGGAGAATCTAACTCTCCAATAGTTTTTTCAACTAAAAGAGGAGAGGAGATCCCGAAGCAGCAATAGAAGAAAGAGTCATAGATTCTTATTGCCTACATTTGATGGATCTTCCACAAGAACATTGAGGGCTTGGATGGAAGAGATAGCTACATTCTTTCTGCAATATCCTGTAGTAGAAAGAGAGGCCGTGGAGATTGCAGCACTGCACCTAGAGAGTGAAGTAGGAGATTGGTGGTTCAGTTATTTGTCACATATGAAAGTGTCTGCTTATGCAAATTTTATTCTAAGACTGAAGAAGAAGTTTGGTAGAAATAAACCAGAGACATCTCACATAGTGACATCTCCCATCATTGAGGAGATAGTACATGAAGAGCCTAATGAAGATGTCCTCATTATCACTCAGGAGGAGGAGCCCCTACCACCACCACCAGCTGCAAATGTACTCACATCAGGAGGAGGAACACTTGCATCTTTGCAAGATGGTCTTGAGCTCTTGACATTTGGAGCCCCATGCATGATTCATGAGATGCATGAGGAGGAGGAGGCAGATACCAGCGCTGGTACAGTAGAGGAGATGCAACCATCATCATTAACAACAGTTGGAGAGACCATTGCACCGGTTGGAGGAACTCTTGTAGATGTGCAAGATGTTCCTGAGATTCAACTTGTGCAAGGTTTGCACATACTTTCATCTCATATTATTTCAATACCTCATATTGAGATTTGTGAGACCGTGCCATAAGGGCAAGCACATAACCAAGGATTAGAGCACCTTGCTGATTTGGAGCAGAAAATTATCACTGCATAGAGGACCCTTGATTTGATCAAGGAAAAGATGTATTGCTATCCCAGTTTGTCATGGTTGAGCTACACTCAACACTTTGTGTTGAAGTGTGGAGTTGCAGAAGGTGGGAGGGGCACAATCCTATTCAATACAGTGCCAGACTATGAGTTTAGCGTTGTATATGGCCATGAGACAACACATGTATCACCATGTAGATCTATAGTGTTGTCACTTAGCAGCAGTGATGAGAAGAGGGCCCCATTATTCTTAGAGAATTCTGAAGGTAGCTTCACTCATGAAGCACTGGAGGGACATATGATAGATGGTAGACATCTTGTGATGGAGAGTACTTTCCATTGTCAAGATGAAGTTTTCTTGATGAGCTCCTCACAACTCAAAGAGGAGATTCTACCTACAACATGTATGGAGCCTTATGGGTTCCAATGGGCCATTAATGAGAGGCTCTCATGGAGAGACCTCAATGGAGGTGCACTTCAACATTTCATGGAGTGCAAAGCTATTTCATATGGAGGATGTGTTATTAAACAATGGGTGGATACCAAGATTGAGCTTGGCATGATTCATCATCCACATTGGGATGAATGGATCCAGATGAGGAGCAGGTGGTTGCCTACATTCTTGTAGATCTATGATACCAGGAAGCAAGAAGCATGGCTGTGTTGGTTGCTTTTGGGTGAGTATGGATACTACTCAACCTCTCACATTTGTAGGATCCATGGCATGTATATCATTGATGACATGTAGCAACATGAGGCATGGTTGCGCTAGTTGTTGATGAGAGATTTTGGACATCTCATGATGTATCTTATGTCCTTGTATTTGCTTTTGTTTGGGATATGCATTAGGGGAATTTTGAGGTCTAAAATGGGCCTCCTAAGGAAATTATAAAATAATAGTGGAAAAAATGAAATAAGATTTGATGACATCATCAAATTTTAGAGGGAAAAATGAAAAAAACTATTTTTTCAACTCATATTTTCAACTTATCTCCCAAATTTTTTACTCAAATTTCAAGCAGGAGTACTCGTTGGATTCGAAATTTAATTCTTCATCCAAGAAGTACCCATGTTGCATACTTTTGATGGGTCCTACTGCACGAAAAATGAGAAATACATAAAAAACGTGATTGTAATCACGTTTTTTTATGTATTTCCCATTTTTCATGTAGCAGGGTTCATCGAAAGTATGCAACATGGGTACTCCTTGGATGAGGAATTAAATTTTGCATCCAACGAGTACTCCCACTCGAAATTTGAGTAAAAATTTTGGGAGATAAGTTGAAAATACGAGTTGAAAAGTAGTTTTATTATTTTATTATTTTTTAATATTTTTACCCTTTTATTTAAAAAATGGTAAATCATCCCCCATGGTTGACATCATCATCTTGAATCCTATTGGTTGTTATAAAGTTTATTTTTGTTGTACATTTTTCTTAGGAGGCCCATTTCAGACCTCAAAATTCCCCTAATGGTCTCATGTCTTTACATGCATTGATATATCTCATGTTCATGAATGTATTTTGGTTTGGGACAAAGCATAACTCTCACATGATGTGGCAGAAGGGAGCTTGTTTGTATTGTCCTGATGAGACACTCCGCATGTCCATTAGTGTGTTGTTACTTCATGACTTGCATCATGATGATGTAAGATGGCAACAATAATCCTTGTTGCTTTGGTTACTATTGGGAGAGTGTGGGCTGATTTCTCCCCATACATTGCATGACATTGATGGAGGATGGAAACATGAGGCCTTACTGCATTGGCTTCTGTTGAGTGATTATGGTCATTGTACTTGGTATAACGATGATGTGATGGGGCAGTAAGATGAATTGCTGTTGTGGATTCTCTTGAGAGAATATGACCACTACGTTTGGTTCAATGATGATGTGGTGTGGCTGCAAGAGGCATTGTTGCAGTGGCTTCTTTTGAGAGATTATGGCTCTCATAATTAGTTTGATGTTGATGTGGCATGGCAGTAATAAGCATTGTTGCGCTGGTTTCTATTGAGAGAGTATGGCTCTCTTACTTGGTTTCATGGTGATCTAGCATGGTAGCAGAAGGCTTTTCTTCGGTGGTTGTTATTGGGAGAATATGGTTTGACATTGTTCATGTTCATCCATATGTCTCTACTTCTTATTTTTCACTATTTTGATGTGATGCTTAGATCCTACATAGCCAATAGGGCTAATGATGAGAGAATTGAGAGATGTAATCTACTCTATGTAACATGGGTAGGAGAGATAGTCCATGAGTTGGGACTTTCCACTTGGGGAAGAAACCACTTCATTTCATGTATCTCATGTATAGAGGAGATATTTGGACATCATATGGTTGCCAGTGGGAGATTCATTGGTGAGGAGAGGCATCTAAATTTTCAGTTGGAGGCAATTCTAGACATTCTAGAGAGGCAACTTTGGAGATGGGCATACATTACACATTGTAGCAGATGGGGAGGCCTTCCATATAAGGATGCCATTTGGAGGGAGGATGTTTGTTGTAGCATCCACTTTTGCAGTTGCTTGAAGACAAACAACATTTTGGCGGGGAGGACTATAATATTCCCAATTTTCCACAAGATAATTGGAATATGAGAGTTCTTAATTTTCATAATTAGTTAAGTAAATAAGATGGTGGAGGGACCCACAAACCCCATAGATGAATAAAATCCACTTTTGATATGTGTATGTGGATATTTTAGATCTAGATCTACATTATGGAGTAGTGGAGCAGCTTCTTAAATGAAGGAAGAGTGGAGATCATGGATCATTAATATAAAATCATGGAGATCTTGGAGGAGGTTAACTAAGATCATGGTGCATTCAAAGTAAGATCATAAAGCACTTATGATGAGATAGTGGAGGAAGTGGTGCATCTAATGCACGCATGATGGAGAGAGTGGAAATTAAATGCAGACATGATGGAGATCATGGAGAGACAACACAATCTTCATGGAGGCTAGTAGCCACATGTGCAGCGCAGTTATGAGGTGGGCCAGGGCTATGGAAGGCTCAAAAATCATATAAAGGAGATGAAGGAAGCAATATAATGCATTATTTGTATTATTATTTTTGACCTGTTTAGATCTAGATTTGTTATTTAACATTTCTATGCACGCTTATGCTGTTTAGCTAAGTCTGCAGTGCTGTTTAGCACACGGGTGTTTTCGAGCGGAAATCCCACCCTTACCCACGTGGGACTTCGAGTGCCTACTCTAGGAAGGTTTCTATTGAGCTCCATACATCATTAGGCATTGGTGCCACATTCAACCACTCTCATAGGCACATTTAGTCATAGGAATAAAGCATTCCCGCTTCAGGGTTTGAGAAGTGGAGGTTGTTTCTAGCACTTCAACTAGGAAACCGGTGGAGGATTCATCCTTTCACCTTGTTCTTTATGTTTAGCCTTTCAGGAGCAACATATTTATATCTGACATTCAGGCGATCATATTTTACCTCCATGCAACAAAAGTCCCCTCAAGGATTGCGCAGTCTAGTTTTGCAGATCTAAAGGAGGAAGGAAGTTTCCAGTATTTTAGCTGGAAATCCTGTGAGGGACCATCTCCTCACTTTGAATTCACTGTTTCCACCATTGTTGAGCTGATTTGCAATATTTAGCAGCAGGCTAGAGAGCCTCCCTCCTTGAAAGTACAATTTTTTTCAAGCAATTGTGTTGCAGCAACTGCATTCCGTGGAGAAAGTTGGAGGAGCTAGACCTTGAGCTTCTAGCTTAAGGATATAGTGAAGGGATCAACCCTTCTTGCATTGAGCTGACTATATAACATTGCAGCCATCTATTCTTCAGTTCATGCAACATATCTTCATACCCGACAATGTATATGTGTAAGCCCTAAGAGGGTGATTTTCCTAGATTGCTAGATCTGGAAATCCCTTTCTGGGTTATCTTGGGTATTCATCATAGAGTTTGGATCTAAAGTTTCAGCATTATCGGAGCTCCAAAACTTCCAAATATACACTTTTATATTTTTTTGGCAGTTGCAGTCCTGACATTTGCAGTAGGGACAATACAGTGTTCCTTCCAACAGTCCAACAGTTACACAGTCTCTCTTGTGGGAGCATTTTAGGGTCATTCTAGGCCATCTCTTTGGCTTGCGTGTCTCATATTTTGAGCACTGTTGTACTTGCATTCCACCTCCTATATAATAAAATGGCTCAGCTATTCTGTACATTTTGATGGTGTATTTAGATTAAATGTTTACTTTGCTGCAGTTTCAATTATTGTGTTTTTGTATTACTGCATTCTCCCTTTTGGGATATTACAAAGTAACCCCATATATGCCCCCTCTTAAGGTCATATGATATACATTTAACCCCATATATGCCACCCCATTGGGGTTATGTCATTGTACTCTCCAAGAAGATTTTCCCGAAAGCTTTGTAGTTAAAGGATTTACATGCAATGAAGCCTAGTAATGTTTTTTTATTATGTTTCTACTTTCTTCTTTCTGTTGATGATGATCCATCTATCCAAAATCAATTCTTTTTTTTATTAATCTTTGAGCGGCTAGATATTGCATAATTTTCTTCCCTTTGATGCCATGTATTGTTGCTATATTTTCCCCAAGTTGTAGTAATAGTTGGTCTTTGATAATATCCTATTGAATAATGGTTTAGTGATGCCTTGTTCCATGGATATTTTTGACTATTCTCTCTTCTTCCTTAGTAATGTCTATGACTCCAAGGGGCTAATATATGTGTTTATTGGTATATGATATGATATCAAGGGGGGAATATATGAGGTTAAAATTATGTGCAACGGGCTAAATATATATGTAACAATAGTTATCCCAATAAAGCTATCACATGTGCAATGTGTGAGTAGGTATATATAAAGATCATGTAGTCATTATTGAAGGAATACATGATTTAGATGCATGAATGTATTGGGGTGTTTGGAGGAAGTTTTCCCGTTATTTAAGGAGTTATAATATAATCCATCTCTCTTATATATCTTAGTTTTGTGCTCCATGCTCACTTGGTATATATGGTGTGTACTTTGATTTATTGTTCTATATTAATTATTTATTACATAACAGATCCCATGGATGGAAAATTTTTGTATAGTATCAATGCCATTTGATATAATTTAATCCTTTTCTCATAGTAGTGCAATGGGTCAGGGATGAGAATATCAATGGTTCAAATGCCACCCAAGATTGAGAAAGTTGAACTACAAACTAAAAAGAATTTCATGATGGATTTGATGAGGACGAGGAGAAGGAAACTCTACCTCATACTTCAAGAAGGTCCACTTGGCAAAGAAGGTAACTAGACAAATATTATTATAGTTTGTCTAATTTCATATGTATATTTTCTTTATTTTCTAACATTAATGAGCCCATAAATATGAAAGAGGAAATGGAGATAAGATAAGGAATCCTACAGGTTGGTCATGAATGAGGAAATGGTTGCAATTAGAAAGTAAGATACATGGGACTTTTTACAATAAAATATCACACTTCTTTGAATAAGAGTTTGAAAAATGAAAACTCAAGTACAAAAACCATTTCACCCTAGAGGGGGCCATTGTCACTTTACCAATGCTCTTCTTGCTGTTGTTATCTATTTTTTGGCTCAAGGGGGGTTCTCCTAAGGACATGATTGTTAGGGATATGTAGTTATAGGATTCCACTTCAAAATGAAGTTCCTCAAACATACACAATTAAGGGATTATTGAATGACCTTGGAGAGGGTAGAATATTAGTGCCTTAGCTTGCCAATTTTTTTGTTGGGAATATGGTGTCAAGGAACATACAATATTGAAAGCTTTGGAGTAGACACAAGAATTAATAACAACTAGAGCAAGTAAACCAACTTCTCTAGGGTTTTGAATTAAGGTTCTAAATTTTCATGAAAATTTAAGGGAAGGAGATAACCTACTACTTCCCATTGACAGTGATAAATACCACCAACATACAGGGGGTATCCTCGATGTGGAGTCCCAATTATACCTCACATCGTTCAGAGTAGGAGCCTCATCCGTAGTATCGACCCGGTCGCCGTAACCATAAGGTTCACCTTGGTTTCAATGAATAACATAAGAGATTATATACAGAACCCTTGAACAAGAAAGTAAGATGACATTATGAAGTACCAATTGTAGGATGTAAAAGGAAACCTTCACAATGGGAGGCAGAAAGTGAGTCTCTAAGAGGAAAGTAATAGTACTATCCTGGAAGAGGAACACACGAGCATGAAAAGATTTGTTAGTTATATAGTGAAATAGTTCACATAGACACAACGATCATTAAACCACATACAACATACCTTCAACAAGATAATTACCAAAGCCACTGAAATAGTTCAATTTCCTTAGTACATATGAATGAAACATATATAGCAAACATCCAAACAATAGTCCTAAGAAATTCACAATACCTGCATGGAAATGTGTTGGCTCATCAAGATTCAATTAAAAGGTGAAGTATCCAAATACATCAATTACAATGGTGGGCACTAGTTCTAGTAGTGGAACATTGTCACTTCTTGCTTCTCCAAAGAATAGTGTTCTCTCTTATGACAAGTAGAGAATCCAAGACTAGCTCTCCAAAGCTTAAGCCTGCAAAAGCATTTTGCTTGATTTTTGTATTTCCTTCATGTCTCTTGAACTTCTAATGTGTCCTTTGGAATTCTAAACTACTGTTGAACTTCTAGATAACTTTTGGACTTCTATACAATCTTTGTCCATATATGAATATGTGATTCTTCATGTTCCACATATGACTCTTGGACTTCCACATATTACATTTTTTCCTTTATTGAGAATACATCATTACATACCACATGATGTGGAAAGACACATGGATACATATTGACCATTATGATGATACTTGTACATGTTACAACTTGATCATGATGATATGCACTTCATGATGAGGTGGAAATGCCAAGTTGTCTTCCTTGCTGCTTCATCTTGTATTATTAATGATAAATCTGATCCATGCTTCATATTCATGGAAGATATGCTTTGTCGCTTATCTTCACCCTCTAAAGGGTCTTCGATCACTATTATAATCCTCTGAGTCATCATGCAATGCCTTCTTTCTGTCTTCGTCCATGATCTGCTTCATGTCTTCATGCTTGTTCTTTTTTGTTCATCTTCTCTGCAGGTGTTTCTATATGCTTTATTCTTGCTATTTTCTCATGAGCATCACCTTGTCATGCTAGGAAGGTACTCTTGCGAAGTAAAATCATTCATGACAAAGCAAAATTTGTCTTAAAAACGTCTATTCTATCATTACCTAGCTCTTGGAATGATTAACTCATGATAGGCCCGTGAGAGGGTTAAAAGAAGAAGGATTGGTTAAGAGGGTGCAATTAAAATCATCAAGGCTCACAAGAGGCCTTCAAGGTGTGTTTGTGCACTCAAGCAAGAGAGAGAGAACACCAAGGGCACAAGGGTGCACTACAAAGAAACGAAGGACTGAGGCTTTAGGCATTTAGTCTTTCAAGGTGCACTCATGCGCTCAAAGAGACTAAGAAGCACAAGGGCATACCTCGAAGAGACAAAGGAGTGAGGCTTCAAGCCTTTAGGCCTTCAAGGTACGCTCATGCGCTCAAAGAGACTAAGAAGGCTCAAGGGCGCACTTTGAAGAGATGATGTAGTGAGGCTTCAGGCCTTCACACCTTCACACCTTCAAGGTGTGCTCAAAGATAATAAGAGGGCATAAGGGCGCACTATGAAGAGACATAGGAGAAACACTCAAGCCTTTAGAATTCACTCATGCAATTAAAGAGGGCATATTTATTCGTGCCGAAGTAGTGCACTCAAGCTTCAGGCTTCATGACTGCGCCATGCGCTCAAAGGGAAGGATGAAGCTTCGTGCTTCGTGAGTGTGCCATGCACTCAAAGAGGGTGCAGTTCTTCGAGTCAAAGGAATACACTCATAGTCCCAAAGTGCACTCATTGTTATAAAGGGCGCTTAGGCTTTAAGAGTGTGATTTTTAAGGCAAGAATGTCCTTGTTTGTCTAGAGTGCACTTTTTAGAGGAGAGAATGTCCTTATTCTTCCGAAGTGCATTTTTTCATTGAGAATTTGAAGTATGCTTCATTTTTTGAAGTGCACTTAGGCTTGGAAGGGTGAAATTATCTCCAGCATTGGCTACTTGTTCATCTGGAATGCACTTTTCACTGAGGGAGGCAAAAAAGGGCTAGGTGACTTATCCTTAGGAAATACTAATGCAATGTGAGAGGGAGGGGACCTTAGAAAATACTTAGTGCACAAGAATGGGAGGAAAGATACGTCAATCAGGCTCATGAATCAGTTGCATTTATCACCTAGTAAGAGGATTAATTCCTTAGAACTTGCGCTCAGCTGAAGGACCAAGAAGAGCTCTCATAATGGTTGAATGTGGGACCAACATAGTAGGAGAGAGAAATTCATACTAACACGACTCAAACATAGGTCACACAAATAAATGGCATCAATACAAGATAATGGAATGCACATGACTCATGAAAAATAGTCACACCTTAAAACAACAACAAAGCGACACCTATTTCTAAGTGCAATAGTTGAAACAACACATTAAAACACTTAGAACTCAAGCTACGATGGAAGTGAAGAAGGTGGCCAAAAGGTGTGCTAAGTTGCAGGAATGTGTCTAGCACATATTCCAATGACACATAAGAGAGTCCAATGTAGAAGAGTGTGCTAGAACTAACTTTGGTGATACGAAAAGTTATGACACATATAGGAGTGAAAACACAAAAGCGACACCTATGACAAGTCAAAACGACAACCGTGAATGCGAAAGAAACACTTGTGAAAGAGAAAATGCGAAAAATATGATAGTTGAGAAAACTTTCAAAAATAGTACAAACACAACAAAGTGAGGGAGACTATCAATAAAGTGTGCACTGAATATCAAAATGAGCTGAACATCGCAAAAACATTGTCTTGACAGACGGTACTATGCCTATCCCAGATTGCATAAAGGAAGTGTTCTCACGAACTCATCGAAGACTGAGCATGTGTGTGCAAGTGACTTGACGTTCAAAACTTAGAAGAAGGATTAAACACTTCACAAAACATCAATCAACCATGGAATGATAGATCGTAAGATCCTTAATAGGCTCCAAAATTCAAGTATGAGAAATTTTTTTGAGGGTGTTGATCGCAACAACAACACTTAGCGACACAATAGTAGAACTCCAACTTCTATGTTTAGGTTTAATTCTCTAAGTGCAAGGTCTTAGTCTTTCATGAAGTATTGATTCATCTTGCATATTACCTTGGATTCCATACTTAACCCGGTTAGAGATATAGTCCCCTCCATTCTCTTACTCGGTTAAAAACATATCAAGGCTTGCAAAATCACAATTGTTTCGATCTAGGAAAGGGTAATATTTGTGACGATTTTAAGATATTCAAATTATGAGTTTCATTGTTGGTTTTGCGCTGCTACTAGTAGGCATGGAAAGTACCCTGACAAAGTCACTACAGAAGCACAAGCATTGCTTCACTGCCAGCGAGCCTGGTCAGTACCCTGGTGAAGTCACTTGCTTCACCTCCCTGTGCAGGAAGCCTTTCTCTTCTTTCACCCTTTATTTATTTATTTAATAGGGTTTTGTTTTGACACTTATTTATTTTCAATAGGCGGAAGAGGGATCCCAAATTATTGAGAGTAGAGGAGGTTTCCCCTTTAGAGAAGTATTTATAGAACCTCTAATATTGGTTTGCTTGCTTTATATTTTCCCCTTATCCTTTCTCTACTTGACTGGATCAACAATAAAACATTATTTACTTACAATATCGAGGTGTAGGAATGAGGATCCTATAATAGATATAGGTTTTTTAGATTGACCAAAGGATTTTTGTTTGAGTGGATCATATTTTCTGTTCAGACATCATTGAATTTAAAGATATGTAAACCCAAGATAGAGAAGAGGTAACATATTAGCCAAAAATTGTTCATCATCATAATTTCCATTTTCAAGTTTTGTCACATTATCTTTTGAGCCAACAGGAGCATATTTCGTGAAATTTTTTATAAAACACGAAAGAAAAGACGTAACAAAATGAAAAGAAAAAACAAAAGACAAAGCAAATGGAGACTGAACCCAAAAGCGTCACGTAAGACAAAATACGAAACAAAATAAATGTAAAGACTAGAAGGAGAGCAGGACAGAGGGTGGATGGAACACAAAGGAAAACAAATGAAACTAAGCCTACTCCTAACCTAACAAGCTAGAAGGTCAGGGATAATTGTAATGATATTTCCTTTGAAGCCACCATATTTGGTCTCGAATTTCAAACACATAGATAAGAGCAATTACAACCGATATATAATAATGTGCAACAGAAAAGATAGAAGCTTGAAAATATTGCACAAAACATTGAAGGTATTTCTTAAAGGAAGAAATATGTGTCATATCACCTAACTTTACCAAACCCTCCACCTTACCTTTTTGATAAGAACAAAGATCACACAAACCTCTACAAATCTTTATGAAAGCACTCGCATCTATATTGTCCTCCTTAACAAACATCAAGAAATATATAAGTATGTTATTTACTTAAGGGCTTGCTAGGTAAGATGCTTATAACTAATGATAGTTTCGAGCATGAAATTCAAAATATTCCTCTTGAAGATCCTGAAACCCTTGAGAGAAATATTTTTCAATTAACGGTGCAGAATCATGATGAGAATCTTGTGAGGGAAAATAATTCTGATCATATTCAGAAAGCTTGTCAAGACTGTGAGGGCTTGACATAACCATCACTGTAGGCTGAAGTGCCTCAACTACTTGACAAGTGTCTAAATATTGAGATGATAAATGATAAAGACCAATTGATGTAAAACAACCATCATTAGGTACACTAGTGGGAAAATGATCAATTGAATGACAATTTTTAGAACAAGAACCATGATCATATGGACTGATTAAGACATGCGATTCTCAATTAGGAGAAAATAAAGATAGATGCGTTCGAACATATTTACAAATGATTTGAATGAGAGAATAATCTTCCTCACATGTTGAATGTGACAAACCATCTACTTGTGACTGGTTACAAACTGGATTGACATCATAATCATTTAAAAGGAATGCCAACATGGAAAATACATGAAACCAATTGAGATGTAGTTGATAAAGAATATGAACTTGATTTAACAAATAACACAATAATTCAATAATGCCGAAGAGGACATCTGGTTCCATGAATAAAATGATTAATATCAGAATATTCACAAGGACTAGGATTAGATTACTTTTAAACGACTGTGACAGGTATGAATCTATCGACCATATATAATCTTTAACATGATCAACTTCACAACATCACTCATTCATGAAAGGTACACATTCAAAGCTTGAGTTTTATGTAAGAGATTTGCATGAATATGAACTAACTGAAACATAATGTTCAATCCAACTAGAAACAAAAGCTTGAAATTTGAAAGAGCCATATTCAAAATAAAAACATCTTTCAAAAATGGATTTACATCTAGTGAAACCATGCAAAAAAAATAATTGTGCAAGAAAATCCATATCTTACCTAGCTCAGGGATCTTACAAGGGTCGTGAAAACCTGACATAACCATCGAAGAAAGTTGAAGTGCCTCGACTTCCTGATAAGTCCTGTAGATTTACAAGATTGTAGAATGAGATATCGAAGATTGGATCAGATCATGTATGTTGTATGCACAACTATCATCAACAATTTCAACTAGGTCACTATTATCCAAATGGCAACCAACTACGTCACTGATTTGATCAGAATTTACATTTTCGACAAACATATAACCAAGTCAAAAGATTCTTCTAATTTCACATCTAAATATGGATAAATCAGAAAAATCTCATGAGTAAATTGGATAGAAGATTTTTCTTCATGCAAAATTGGAAATGATAAGGAATGGAAAGGATACTTGATTAGCTACTTACCTTCTTCTTCCTCATGGGTGACCTCACTACCTTGTGTCAATTCAAACTACAACTCATTAGATGATGAAAACGAAGAGCATGGAGTATCTCCTTCACAAGTTAATGCATTACAAATAGTAGAATGCTAGAGACAGTGAGGTGAAGAGGAAGTTTCCATAAAACATCTTGGATCGAATCAGGTTTGAGGTCTAAATATTCCAAAACAAAACCTTATTGCGAAACTGAAAGATCAGTGGGTGCACTTGGGCATTCTTCAAAATGTACATCGATAAAATCATCATCATTGGAATGATGGTTTCCCAAGACTTTAGATTGATTAGGAAAATAAATTTCATTTTATTCATCACCAATATTTCTAGATTCATAATCTTGACACAGACAATTTTTGAAAAGAGAAGAAATATCAAAATAATCCTCACTTTCCTTCTCCTCTACCCGTGAAGAGTGTATGCCTTGCACTTAATCATAGTTTGGATTTGGAATAGGTTGATCAAGCAAATAATGGGGCAATAGATCATGAGAAAGAGATGATAGAGGATGACATGAATTCATATAAGATCTGAGACTAGAGTTATGAGTGTCAATACCATCTGGAGAAATTAAGGGATTAGCCTTCACCTTGGGCTCCATGAACCATTCCAAGATTTCCTCCATTGGATTTGAATCATGGAAAGTGTGAGAAGGTTGATAATATGGATCAAGAACCTGATTTCTATATTTCCCAACTTCAACATTACCACAGGGAGGCACCCAAATATCTGGGTGTTTAGATTCACCATGTAAAGAGATTTGAACCAAACTTTTGAACTTCCTTTTAAGTAAATCCCAATCCGTATTTTCTCTAGGAAGCTCATAAGGTAAGTAAATGAATTGATTAGAAAAATCATCAAATGATTCATTAGGATCCATTCCAAGTTGATTGATTCCTTTGAAAACATCTCGATAATCTGTTATGTAACCAAATCACAATAGAGATAGATCAATGACTAAAAAATTAGCCTCTTTGAGGTGAAAACCTCCTTTACATCACATAAATTAATAATTCTTGGATGATGCAAATGAAAAAACATCCTTTTTATATATATGAGTCTAAGGGGTCACAATATAATCAGAGTCTACATAACAATAATAATGTAAGGACACAACAATAATAATAGTGGAATTCTACGGGGCACAATAATAACAATATGGGGACTACACTGGAACAACAATAACAATAAGGGGATACACTAGTAGTATAGGAACCTAACATGCCCCTCTCCTTCAAAAAAGTGTTGTCCTCAATGTTTGAGTAATTCTGGATGCTTCTATATAAAATTCTCATTCTCCTATGTGGAATTTTCAACGGGTAAGTTCTTCTACTTGATGAGATACTCTGAAATTGATTGATTTCACAGATGTCGATTTCTTGTTTCGATGGCTGCTTCAAGTTCCAATATAATTTTTCCTTCCTCATCAAGTTCTGGCATGAAACATGGAAAACTAGGTGCAGTTGGGAAGATGCAGGAAGCTCCAATTTGTATGCTATAGAACCAATCTTTTTCAACAGCGTGTAAGGAGCATAATACTTTGGTGATAATTTATTATCCTTCTTAAACATAGTTACCGATCGATCGGGAATTATTACCTCAAAATGAGAACTCTAGCCCAAAAAATCTCAAAAACATGAAAAAACAACAAAAAAAATGAAAAGCGTGTCTTCCAGAACACATTTTTTTTTTAGGGTTAAATTTCAACATTTTTTTAAATTATGCTAAAAACCAAATTTTTTCTTGAAAAAAGGATTGAAAAAACACCCTCTAAACAAAAAGTGTTGATGGTGGAATAATATCACCAATTTTTTGTGTGCAAAAAACAACTTGAAAACGAAAAGTGTTGATGCTGGAATAACATTGCCAATTTTGTGTGTGAAAAAAACAGCCTGAAAACAAAAAGTGTTATTGTTGGAATAACATCGTCAAATTTTTTTTGTGCAAAAGACACATTGAAAACAAAAGTGTTAATGTTGGAATAACGTCTTTTTCTTTTCGGGGTAAATTGTCAACAATTTTTAATAATGACATTAAAGATAAAATATCATGACTCTGAAAAACCTTAAAATTTCAACGATAAACATGACATTAAAGATAAAATATCAAATTTTTTAAAATTGCAACAATTTCTACGCATGGTATTAAAGATAATCTATTATCGTGTCTCTGAAAAGTCTTGAAAATCGAAAAGTGACATTCAAGATAAAATATCACCTTTATGAAAATAAAATTCAATGCTTTTTAGGCAGGGTATTAAATATTAAATATCACTTGTAAAAAAAAAAAATAAAAAAAAAAAAATCAAAATGAAATAAAAAGGGCAAAATTAAAAAAAACACACACAGTTGAAAGGAAAAAAATTAAAAATTAACCCATAACAAAAAAACCAAAAACTATATATATATATATATATATATTTTAAGTTATAAAATAATAATAATAATAATAAAATCACATAATTAAAAAAATGATAAAATAACATAATTAAAATAAAAAAATTAAAATTAAAAGAAATAATAATAAAATAAAATATTAAAATAAAAAATAATTAAAATTTGGAAAAAGAAAAAATTTAAATTTAAAAAGTAAATAAAAATTTTATAATAATAAAAATTTAAATTATTAAAAAAAAATTATATAATAATTTAAATTAAAAAAAAATACATATAAATATATGAAAAATACATTTTTAAATAAAAAATTAACAAAATTCATTTTTTTAAATTAAAAAAAATAAAAATAAAAAATACAAATTTAAATCAGGCGGAAATCTTAAAAATTGGTGGTCCTGTCCTCATCCCCCACATCCACAAGCTTTTAAACCAAGCGGTCAAGCAAGGGTTCCCTAAACCTTGGACTCAGAGCCTCATTATCCCTATTTTTAAAAGTGGGGATACGAATAACAACTATAATTATCGGACAATTATGATTAGCCCTCTCTTGGCCAAGTTATATGGTATTATTTTGGAAAAGAAGTTGAGCATTTGGCTTAAAAGTGAAGGTAAGCAGGCTAAAGGCCAAGCGGGTTTTAGAAGGCAACGTTCAACAATGGACCACCTCGTTATGCTTAGGATCATTGTGGAGGAATGCCACAATGATAAATCCAATCTCTTCTGTTGCTTTGTGGACTTTAGAAAGGCTTTTGATATAGTTCCTAGAAACAACCTATGGAATAGATTATAAGAGCTAAATGTTCCTTTCGAGCTAAGAGCAGTTGCTATAAGATTATACAAGAATGTAATTGCCAAGTTAAAGAGCAATGAGGGGTGGTCGAAAGATATTAAGTGTAATATCGGAGTTAAACAAGGTTGCCCCCTCTCCCCTACCCTATTTGGCATTTACATCGACAAGCTAGAAGGTTGTTTAGAGGAAGCAAGATGTGCTGGCACGATCTTAGCTAGGATAGTTATCATCCTTCTTCTCTATGTTGACGATATTGTTCTTCTCGCAAGCTGCCCATATGATCTTGATAAGCAACTCAGACTTCTTAAGGATTTCTGCTCTACCACGGGTATGTCTGTTAACACTAACAAAAAAAAAGTTATGATTATCAAATCCAAGAAGTACACTTACGCTAATTTTATGTATGACAATAGTAACTTGGAGGAAGTGTCTTCTTACAAGTACCTAGGAATTGATATTCATCACAAGCTCAACTGGAACTATAGCATTCAGAAAAGGATTAATGGGGGGTGGAAAGCTTATTTTGGTCTTGAAAATAATTGTAAAACAACAAACCTCGTAATGTGGGATAGAAAGAAGTTCCTCTTTGAAACTTTAGTCATTCCTATTATCTTATATGGATGTGAGGTTTGGGGTTGCAACATCTCTAGAGAATCCTGGAGAAAGATTGAGCAAATCCAGAAGCATTTTATAATGTATAACCTTAAAATTAAAAGTAATACACCCTATCCTATTCTCCTTATAGAAGTGGGTCTTTCCCTTATCGAGAGCCTAGCTATGACTAGGCTTCTGTTGTACAAGCACAAGCTCAATAGCATAAGAGACCATAGACTTCCTAAGCTAGCTTTAAATTCTAGCCAAAACCATCTAAGGCTTAAACGAGGTTGGTATAAAGACACCAGGGCCTAGTTAAACCATTGGGAGATCGACGAGAATGTTGCATTGCAAAACATTAATTACATTAAAAAAATTGTTACTTCTAAGTTCAAAGAAAAAATGTGTTGTGAGAAAGATCTAGTAGCTAAAAGAAAATTAAGATATTATAAGGAGGTCATCAACCCCACCCTAGAAGATCAAAAGTATCTCTCTGTTTTAACTAGCTCAAAGAAGAAAATTAATATAGCCAAGATTAGAACGAACTCTCATGAGCTCCATAGTGAAACAGGTCGTTGGACAGTGCCTAAAACACTATGGATGGAAAGGATCTACCATCTCTGTGAGAATATGAACATCGAGGATGAAAATCACTTCCTCTTAGAGTGCCCCGCATACAACCACATTAGAGTTCAATTTCATAATCTTTGTTGCGACCTTCCTAGCCTTTTAAGATGTCAAAATTATAGTGAGCTCAGGAGGCTTCTCTCCAAGCTTTTTGAGCATAGGAATAAAATCTTAAATCAAACTAAATAACTCTTTTCTTTAGGTCCGTTAGACCAAAGATTGGTCTCAGTGGACGTTAACCATCATCATATATATATATATATATATATATATATATATATATATATATATATATTTCAAATTAAAAATAAAAAAAATAAAAACAAATATATTAAAAAATTATAATATAAATAAAAAATAAAAAATAATTTAAAAAAAGGAATTAAATTAAAAAAAACTTTAAAAAATAAAAAATAAATTTATAAAATAAATAAATTAAAATTAATTGAAAACTGCGCCGCCGCCTTTGGGGCCGCGAGGCTCAGGCGACGGGTGACGGGAGAGCTGGCACGGAGGCGACTCCGAGAATTGCCTTCAGCTACTGACAATTCTAAGAATCACCTCCACCCGAAGGTGATTCTGAGAATCACCTTTAGTTGCAGGTGATTCTGAGAATCGCCTCCAGCCAGAGGTGATTCTGCGAATTGCCTCAACCCAGAGACGATTCTAAGAATCACCTCCACTTGGAGGTGATTCTGAAAATCGCCTTCAGCAGAAGGCAATTTTGAGAATCGCCTTCAACCCAGCTCTCCCGTCGCCCGTTGACCGAGCCCTCCGGCCACCAAGACAGTGGCGCGGTTTTCAATTATTATTATTAATTTTTAAATTTTTTTTCTTTAATTAATTAATTTATTATTATTTTTTATTTTTTGTTTTCAAAGTTATTTTTTTAATTTTTATTATTTTTTTAAAATTAAAATTTTGTTTTTTATTTATTTATTTTTTTAATTTTTTTGTGTTATTAATTTTATTTTAAATTGTTTAATTTTTTTAAAAAAATTTAATATATATTTTTAATTTTAATTTTTATATTTAAATTTAATAATTTTTCGTTTTTTATTTTTATTTTTTAATTCTAATTTTAAAATTTTGTTTATTTTTAATTTAAAAAAAATGTATTATTATTTTTTTTTATTATTTGAAAATTTATTTTTCGTGTGTTATTTTTTTTTTTTTAAATTTATATTTTAAAGTTGTTTTTAAATTATTATTTTTTTATTAAAATTTCCGAATTTTAATTATTTTTAATTTTAGTATTTAGATTATTATTATTATTATTTTTTAAATTTAAAATTTTAATTAATTTTAAATATTTTTATTTATTTTAATTTTTTTATTTTCTTTAATTATGATTTTTTTTTATTTTTTATTTTTATTTTTATAACTTAAAAGATTTTTGTTTTTTTTTGGGTTAATTATTATTATTATTATTATTTTTGTCTTTAAATTATGAGGTATTTTTATTTTTGATTTTTTGAATTTTTTTGTTTATTTATTTATTTATTTATTTATTTTTTTTTTAATTTTTAATTTTTACAATTTATTTTTGTTTTTTTTACACTTTTATTGGTAATTTTTTCATATTTTTTCATATTTGATTTTTTTTGTCATGTATTTTAATTTATTTTTATGTCTTATTATGAAGATGAAAATCACCACTCTAAACAAAAATGATTGATATTGCATAAACCCTTTTCAAAATTAACATGAAAATCATTAGCATTTTAAAACAAATGTTCATACTTGATAAATAATAAAAATTTAAAGTGCTAAAAAAATGACCATTTTTCTAAATCGACATAACATTGAAAAAAAATATTAAAGAAAATTTAAAGTTCCAAAAATATGGTTAAAAAAAAAACAGGTTATTCTACATCACCACTTTTCAAAATCGACATGAAAATATTGACATTAAAAAAAAAAGCCATATGAAAATTTAAAGTGCCAAAAATATGCTAAAAAAAAGTGTAATTCTTCATCACCACTTTTCAAGATCGGGTATTTTTTTTGCTAACTCGAAAAAAACGGGTACTAGGTAATTTTCTCGTTTGATTGGTAACTATGTTCTTAGCTTGCTTGAGGGACATTTGTTTGTATGGTTGTAGCTGTAAAAATACCTAGTTGCCTACTTCAAAACTTCTTTCACTATGACGCTGATATGCCGCTTATTTCATTCGATTCAAAATCAAAGTGATGTTATCTTTTAAGAGTTGGAGAACTTCTTGTTGATGCTTGATGTGATCTTCCATTGTTTGAACGTTAGAATTTTCTCTTAAAGATGATGTGATGGATGGTGGATGATATTCTAAAGTGCCATAAATGGGGTCATTTTTGCTGCCGTATGGAAGGAAGTGTTATACCACCATTTAGCTAGAGGTAACCACTTGACCCATTGTATTTGTTTATCATATACAAAGAAATGAATATATCCTTCCAAACATTTGTTCACTATCTCAATTTTCCCATCAGATTGAGGATGATAAGATAAGCTATGAGCTAATTGAGTAACCAGATAAGAAAATAAATCTGTCCAAAAATTTCTAATGAAAATGAGATTTTTTTTGCTTACAATAACTTTTGGGTTTCCATGTAGCTTTTGAATTGTTTCCATAAATGCAATAGCAAGTGTACTGGCTTTAAATGGATGAGATAATGCACAAAAGTGTTCATACTTGGTAAGTCTATCAACTACCACCATGATGACACTCTTTCCTTCGAACTTGGGTAAACCTATGATAAAATACATTGAGACATCCTCCCAACGTTTACTTGGAATGGCTAAAGGTTGTAACAAACCCAGAGTCTTAATTGTCTCAACTTTATTTTGTTGGCAAACCAAACATTCCGCCACAAACTTTTGAATATCAGATTTAAGGCCACCCAAAAAAATTCCTTCTTGACCCTGAGGTAATTTTTAAAAAATCCCGAGTGCCCTCCTAAGGGAGAGGTGTGAAATTCCAAAAGAATCTTTTGTTTTAGTTTGGAATTCTTATAAATATATAAGTGCTCTTTGTACCATAATGAATCATTTTTCTAACTAAATGTATCATATGCACTAGGATCTTGCTACAAATTTTGAATTAGTCTCCACATTTCTTCATAATTCTTCCATTCATCCCTTGATTTGGTTATCCAATCTGTCTGGATAATAGAAATATCACAAATCAATGCTGCCACATCCTCATCCTTTCTTGAGAGTGCATCTACAAGAATATTTTTCTTAGGCTTTTTTGTAGATGATTTCAAAGTCACAACCCAACATCTTTGTGACCCATTTTTGCTGCTCTTCTGAAGATAATCTTTTTTCCAAAACGTATTTAAGACTATCATGATCTGTTTTTACCTTGAAGTGTCTTCCCATTAGATAAGGTTGCCATTGCTTTAGTGCATGTACTATTGCCAATATTTCCTTCTCATAAATAGGTTTTTGTAAATACTTTCCTTTGATTGGACGAATTTCAAAATAAATGGGGTTTCCTTCTTACATTAAAACAACACCAATTCCATTTCCCGAGACATCACATTCTACAATAAAAGTTTTTGTGTAGTCTAGAGTAGTTAAGACCGGTGCTTCACACATTTCCTCTTTAAGATGTTCAAAGGCCTTAGTTTCTTCTGGAGTCCAAGAAAATGCATCTTTCTTTAGTAATGTTGTTAGAGGTGCTACTATTCTCCCATAATTCTTAACAAACTTGCGATAATACCCTGTCAACCCAAGAAATTCTCGAAGATGCTTTATGGTTGTGGGGATTTAATATTCCTTTATGGTTTTAATTATGTTAGGGTCTACCTTAACACCCTCATGAGATACAATATGACCCAGATATTCCACCTCTTGTACTCCAAAGAAACATTTGAAAGATTTTGCATATAATTGTTTCTCCTCCAATAGTTTGAGCACCCTATCAACATGTTGAACATGATCCTTTCAAGGCTTGTTGTTGATTAATATATCATTAAAAAATACTAACACAAATTTTCTAAGGAAGGGTTTCAAAATGGAATTCACCAAACCTTGAAATTTGGAGGGTGCACTGTTATGGCCAAAAGGCATGACCAAAAATTCATAATGAACCTCATGAGTTCTAAATTTTGTTTTCAGAATGTCTTCAATATTCATTCTAATTTAATGATATCCTGAATGAAGATCCAACTTAGCGAAATAAATTACTTCATGTAATTCATCCAACAATTCATCAATGACAGGAATGAGAAATTTGTCTTTAATAGTGAACTTGTTGAGCTCCCTATAGTCCAAACACATGCGCCATGATCCATCCTTCTTGTGAACCAATACTACTAGAGCAGAGAAATAACTTTGACTAGGTTGAATTATATTGGCCTCTAGCATTTCTACAACCATACGTTCAATTTCACTCTTTTGGGAATAAGGATATTTGTAGGGCATGATGTTTGGAGAAACACTTCCTAGAATCAAATGAATAGCATGATCATGACCATGAATAGGTGGGATGCCTTTGGGAGTCTTAAATACCTTGGAATGATTGTCCAAGACTTATTTGAGATATAGAAAAATAAATGATTTCGATGTTTGACCCTCTAGTGAGCATAATTGTGCAATTACGCCCCATTTCTATTTCTTTAGAAGCTTTGTCATGCCATTAGAGCTGATTATGTTTCTTGGTTTCCTTGCGATACCCCTTAATTCAACTTCATTTTCTTCCAAAAAAATTTCAATCAAAGTTCTTAAAAATTAAAAGCTATCGTACCCAAAGCTTGTAAACTTTGGACTCCCAGTACAACATCAACACCACCCATGGGAATGGAAAGCATTGGACTATTCGATACATATTCCCCCATGGTTAGCTTGATATTATGGCACTTTCCAGAGCAGTTTCCTCCATTTTAAACCATCATTTGACACTCTGGTGCTGGATATGGGAAGCAATTCAATTCCTTGGCTATCTTACAATGAATACAATTATGAGTATTAACTTAATCAATCAACACTATTACCTATTTCTTCTTGATATATCTTTCTATCTTGAGCATTTAAGGAGTTTTAATTCCTGCCAATGAACTGCAATATATGGTCGGATTCATTTATTCTTTCTCAAGGGTTGGTTACTGGTGTATATCCTTATCTTTTGATGTTTCTTGTTACTTTTCTTCCTCCTCTTCACAACCTATATAGAATAATTTCTTCTTAGCACACTTATGACCTTTAGCGTATTTTATATCACAACTACAACAAAACCATTTTTTCTCTTTTTTCCTCCAATTGTTGTGGCGTCAACCTTGTAGGTTGTGGAAGGATAGGAGCAACAACACTTCCATATTTATAGTTGTGAGTGGTAGACTTCCTTGTTGCCATAATTTTGCTTTTCACTTTTCTTGCCACCTTGAATGCCTTCTTTAATGAATCAGGTTCCCAAAGGCGAACCTCATGTTGGATGTTATCCTTCAAATTCCTGATGAAGACATCAATCCTATGCTCCTTTGAAATGTCAATTACCCTGATATTCAATTTTTGGAAGTCCTCAATGTGCTCCACCATTGAATCCTTTTGTTTTAGATTTATCAATTGGCTAAAGAAGGTGTTTCTCTTTGTATCCTCATAATGTGCTATCATTTCCTCCGTAAAAATTGACCAAGTGACAAGTGATTTATGAGAACAAAGCCATCGGTACCATATAAACTGATTGGGTTCTAAATATAAAGTTGCAATGCGTACCTTTTGTGTGTGTTTCACATCATGGAGATCAAAATATTGCTCCATTTGTAGTATCCATGTTACCAGATCCTTGCCATAAAAATTCCTCATATCAATCTTTGGAATGTAGTGGTTCTTAAACTGAACATTAGAGTCTCTAAAATAATAATTCATATTCCTTTTGTCATCATCATGATTTTCATGGATTACTTTGTCACCACTGGGAAGCCTTTTTTCTAGAAACTTTTCCAAACCTTTCTTCAACCCCTCTATCTTGAAATTCATTATTGCTTCCATGTATGGTTTTAAACCATCATTCAAAGCTCCTGTTGGACCTTGAAATTGTCATTCACTTCCATTACATTTTCACTTATATTTACATATTACCACCTTCACTCCACCTCCATTTCATTACATTTATCTTACCTTTACCACTATTGGGTTACATTTATGTTTTTCCAAACTTTATTAATTCTTAGCATTTTAAGTGATTTTGTGGTTAAAAATTAGAAAATAATGTGCATATGCTTATACCTAACAAGTGGGATGAGATTGTTGCCATGTGTAGGTTAAAAGGAAGCTTCTAAAAGACCTTTGTGTGGCCTCCCAAAACCAAATTCGAATTTGAGTGGAGAAGATCATGGGATCATAAGGATATGTGTCTCATTTCCTTTTTGTATTGAAACTCTAAAGAGAACATGTGTTTTATCATTTCCTATTTTGATTGTAACTCTAGAGATAGAGGGAGAGATTCATGGACTCTTATTAATGAGATAACTTCTCATATTTTTGTATAAATGGGATAAAATTTCTCCTATCAAAGGATGTGTGAAAAAATAGGAGAAGAAGAGAAGGGATTATAGAGTGTTTTGTAACAAGGCTTGAGATGGAATGGGATGTAGATTTGTGAGTTAATCAATAAAGAAGTTCAGTCATCAAATGTTGGTTTGATTTCACTTCTGGAGCTAAGGAGTTTTCGCCAACTTGGTAGTAGAGGGCCCCTGCTGCCTAAGGAGGTTTTTATGCTTTCTAGCTAGGTTTATTTCAGTTTCTTTGTTTAGTATTTCTTTCTGCTTATGCTCAAGTTTACTGCTTTCATAATTAACAATCGTTGTGTCCAACTGAGTAAAAATTGTTTGTCTTTATTACCAAATCTTTACAACTGAATGGTTAGTGACTTATAGGTACATTGATTGTTTAGATTTCATTTTCTGTCTTTCATAGTTGACAATTGTTGTGTTCAACCAAGTAAAAGCCATTTTTCCTATTTTACAAATCTTATATTAAAATGGTTAGCGACTTATAGAAACAATGATTGTTTAGATTTCATTTACTGCTTTCATAATTGACAATTGCTGTGTCCAACTAAGTAAAAACTGTTTGTCTATATTACCAAATATTTACAACTGAATGGTTAGTGACTTATAGGTACAATGATTGTTTAAATTTCATTTTCTGTCTTTCATAGTTGACAATTGCTGTGTTCAACCAAGTACAAACCATTTTTCCTATTTTCAAATCTTATATTGAAATGGTTAGTGACTTATAGAAATAGTAATTGTTTAGCATTTCATTCTTCCTGTCATTTGCTTACTAGAATTAAGAGAATAATGGATTTGTCCGAGAGCCATACCAAGGAGTGAAGGCTTCAGGATTGGATGAGACTTGATAAGTTGGTTATTCACTTAATTAGTTGTAGTTAGAAGATCCTCATCCCATTGCAACTAATAATATCTTTAAAGGACATTCTGATTGAAACTGAATCTGAATATGATTTGCAAGAATGGCTAAATGATTAGATTCAATGCAATGTTTGAGTTATCAATTTCATTTCCTGTTTTCATTTCTTAAATCTCAATTGAGTTATAGATCCATGGATTAGGTTTACTTACTAATTAAAGTACTCACTTTATCTTTTTGTCTAGAACTAGGCCTTAGAACTTGTCCATAAAACTTTGATTTCTTTTTAACTTAGTTTCATAACATTTCCTTTTCTTTCTTTTTAAATTAGATTTATTCTCACTTTCTAGCCTAGGATAGCACACTAAGGACTAAAAAGACAAAACCCCCAAAACAATGAGAAAAACACATACAACGAAGTAAGGAGTAGGTTTCTTAAGCACATATAGTGCACCACACTTCATCAAAGTTACAAGCCCTAGTTGATAATTAATGGAAGCAATTTAGGAACACTAAATTGACTAAATATTTTGGCGCCGTTGCCAAGGAAGTGTAATTAGGAGACCTTATTTCTTACATCTAAAAAAAATCAATTAATAATTTCTCAAGTATTCTCTCCTCCTGCGCTTTATGTGATCTAGAGGATCAGAAAAAGAGAATTTTTATGTTAAAAAATAAAAATAAATAATAAATAAATTTGTTTTCATCATTTCATTTGATTTAATTTTACAATAAATTTTAAAATAAAAAATGAAAAATTTCAATAAATTGTTTTTATTAATAAAATATCTATGTATAATATATATAATTTTATTAACAAATCAATTAAAAAACAAAAATAAATAAAAAATGAACAAAAATAAAACTTATCATATTTTTCTTTATTAATAAAGAAAATTAAAAAAAAATCAATAAATTATTTTGTTTAGTAAAATATATATGTATATTTTTAATTTTTGAAAATATAACATATGTAATTTTATTAACAAAACAAATAAAAAAAAAACATAAAAAAATTAAAACAAATCAATAAACAACTAAATGTAAACCAACACAATTGGCCTTTCTGCTTGATTTGATATGGGTGATTCTGAAAGTTTGGTGAAGGCATCAGGTGCTGCTTGAGGAACATCCAAAGAATAAGGAAAAGGTGTAGCGCTCGACATCAAAGTCGAGAATTTGCTCGCTGGTAAAACTTAGGAATCACACCTGAATTTTTACTGAGAGGTTGGCAAAATTACAAGTGGGTGTCGTTTGAATTGGCCAATATTATCACGAAGCTCAAATTTTATCGTTAGAATTCCAAGTCTGCGGCCAGTTGTTGGCAATAGCAATGGGATGAATAACTCTGCGTTTTAGTGATCTCAAGAAACCATTTGAATGACTTTCAAAGCCCCATAGCTTCCATTCGAAGAAATTGATGGAGAAGCGGCTCTGTTTGCCTATAGAATTGATAGAGAAGCGGATCAGATTATTTAGTATGGTTGCTGGGATCTTTATCCTCTTTCAAGAGAATGATTTCAAATTGAAATCCAATGCGTTGGTGGGAAGCAAAAAAACAAACATGACTTTCTGGATTATTTTGATTCTCTAAATCCCTTAAAATCCAACCACAACAAATCATTTCATTCACCAGAAATCGTTTTTCATTGCCAGAAAAACGCAACTGTTTTTGACACGTGATTTTGAAACACGTTTTTTGGTTGACTGAGGATGAATTTCAAAAAACTGAGAAGTGGGTTTTTCTCAGAACAGGGGCAATTAAATAACGTAGAAACGGTTTTCTGAATTTCTTAACTGATTGAGAGAATTTCAGGGATATTTTGAACCTCATTTTACAGATTGCGTGGAGAAACAGTTTTTTAAAATGCACAGTGAACTGTTTGAATACGACATGCTAAAGGAAGAAGAATTCGAAGTTTAAATCAAATTTTGCTGTAGATTAATCCACATAATGATTTCATAGGCAGATAGATCAGACATAAAATGTGCATCTGTCTTTACATAATGCAACCGTAGCACTTGGTGGGTTCATTTGTTTAAAATCACTGAGATTTATTTCCTCATTTTTTTTTGCTACCCATTCGAGAACAAGGTTATCCATTTGAATGTTTAATCGTTGTGCTGAGCCATTGCTTCTATGAATCCCCTCATCTGATCTCAGTTATGGAGGAAGCATGCTAATGGTTGGAAGCCAATCAACTTTAAAAGCCTCGAGAGCTCGCAACATATCAATCCGATAATTTTAGCCTCTGTATTGAAACATGAAGTTATATCTAAGGTCTCTGCCAACACTGTGCTTAAACGCATGGTGGGAGTATTAAGCCTATTGTTGTTTTTCCATTTAGAATTGTACATGGTTTTGATCTACACCATCTAAAGCTGAACATACCCCATGATCGAAGCTATGACGCTCACTCTGACGATGATCTCTTGCTTCATTGAGTTTTTGATGCAGTTCTTGGAGCATTGAACCTTCTAGATATTGGACAATTTTTCCCCGATAGTGATCTAAAGTGGAAGGGAGCACCTTCTTCAGTGTTTGTGAAAGAAGTAGTTAGACTCATGGACGAGGCGGGTTATGAGCTTGGAAACCTGGATGCGACATTGATTTTGCAAAGACCGAAGGTAAGTCCCCATAAGAAAGCTATAATAACAAACCTTTGTGCATTTTTCGGGGATCATTCTTCTTTATTAAATGTCAAAGCTAGGACTCATGAAAAAATTGACAATCTTGGCAAGAATCGTAGCATTGCTGCCCACACAGTGGTTCTTCTAATGAAGAAATAGTTGGATTTCCATGTACATAATGAAATGTTGAACATTGAGTGTAAAATTGTGTTTCTTCCGGAAGAAGAAACATACTGTTTTTGCATTATGCTTACATGGCAATAAGGTTTAGTTTTATTAAAAAAAAAAAAATCTAAATTGCAAAATATTTCATTGCTTTTCCTTTTGTTGTATTTATTGGATTGTCACAATACCAGTCTTTATTCCTCACTTCTTTGGGTAGGTAACATTATCTATTGTGACGCTGATTAAGGTTTAATTCTTAATAAAATGTTTTTGCCATAAAAAAAAAGAAAAAAGAAAAAAAGAAAAAAAAATTGCATCAATAAAATAAGTAGTGTATTGTTCATTTTCCTTGAGGAAGTACTGATCGATTTAAATGTCAAGATTGATTATTTGCATAAGCGTGTATACTTAATTTTCTTTTCAGGATTTTTAGCTACAGAAACTATGCACATTTTGCAGCTGTGCACGTTCTACAGCTAAGAAGCAATTCTGCAGCTGAGAAACTTCATAGTTTCACCCAAATTTCAAATTAGCCTAACTTTCTCTTCCGACATCGGATTTCGACGATTCAAGCGTCATTGGAAAGATTTCGACGAGATCTACATAATGAGAAAACTATCATCAAAGTTTGAAATAGTAAAGACTAAAGAAATTGCTGAAAAGACACAACAGGTAACTTGAGGCACTAATTTCAAAACATGTATAAATTCTTTTGGTTTTCCTTCATGAACTTGTTTTATTAGTACCAATTCTCAGTTTTTTTTGTGTAAATGTCATAACTAGAGAGATTGATTACCTCTCTCTTTTGATAATCTTACATTCCATTACAGAAGAAGTACTAGTTTTATTTTGCAGGTTCCAATAGGAAGGACATATGCCTACAAGCGAATAATGTCTCTCTCAGAGACTACATTTCTTTTACAAGAATATGATCAGAAACAAAGAAATAAACATCAATGCATGAGCACATGCTAATGCAAATCAGATCTAACACTTGAAAGTCTTTCATATGCTAGTGTTTCCATTGCATCCATGCTTCCTCAGTCAATAAAACATTCACCTAATTTCCCTTTAAATTCGCTATTGCATTTCTACTTAGTCATTCAATAAAATCCTCGTCTCATTTTCCGTCACTGCTCATTTTTTTCTTCCTCAATCATTATATTTTCCTACCTTGCTTTCACTAACCTAGCAATGAAACCATTCAGCTCCTCTACAAAGTTGATTCATTTCCATTTTCATTCTGTCAAATAAACCTTGATCCACTGCAAAAAATTTCATCCATACTCCTTCAAAAATTATTCTTTCATGCTCGCGTTAGATGATGGAGGATTCCTTAAGGCATCCCTTCTAACAAGTCTTGGCCTATCAACATCAACACATTATCTAGGTCCAAGGCTAGAGTCCTTAATAGTACCTTGAGGCTTGTATGCATTAATGACAAGTTCTCTCGCTGACAATCATGGGAATACATCAATGTCCCTTGATCGTCAGATCTTGCAAGTAGCTCGACATCAACCCATTTATTCGCACTTCGCAAGATGTACTTAAGTACCTTGGCACTCATTGACATTAATGGTGAGTTTGCCTCGCATTGTTTAACGACATTCATCAATGGTCGGTAATCCAATGACTTCTCTTCATGCTCAACATCAACACATTTATTCGCATGATTAGAATTGTACCATCGAATTTTGTAACGATTGAAGACTACCTCATTTTAGTAGTTTGCAATAGGAATCAATTTGTATTAGCAGCAATAAAGATCCCAATCTTATCATCAGCACAAAGAGAACAAAGAATTAGATCAAATTCCTTTGTTTTACATACATCATGATCCAACAGCTTCAACAGCCACACTCTTTAGTACACACATGCAACTCATCCATTTCCAAAGGGTAAGTTAAGGTATGCCATTTTCTAACTTTTTACCATAGAATTCCTTGAAAAGCTAGAATGATAATTTTTGGAAAAAAACATCTCTTCCTCATTTCATAAAATTTCCAATACCATCAGTTGGGGAGGGGGGCGGGGGGGGGGAATACATTAATATTCATACTTTTCCATGTTTATATCACATTCAGAAATCCACATACTTCCAAAAGATATTAACTATTACATTATTATTATGAGCATACAATGGCTTTTCAAAAGTACTCAAAAGATAATTGTATACAAACACAATCATGGTTGTCACACAAGAACCAACCATGTTGCAATTCAAGTAAAATAATTTGTAGAAGTATGAAGTTATAAAATGATATCACGCAAAGTTAAGCCAAAGCTCAAGGATAAAAAAGAATTAGTGTAATAGATTGCATGAGGACATGCAATAGCTTTAGTTGTGGGGTATATTGGACCTTGAAATTGTCATTCACTTCCATTACATTTTCACTTATATTTTCATATTATCGCCTTCAATCCACCTCCATTTCGTTACACTTATCTTACCATTACCACTATTGGGTTACATTTATGTTTTTCCAAAATTTATTAATTCTTAGCATTTTAAGTGAATTTGTGGTTAAAAATTATAAAATAATGTGCATATGCTTATACCTAACAAGTGGGATGAGATTGTTGCCATGCTTAGGTCAAAAGGAAGCTTCTAAAAGACCTTTATGTGGCCTCCCAAAACCAAATTCGAATTTGAGTGGAGAAGATCATGGGATCATAAGGATATGTGTCTCATTTCCTTTTAGTATTGAAACTTTAAAGAGAACATGTGTCTTATCATTTCGTATTTTGATTGTAACTCTAGAGATAGAGGGAGAGATTCATGGACTCTCATTAATGAGATAACTTCTCATATTTTTGTATAAATAGGAGAAGCTTTCTCCTATCAAAGGATGTGTGAAAAAATAGGAGAAGAAGAGAAGGGATTATAGAGTGTTTTGTAACAAGGCTTGAGACGGAATGGGATGTAGATTTGTGAGTTTATCAATAAAGAAGTTCAGTCATCAAATGTTGGTTTGATTGCAATTCTGGAGCTAAGGAGTTTTCACCAACTTGGTAGCAAAGGGCCCCTGCTGCCTAAGGAGGTTTTTATGCTTTCTAGCTAGGTTTATTTCAGTTTCTTTGTTTAGTATTTATTTCTGCTTATGCTTAAGTTTACTGCTTTCATAATTAACAATTGCTGTGTCCAACTGAGTGAAAACTGTTTGTCTATATTACCAAATCTTTACCACTGAATGGTTAGTGACTTATAGGTACAATGATTGTTTAGATTTCATTTTCTGTCTTTCATAGTTGACAATTGCTGTGTTCAACCAAGTAAAATCCATTTTTCCTATTTTTTAAATCTTATATTAACATGGTTAGCGACTTATAGAAACAATGATTGTTTAGATTTCATTTACTGCTTTCATAATTGACAATTGCTGTGTCCAACTGAATAAAAACTATTTGTCTATATTACCAAATATTTACAACTGAATGGTTAGTGACTTATAGGTACAATGATTGTTTATATTTCATTTTCTGTCTTTCATAGTTGACAATCGTTGTGTTCAACCAAGTGAAAGCCATTTTTCCTATTTTCAAATCTTATATTAAAATGGTTAGTGACTTATAGAAACAATAATTGTTTAGCATTTCATTCTTCTTGTCATTTGCTTACGAGAATTAAGAGAATAATGGATTTGATTTGTCCGAGAGCCATACCAAGGAGTGAAGGCTTCAGGATTGGATGAGACTTGATAAGTTGGTTATTCACTTAATTAGTTGTGGTTAGAAGATCCTCATCCCATTGCAACTAATAATCTCTTTAAAGGACATTCTGATTGAAACTGAATCTGAATATGATTTGCAAGAATGGCTAAATGATTAGATTCAATGCAATGTTTGAGTTATCAATTTCATTTCCTATTTTCATTTCTTAAATCTCAATTGAGCTATAGATCCATGGATTAGGTTTACTTACTAATTGAAGTACTCACTTTATCTTTTTGTCTAGAACTAGGCCTTAGAACTTGTCCATAAAAATTTGATTTCTTTTTAACTTAGTTTCATAACATTTAATTTTCTTCCTTTTTAAATTAGATTTATTCTCACTTTCTAGCCTAGGATAGCACACTAAGGACTAAAAAGACAAAACCTCCAAAACAATAAGAAAAACACATACAACGAAGTAAGGAGTAGGTTTCTTAAGCACATATAGTGCACCACACTTCATCAAAGTTACAAGCCCTGGTTGATAATTAATGGAAGCAATTTAGGAACACTAAATTGACTAAACAACTCCCACGCCATTTTTTATACCATCTATCTTGACATTCATCATGGCTTGCAATTCATTTTTTGTTACTTTTTGTGAGAGAGCGAAATTTGTTTCACTTGGTCTTGTAAATTTGATATATCATGCTGCATTTATTCATCTTCTTCATGCGTCATAGAAGAACTTTCTGGTTGCTTACTAGGTGTGTCCATTTTTGTTGTTTCAAGGCATTTTGGAATCAAACAATAATATTTATGCTTCATTATACCCCTTGAATCACTTCAAACTGATTTTTCAAAAAAAAGTTATGCAAGTTTTTTATTAAAATACACACATTTTTCTTGTTTTTCAGGAGCTCGATATTGAAACTCTTGTATCTTTGAAATTTTGGATCTCTAAGATAAAAAATTAGGCCCTACGATATCCCTCTGAGTCTTCTTTCCAATTCCATAAATCATACCACATTTTGATTCTTCAACATAAATTTATGCCCAATCTCCCACGATTACCTAATTATGGATTAGTTCAGTAGAGTGAAACTGTACGGAGCGACATGTGTCACTGTTTTCTATATGTGGCCCTGAAAACGATACACGAAATACTACAATATGTTCCCTTTCAATCAATTTTTATGAAATTCAAATTGGATGCTCATAGAGGAATTTATGACTATTTTTCAGTTGTCACCTATTTGAGACGGAATTCTGGAGCATGAAAAAAACCAAATTTATTTAGATAATATCTCAGAAAATATAGAGAACCAAGATTTGAAATTTTTACAGGATGTTCATCAAGATTTCGGCTCTACGTGATAAAAATTTCAGCTTCTGAACCTTCCTAGAAAAAACTGTATAGCGAAAATTCCATGATGACCTGTTTGCAACAACGAAACCCTAGAATCCAAAGCTCTGATACCAAATGCTATGTAACTAGATCACAAAAGAGATAGATCAACGACTTCAAAATTAGCCTCTTGGATAGGGGAACCTCATTTACATCACATAAATGAACAATTATTGGATGACACAAATGAAAAAACCTCCTTTCTATATATAGGAGTCTAAGGGGTCACAATATCATCAGAGCCTACATAACAGTAATAATGTAAGGGCACAAAAATAACAATAGTGGGCTTCTATGGGGAACTATAATAACAATATGGGGACTGCATGGTCACAACAATAAAAATAAGTGGATAAAATAGTATTATAGGGACCTAACATAATCATACCTACCAAAATCTTGATGAATCTCCTTGAGGAAATGATCAAAGGAATGGATAGAAGAAGATTGTAAGGTATGAAACCATCAATTAACACTACCTTCAAGAGTGGGGAAGAAAAGAACACAAGATAATATTCATAATCAATTTCATAATATTCACAAAATTTAAGAAAATCAGAAATTTTCTCGGCTATGAATGTTCCATCCCTACCATCAAATTTCAATTGAGACAAGTAACGAAGTGGCTCATCGGGGATTAAAATTTGACCAAGGAAACATAAAATAGAGAAACACCCCATGAGTATGATTTGAGGATTAGCCATTAAAGATAAGAGATTCAAAATAGAATCAAAGGGCACAACTTGTCATCTGGTCCTACTTTTAGCACCAGAAATGTTGACGGTGCTTGATCTGAAATGGGTGGATAACTTGTTATGATTTTCAAGCACCTCCCACTTAGTTAAACAAATTAAGATCTAGCTTATACTTGACTGTGCAGAATTGAATTCTTCATTCAAGTGCATGTGTTTTTAACTGTTTTAAACCTTTATGTGTGAGGAATTAAATTTTTGGTTTTGCTAATATTAAGCATGTACAACAACCATAAAGTGCAGCAAATAAGAATCAACACATAACAAAAAATTTAATATAGGAGTTCACCCGAATATCATGGGCTACGTCTCCTTGAGACTTTGTCAATTGACTTGTCTCTTTGGGATTATGATGGGAAATTTATTTTACAAGTTAAAAACTCAACTCCAATGGTTAATTTGGAATATACCATTGGGTTTAGAATACCATCATACCCCTGGAATGGTTGTTATCTCTCTGAAGAGCGACCTAGGTTCCCTTAGACTTGATCTCTTCTGTTGGCACCCTTAAGCTTCCCTGAGCTTCTCCGTGGCACTAACTCCTTAAGAAATCCTTTTATGTCCCTAAAAACTCACCTACTGTCTCCAACACATATCAGACATCCAAAATAGACTGATCATTTGCTGAAAATGAGCTCTGGCTCCCCAATCTAGGCCTCCATCCACTGTTGGCCCTGGAATGCCCGAAACTTACCTGTGTCTTCTCAACCTTCAGAAGTATCCAAATGGCTCTGGAAATCCCTTAAATGGATTCATAATGTCCAAAATAGTTAGAATATACTATTCATTTACTGAAATTAGCCTTCGGCTGCTCCGGTTATGCCTCCAACACTTGGTGGCACTCCTTGGCTCTAGGTTCACTGAAAATTTCTCTGAAGCATATTGACCTTCATAAGTCTTCAAAAGATTCTGAAAATCCTTCCATTGGATTTAGAAGGCTCAAAATAGTAAGAATATACTACTGGTTTACTGCGAATGGATACTGGTTGCTCTGGATAGGCCTCATTCTCCTGGTGGCCCCTAGAAGCCCTGGTGGCCCTTGGAACTTCTCTGAAGCATCTCGGCCTTCATAAGTCCTCTGCTAGCTCTTCAAACCTCACCATTAGTTCCATAATGTCTGAAACATCCAAAAATGACTATTTGTTTCGTGAGTAAGGCCTCTAGCTGCCTTGGCTATGCCTCATTCTGCCGCTGGTTCCTGGTGGCCCTAATGGCCCTTAGAACTTCTCTGAAGAAAAAAACTATTGAGAAGTTCTCTGATGGCTCTGCAACCCTCAACAATGAGTCTGGAATGTCCAAGAAAATCTAAATTGATTATTCACACTCCAAGAATGGTCGAATAATGCTCAAGATAGAGCATAATCAATTTTGTCCAGTAACCCCCTAGGAAAAATCCACTAAATATGGGGCACTCAAGTTAACTGGAGATAGAATTGGCTTATCCACCAAAAATGGCACGCTGGCTAGATTACCTGCTAGTTATAACCGCAACATTTAATTTCTAGTTGGGGGGTTGGGCACATGCCCCAAAATCCATGGTTAGTTCACGGTGACCATTGGCGGAAACCACGTGTTAAACTCCAATGAAAGTTTAAGAACTGGAGTTAAAAGGTTGTGTTAACATAACTGAGGGGATAAACTACGTAGAGAACTGTCACCATGTGATAAATATAACGGTTTGTGATAAATGTTGGAGTTATGATAGTCGGCGATAAAGTTTTGATGCCGTGGTTACAATGTCATGTGACCATAACCCGTGGGACCTTTGGATTAAACCCGCGTCAAGATTTAATGTAATACATTCTGCTCTGTTGATATATGTGGACCCCAACATTAATACGTGCCACACATTTTAATACTCCACCATTTTCGAAGGTTATAATGTCATTAACATGCCTCTTCACCTTTAATAAATGAACCCATTTATGTAATGCTTATAAAATTTGACTTTGGATTTTAATATATGTGGAATTTAATTAATATAATAAAGTTTTTTAAAATTAATATTTAATATATATAAAAACATTAATATAATATATGATATTTTAAATCATATATATATATATATATATATAACATTAACCCAACTTTAATACATTAAAAATATTTCCCCACATAAAAATCATGAACCCATACTCATATTGGAGAACATTGGGTGATTTTTACCTTCACAAACCAAATTGGCAAATTTTGTAGTTTACTTTGGCATTTAAAGTGAAATAACTTCTTCATATGGTGTCAATTTTTTGAACCATTCGTAGCATCGGAATCAGGAAGACGAGATCTATCCAGTCGCTCAGGTTCAACACACTTTCGAACACTTTGAAATTTGAGCTATCACTAAGGTCCTTGATCCAAATCTGATCAGTGATGGATAGCGTCAACATACAAGGGGTCTCCCCGATGTGAAGTCCCAATTAGACCCCTAACTCTTTGGAGTAGGAGCCCCATCTGGAGTATCAACCTGGCTACTGTAATCGTAAGGTTCAACTTGGTTTCAATGAATAACACAAGAGATCATACACATAACCCTTGAACAAGCAATTAAGATGACATTGTGAAGCACCAATTGTATGATGTAAAAGGAAACCTTCACGAGGGGAGACATAAGGTGATTCTATAAGAGGAAAGAAATAGTAATATCCTGGAAGAGGCACGCGAGAGCATGTACATATTCATTAGTTATCTAGCAAAATAGTTCACATAAATATAATGACCATTAAACCACATACAACACACCTTAAACAAGAAAAGTACCGAGGCCACCAAAATAGTTTAGTTCCCTTAGTATGTATGAACAAAACATTTATAGAAAACATCTAAAGAACAGTCCAAAGACATTCAAAATACATGCATGAAAATGTGTTGGCTCATCGAGATTCAATTATAAGGCGAAATATCCAAGAACATGAATTACAATGGTGGGAACTAGTTCCAATATTGGAACATTAAGTCACTTCTTGCTTCTCCAAAGAATAATTTTCTCTCTTATGCCAAGTAGAGAAGCCAAGACTAGATCTCCAAATCTTAAGCCTCCAAAAGCCTTTTGCTTGAGTTATGAGGTTGTTTTTATAAAAAGAGGAATGGCCTTTCATATCCTCATGACTCTTAAACTTCTAGTGTGTCCTTTGGACTTCTAAACAACTCTTGAACTTCTAGATGAATTTTGGACTTCCATACAATCTTTGTCCATATATGACTATGTGACTCTTCATATTCCACATATGACTCTTGGACTTTCAAACATCACATTTTTTTCCTTTCTTGAGAATACATCATTACATCCCACATGATGCGGCAAGACACATGGACACATATTGACCATTATGATGATACTTGTAAATGCTACAACTTGATCATGATGACATGGAATTCATGATGAGGTGGCAATGCCAAGTTGTATTCCTTATTTCTTCATCTTTAATTCTTGATGATAAATCTGATCTATGCTTCATCTTCATGGAATATATTCTTTGTTTGTTATCTTCACCCTCCAAAGGGTATCTAATCACTATCGGAATCCTCAGCGTCATCATGAAATGTCTTCTTTTTGTCTTGGTCCATCATTTGCTTCATGTATTCATGATTGTTCTTTTCTCTTCTTATTCTTTGCGGGTGTTTCTTTATGCTTTCTTCTTTCTATCGTCTTTTGATCATCACCTTGTCATGATAGGAAGGTACTCTTGCCAAGGAAAACCATTCACGAAAAAGAAAAATCAGTCTTAAAAATATCTATTCTATCATTACCCATCTCATGGAATGATCAACTCATAATATACTTGTGATAGGGTTAAAAGAAGAATTCTTGATTAGGAGGGTGTAGTTAAACTCATCAAGGCTCACAAGAGGCCTTCATGGTATGCTTTGCACTAAATCAAGAGAGAGAAAACACCAAGGGCACAAGGGCACACTCCAAAGAGACAAAGGAATGAGGCTTCATGCCTTCAAGCCTTCAAGGTGCGTTCATGTGCTCAAAGGGACTAAGAAGAGCAAGAGCACACTACAAAGAGACGAAGGAGTGAGGCTTCAAGACTTCAGGCCTTCAAGGTGCGCTCATGCGCTCAAATAAACTAAGAAGGCGCAAGGGTGCATTCCAAAGAGATGAAGGAGAGAGGCTTCATGATTTTAGGCCTTCAAGGTGCACTGATGCACTCAAAGAGAATAATAGGGCGTAAGGGAAAACTTCGAAGAGATGAAGGAGAAAACCTCAAGCCTTCAGAATGTGCTCATGCACTCAAAGAGGGCACATTTCTTCTTGCCGAAGGAGTGCATTCAAGCTTCAAGCTTCGTGACTGTGCCATAAACTCAAAGGGAGGGATGAAGATTTGTGCTTCATGAGTGCAACATGTGCTCAAGGAGGGCACAATTCTTCGAGTCAAAGGAGTGGGCTCATAGTCCCAAATCGCGCTCATTGTTCTGAAGTGCACTTTTTAAGGTAAGAAGGTCATTATTTGTTCAAAGTGCACTTTTTAGAGGAGAGAAGGTCCTTGTTCTTCTGAAGTGCACTTTTTCACTGAGTGTTTGAAGTGTGCTCAAGCTTGGAAGGGTGTAGTTCTCTCTAGAAATGGCTACTTGTTCATATGCAATGTTCTTTTCATTGAGGGAGGCAACACAAGGCTAGGTGACTTATCCTTAGGAAGTACTAATGCACCGTGAGAGGGAGGAGACCTTAGAAAAGAATTAGTGCAAAAGCATGGGAGGAAATATACGTAAATTAGGATCATGACTAAGTTGTGCTTATCACCTAGTAAGAGGATTAATGCCTTTAGAACTTGTGTTGGGTTGAATGACCAAGAAGAGCTCTCGTAATGGCTAAATGTGGGACCAACAAAGTAGGAAAGAGAAATGCATCATAACACGACTCAAAAATAGGTTACACAAATAAATTCCATAAATACAAGCCAATGGAATGCACAAAACTCATGAACAATAGTCACACCTTAAAACAACAACAAAGCGACACCTATTTCTAAGTGCAACAATTGAAATGACACATTACAACACTTAGAACTCAAGCTACGATGGAAGTGACGATTGTGGCCAAAAGGTTTTCTAAGCCACAGGAATGTGTCTAGCATATATTCAAATGATATGTAAGACCATCTAATGTAGAATAGTGTGCTATAAATAACTTTGGTGATATGAAAAGGTGTGACACATGCAAGAGTGAAAACACAAAAGCGACTCCTGCGACAAGAGGGAAACATGAAGATGACACTTGCAAAATGCGAATGACCTTAAAAGAAACACATGTCAGAGTGAAGATAACATGAAAATGAAACTTATTAAAGTAAAATAAAGTCAAAATGACAAAGATGAATGTGAAAGCAACACTTGTGAAAGCGAAAATGTGCAAACAACGACAATTGAGAAAAATCTCCAAAATAGACTTAAGTACAAATGCAACAAAGTGAAGGAGATTGTCAATAAAATGCGCACTTATGGTCGACATACGTTTAACATCACACAAGAATTGCCTTGATGGACGGTGCTATGCCTATCCCAACTTTCATAAAGGAAGTGTTCTCATGAACTCATTGAAGATTGATCATGTGTGTGCAAGTTACTTGACAATCAAAACTTGGTAGAAGGATTAAATAAACTATAAAACCTCAATTGACCATGGAATGGCAAATCATAATATCCTTAGTAGGCTCCAAAATTCAAGTATGAGCAAAATTTTGGAGGGTGTTGATCGCAATGACAACACTTCCTTAAAGACTTGAAGTAAGAAATAATTTATCATGGATCATGAAACAAATATCATGCTAACCTGTTCAATACATGATTCATCTATCCAAAATAACATACAACCAGGATAAAAGAAGTAAACCTACTTCATTTTTCATTCATTCATCCAAGCTTCACCATAAATCATCATGAAAAGAGATCAAAATCTACATAAAAAAAGTCCCCATGACAATTTCTCAACTTCTCCATCCATAGCCAAATTATAAGAGAGAAAAACTATAGAAATTTTAGAATTGCCAAGGAATTTCTCCCTCAAATATAACCATGAAAATATGAAAGAAATTGCACCTATATTTATAGTGAAGGTGCACAACTTCCTTCATATTAAGATATTATTTTTCTATACTTAAATATCCTATTATATCCTATGGATGAACAAAAGGCCCTCTTCAAAAAATAAATAATCTACAATAATACAATATAGGGGTAATTATGCCATATATTCTACATAAATGAAGGGGCATAAACCCATAAAATTGACCCATATCCATAAATGAGGGGTAAATTTAGGGTTTTGGTGGAGTTTCTAGCCTCCAAAGGCCCTTAAATATCCTTTTCAAGCAAATTTTAGCACATGTCATGAACTATCCTAAAGTCTCCTTCAAAGGTGGGGCACAATCTTGTTAGTAACCATAATATCATCTAAGAAATGATATCTTGTATAGAATAAACCACATGCTCTCATTTATTAATTAGTAATGGATTTCAAATGGGGAAATAAAATGACAACTCAGTCTTTACAAGGGCCTCTTAAATTCCACTTGTTCACACTTTATTGGTTCAGATAGCTAGCAACACCCCAATCTTCATTCATATGTTAGACAACACACCTTCCTTAAATGGTGGATATAATTGATGCCTTGGAATTAAAAGCTAAATGAGTTGAATCCATTACACACAATATGTTTTAACATTACCAAGATTCAAAATAGAGGGATAGCTTCAACTATTATCCAGATTGGGCATGAGAATATGTAAATTATTTTACCATAAATTTAAGATCAACCTTGGAGCTAGAACTAATTTATCATTTCAAATTTACCTTAAATAGAGGCTGGCACAACCATCACCTATTTTAAACATTGAATAAGTATATAAATGTATCCAAAAAAATCTCATTCACCATTCCTAATTTGGTCTTCTCCTGGCCTTATTCCTGAAGTACACTATTAGATTATGAATAGGCCTGTAATTTTGGGTGATGTTTTATGCATATTTTTCTTCCCTTCAGGTTACAAGAATTTGTGTATGATTGCAAGACCAATTTCCATGGTATACCTTTTTAGATTGTTAATCACTTCTCAATTTTTGTTACAAGCCTCTAATTCTATTGTTGATAGAGTTCCTCTCAAATTCAATCACGATTTGTTGGAAAATATAAAGCACTGCCATCCAAATTTTCCTTTTTAATATAAAAGGGCATTGGGTTTATTCATATTTGTATAATGAAGACCAAAATTCTCCTTCTTATCTCTTTAAGTATTTTAAATTCCTTCAAGTTATAAATACCCTTGTTTGTTTTGTGCATTTAGGGATTTCCTCCTTAATAGAACTAACACTCACCAATCAAAAACATAAAATTCCTTCTATCTAATTCCATGGCCATAATAATTTTCGTGTGATCCATTTGGGAATTTAAATCATTATTAAGTAATAAGACCTTCCACCTATGACAATTCAATCATCATCATAAGACCTTCCACCTGGTTTACTATTCAATTGTCTTATGATGATGATTCACTTGACTTACAAGTATATTTTGTATTCCACTATGTAGGGATGGAAATTGAACAACCACATGAGGGAGAAGATGTGTCCCAACACGTTGATCAACTAGATGATGATAAAGATGTTCCCCATGGACCTGATCAACCACTAGAGGAGCATGTTCCCTATCAAGCTGATCAATTATCACTAGGGGAACAACTTGTGCAATGTCAAGCTAATCAACTAATGAAGGAATAAGATTTTCAATATCAAGCTAATCAACCACTATAAGAACAAATTTTTTCTTCTCATGTTGACATGATAATAAGGAATTGCATTGGTTCGGAAAGGGTTGGACTGTTCACAGAAAATTTGGGTGTAAATAGAACAGAGGACCTTGGGGAGCCTATCCCTGCTTGCACTATTAGAGACCATGTCAATAACATCATTCAACAACATTTTGAGAAACATTAAATTGTTGTAAAAAATCAGATACTACATGGGTTGATCAAACATAAGAATATAAAACATGCCATAAAGCTTTTGGGTGTCCAAAACTACAAGGAAAAGACCCTCTAGCGGAGGTTATAAAGGAGGTTTTTAGAGCTATAAAATTGGCCAAAATTTCCAAATAAACATTTGCTACAACATCCATTTTTGGTAACAGAGGTTTTGACGAAGCTTTTAATAGAACTTCAACACAACTAAAAAATTTGAGCGGTCGAAGGTTTCTACGGATGTTTTTCTCATTAGTGCGCGCGCATCATGTGTGAATGCACTAGTGCATTTTAACTTGTACGCACCAGTATTGTAGACATACCAAGCATCGGGATGGAAAACAAATTTTGGAAGCCCTGGGGCATTTAGCAACGTCCCAGTGCGTGTCACCCACAAATACGCATCGGTCCGATAGAAGGTTCATTCACTGGCGCCGTTAAGGTGTAAAAACACACCGAGCCATTAAGGTGTTAAAACACACTGGGCTGTTAAGTTATAAAAACGCACCGACATGCTAAAGGCAAACCATACTGGTGCATGCAATGCCTATCTGCCCGGGTTTTAGTCGTCGATAAAGTGCACTAGGTGTTCTAATTGGTATTGGTATTTGGTGCGGTGCTCATAGGTCGTAGAAACACATTGGTGCACAATATCATACAAATGCATCGGTGTGTAGTAACTAACACGCACCGGTGTTCATTTTCTATTTTTTAGAAACATCGATCTGTGACAGTGCAATTATTGTGATTTTTTAAAATTCATTATTCATCAAAAGTCAACACATATCTTATAACAATATTTATATCAATTAAATTTTTATTAGTGCAATTGAATGTGATGTTTGGATGAATTTGTTATATCATATCATTAGATTTCACATCTCTTCATTATAATATTTAATCATCCATATATTTAATCAATGGTGTAACATTTCACAGCGACAATGGACAACACAATAGAATAAATTAAAACGTATTTTATTATATATATATGAATAAGACACTATTTTTAATAAAAAATGGGACAGTTATTGGTATCCCATTGTTTTTCAATTGGGGCACTATGTCCATTACATTAAAAAAAATGTTTGATTTCACAGATAAATATTTCAAAAAATACAACGCCTTGCTTTGATGTCCAAACATATTGATCATCATTATTTGCTGGAACTGCTGCCACTGCTCGAGCTACTTCCATGACTTGGGTTATTTGGAGGAATGTTTTGTTCATTGAGTTGATTGTTTTTTTTTCTTCAAGTTCCATCTACAAACATAAAAATAAAGTGTAATGAGTGTATATACATTGGCGAGAATAATGAAAATTGCAATCTTAAATAATATACATCAATGTAAATCGAAAAGAAATGTACCATAGCAATAATTGACTCACGAACTATTCACATTATTTCAAAACCAAATTTCATGCCATATTTCAATAATTCATTTGTTGGCACTGTTCCATATTTTGTTTCCTGCAAGTTTTATAACTCATAACAAATCATAGATTTAATATAAAAGACTTTTTTTTTTCTATTAATTATAGATAGAGCTAAGTAAAAAAATATAGACGTTTACAAATTCCACAATTAATTTCTGATATGCCAACATATAATGACAACCCTTATTTAACCCAATGTTAATCAATTATTTTGATGGTTATTCTTTGTATGTTAGCACTTGTTTGAAGACATTCAATGATGATTGCTGTAAAACAGCTTAAAATATTAAAAAATAAAATCTAGTTAAGTTGTTATAAGGAAGTAACAATTACTCACAAACATAGATGTCAACCCTTTTCTTCCTTGTCGTCTTGTTTTATGTGCTGAATAGATTCCATTTTCTTTTCTTTTCTGCAAGAAAATGCTTGAAAATTAATATTCAATGCTAAATTATTTATTTCTTGTACCTAATCGGAAAACTCAATGATTACATATTACATTTAAAGCACGTTGTTGTTGAGATGGGTCCTCATGCGATGCAATTATGTCCATTTCTTTGACCATCTCCTTGTCCACCTTTTTGGACATTCCTACTAACTTATTTCTGATATCAACTCGTTCATCCTTTGAGATTTTCATAATATTCCTAAAAAAGTAACATGACAAGAAAATATTTAATTTTTATATTGATATATGAAAACTAAATATAACAAAAGTGATATTTATAAATGATTGCTTTGTAGTAATATATACATATAATTCTAGAAAAACATCTAACGAAATATCACTTTTTTAATCCCTCTTTTTTGTTATTGTACGTTTTTGATATTAAAAGTCTGAAATGTCTTATTGACCAATTCTATGGAAACTCTTCCTATAGTTTAAATAAAATTTGGTTCTTGGAATCATTGGATTGATTTTGTATTATAAGTGGAAAGAACGTCTATACATTCATTCCAATAGATCCCTCAAAGTTTTGTAAAAGTTTTCCCCCTTTCATTAACCTCCAACACCACTCCAGATGAGTTAAGGAGAAATTCATTTTCATTTGCATGTTCTATTTTTCTTTTCTTTTCTTAGAACAACATTCATTTTCTTCGCTGTTAGTCCTTGTTGAACATTAAACATATCTGAATTAATAGATTGTTTGAAACATGTTATCTAATATTTTTAAGCATATTATTAATGAAAATTCAAAAAAGAAACTCATATTGGATCGATAGTATTTTTTCATTCACTTGATTTATCCTTCTGCAACTTTTCCATCAAGCTTTTACACTCTTCTGGTCTTAGATAAAAAAGAATCTTATCGAGCTTCGTCATTTTTTGGATTTGTGTGATACACACTAAACAATACATATTAGTTAAACTTATATATAGTTCAAAAATAACAATTTTTGTAAAGAATTTACAAATAAATCGTCTTTTTTGCTTTTCTGGATGTGCTATCAGTATTTTTGTTACTTGAACTCTTGTCAGCCATTTATTTATTAATATAAAACCTGTATAATTCATTAATACATTTTATAAATAAATCACATACTTTTCAAGTTAAAAAAAAAATCAATAAAATGGTACGACTTTCGCAACTTACGCACTGAATGCGGTGCAGTAGGTTCTTATAAACACACCGCCAACACAGTAGAAAAACCGTGCGATGCTCTTTGTCAACAAGGAGACCTGGTGCATTATATCAATACCGAAGCACCGTTTAACATAAACATAAATTAATAAAACAATGTTTTTTGTGAATATGCACCCAGTGTGCTATATTAAAATCATGTACTGGTGCACTATTTTAAACAGTGCACACCATCTAACAAAAGTTTATTTATTTTTTAAATCATGCAAGGGCCAACAGGGATTAGGATCCAATTCTGAAGTGGTTTCGCAGGTTAGATGTCATACACTTATATATATACAAACCCTATAAATCTAAAATTAAAAGCCCTAATTGTGAAGTCACATAAACAAGAAGAATCAAGGGTTTAATTTAATAATAGATTTTTTTAATTTTAATTTTAATTTTATTTTTCCTTTTTTTTTTTTTTTTTTTTTTTTTTTTTTCTGAATTTTAATTAAATGTATATAGGAATAGAGATTTTAAATGATTTTATTAGTAACATGCACATAAAATTTAATTTTTTTACTATGCATGTATTAAATCTAATAGAAACTGTAAAAAAAACAATTATTACAGTAAAATTTAACAATTTTACTATACTACAGGGTTTTTGTGTGAATCTCCAGATGTTTCAAATTTTGATTCTTTGAATGTTGTTGCGAAAGTATTTTTCTGCTCCACAGTGCTCTTGTGCTCTCATGCTCCAGGCATGTCTCTCGTGCGAATCCATCTCTTTTTTTTTTTGCAAAAATAATGAAATAATGAATAGCTTTCACTATTTAAAGAAATTTTTTATGAAATTAGATTTTCGAAAATCATTTGCCGCTCATTTTTCAATTTACCGCTTTTTTTCACTTCAAAAAAATAAATTTGCGCTTTGTTTTCCTGATATTTGGTGTGTTTGTTAACTAACATCACCGATGCGTCTGGTAATAAAACCACACCAGTGCGGTTAACAATACATTAGCACCGATAACAATAACTCATTTTTTAAGGCACCGAAATTACTTTTAGGTATGTACACCAAAATTTATTGTTGATTTTGCTCAAATGTAGGGAGAAAGTATCATAATTATATCAAATGGACAATTATTCAAAATCCAGCTCGTTCCATAATATTTCTTAAAGTACATCGCAGAGTTCTCCCTATCCATCTCGAGACGTAATTAATTCATATTTTATTTATATTTTTATTATCTAATTGAATTTATTTATTTTATCCATGTCAATCAGCTGAATAAAATTAATGCATACAAATTTGCAGGTTCATGCAAATTCAGAATCGAGTTCAGATGCACAAAATATTCAAACAATTGCAAAACGTCGGAAGCTATAATCAGAAGAAGCATACCGCAAGGCGCGGTTGGTGATAAAAATGGACAGCCGCTTCACCCTGCCAATTGTAACATACCATCTTCTAGCCACAATCCTGGGACAATGATGGTAACAATAATTGTTTGGTATAATGTAATTATTTCAAAGTCAAACCAATTAATCATGCATTAACGTGCTTACTAATTGATATCATCGATTTTGTACTAATCATGTTCAAATATATTTTTTGAAATTATTAGGATTCTAGTGATGATGAGTGACCTACCTACCATCTTCCGTTGCACCCTATGACAATGTAAAAGCGAGAAAAGGCTGAATTAAGAGAAAAAATCGGAGAGGAACGATACCAAGAATGGTTGAATCAACCACTTATTCAATTCCCACTACATCCAGATTCACCAATTAGGAATGAATACAACAATAGTGGTTCTTCAAAAGCTGACAATGGAGGCCATAAAATAGAGGTTGGTATGGATGATTACTTAAGGGATACAACTTCCATGGAGACAAATTTGTTAGATGCATTCCAGAATGATGATCAACTAGGGGATGATGCTCATATCACTGATACCTTTTTCAAAAACCTTAAATTTGCTTCCACCACCCCTTTTTTTGGACCTAGAATTCAATCAAAGTCTACCCAGTTGGGGAAAACGATGTTACTGTACAACTTGAAAGTAAAATTTGGCTTGTCGAATGCATGTTTCTCAGAAATTTTGAGGTAATTGACCATCAAGTCTCTTATATTTTGAGAAATATTGTCACACAATCAACATTACAAATGTTCAATTTTATGAACGTTAATAATTATTGGCATTGTACATTTAATATTGTCCATGACCAACTACAGGTTATTCAAGGATAAGGTTCTTCCAAGTGATAATGTATTGCTCGATAGCTGCGAAAAGGCAAATAAATTGTTGAAAATTTAGGTGTTGAGTACATATCATATCATGCATGTCCAAATGATTGTATTCTATATAGAGGAGAATATGCAGACAAAGAGATATGCCCGAAATGTGGGCATGACAGGTACGATAAATAAAAAATGAAGGGTAAATCACGTGGTCCTCCTTTTAAGATATTGAGGCACACGCCTATAATCCCAAGGATTCAAAGAATTAGCTATGTTGCAGGGATAACATGCCTCACACAGAAGTGAGTTGGGAGTAATGTGAATCCCAACTGATTGAATATCCATGAAGCATATAGAGAATACACGGCTCTAAAAATTCAGGGATGAAGTAAGAAGTCTACGACTTAGCATATTCCCTATTCCCTCCATATTCCCTCCAGAACGCCAACTATTCTGTTTGGCCTATAGTAGTGATCAATAACAATATCCCCCATGGTTGTCTGTGAAGAATGAACATCTTATGTTGGCTCTCATAGTCCCCAATAGAAGACAAGTGAAGAATATGGATTTCTAATTACAACCACTAGTAGATGAATTGAAGGAATTATGGGATGGGATAAATGTATACGATGTATCAAGACCAATCATAGCAGAGAGGAGTTTTACGTTGTATGGAATATGTGCTTACACGACACATGATTATCTAGGCTTAGGAGTTTGCTCAGGTAAATTGCATTTTTATTGATTTGTTTATATACATAAAATTATTCTTTCGCATATTAATTATTTAATTTTTTGTAATTGTTCGAATATTCATGATATTCTTTAACATGCCATGCATATTGTATACTATAATTTCGCAAGTCTTGTTAAAAAAGGGTATTATGGATGTAAATGTTGTAGACCTTCTCTGAAAGCTAGATGGTCCAATGACCTACGAAAGCCAGTTTATGACCACTCTAGGGTATTCCTCCAAGAATAACACACTTACAGTAGAGAAGCATTCACTTTCAAAGGATAAATGAGGGAGAACCCAAAGGCCTAAAATAACAACAACAACTGAATGGATTAGAGCATATGAGAGAGAGAAGGAGAAGGAGTTCATAGAAATGTTCGATTCAAATGGGGAGCCTATGTTCGATGATCCAGAATTCTTCGACACCTATGTTGAGAAATTTTCCATTGGGATGAAAAGAAAATCTATCTTTTATAACCTCCCATATTGGGAGCATCTTAAGATTACCCACTTATTAGATCCCATGCATATATTTAAAATGTTTCATCTTATTTATGGAGGCACATATCATTGAAACAAAGTGACACATTGGTTGTTAGGAAAGATCTTATTACTTCAAAAACTAAAAAGAAACACTAGCTAAGACAATTAGAAAGTACATGATCAGAGGTTGGTCCCTCTAATTAGTATTTCAAAGAAGGTGATGTTCCATGGATTTTGAAAAAATATGATATTTCTTTGAAAAAGGAAGTTATAATGGGTATGAGGGTGCCATCTTCATATGGGTCTTCACTACGACACTGCTTCATCGTGGAAGACCATTTTTCGGGGTTGAAATCGCATGACCATATAAATTTTCTAAGAGTACGTATAATGTCAAAAGCATAATTTTATTATTTGTTGTATTAATAAATTTTATCCCATGGGATCATTAAACATAACTAATTTTGTATATTATTTCATGTGTTTATAACTTTGCAGTGTCATTATCCTTTGTTCGTGTGTGGGTGTGTGAAACATGACTTCCCCCAAGACCTAAGACATGCCACTTCTAAATTATCTACATTTTTATGTTGGATCACGTCAAAGGAGATTCACGTGGATAACATTGCACGATGGCATCAAGAGATAGTTGAGATTGTTTGTATGTTTGAGAAAGAACTGCCGACGAGTTTTAGGGACTTGCATGTTCATATTCTAATCCAACTAGTAGATGAGGTTGAATTAGTTGGGGTGGTTTCTTGTCATTGGATGTTATTCTTAGAGAGGTACATGAAGAAATTGAAAGGTTTTGTTTGACAAAGGGAAAAACCCGAGGGGTCTATGGCAGAGGGGTACATATCGTATGAGTCTTTCTATTATGTTAGTGAGTACATCAAGCAGATTGACAACACACCAGGTGCGGTGATTTGGGACGATGAAAGGGATGAAGACAAAAGAGAAGGGGAGCCTATCCAAATGAATGGAAAACGACACTTGATAAAGAGTAAGCGACCTATAATTATTCAAATTTACACAAAGTAAATTTCCACTTTTAGCTTCGATATAATGTATATTTTGATCTCATATGTACTATATGTCAGTTTGATTTCATCAGCGAATGCATAAATTGAAGCAATCGATAAATTTGTTCTTTACAATCCCAAAGTGACACAACCGTGGGTCGCATTGTATGAATAAAAGAGGATGAAATGGGATAGTGACAGGAAATAATTCAGACGGTTGAATGGTATAACTGTGCCTTATCTCCATCATTTAAAAGAAAATATGCCCATTATATGCCCCAATATTTGGGTTGCTGACCAAGTCATAGAGAAATATGGTGCAACCAATCGTTACCCACGTGTTGAAGAGGATGCGCTAAACGTAGGGATTGGGTGCAACAACTCGGTAATAATCTATTTATGTACATTTTAAACTTAATAATGCACCTTTGAAATGTAACATCTATATTTTATAATTTAATAGTTGGGTTATTAGACACATGACACTATGATTTTTTAATTTTTTATAGGTGCATTCGTTCCCATATATGTGGGCACATGGACACCATTTCACACAGAAAATGCCGATGATGGACACATGACACAAGACTGTGGAGAGGAAGTCGAGTTCGATCAATCTAGTTGAGCTAGCCACCATGATCAAAACCTATTATGAGGGACGTTAGGTTATGTCAGAAATATACAAGATATCATTGAAGTGGACTTCTCTTCTTTCCAATGTGTTATTTTTAGCTACAAGTGGTGGGACACCTTTGATCGAAATAATGTAAAGGAAGATTGCGATAGTAGGCTGATATGTATCAACTCTAGAAAGATGTGGGATGAAGCTAAAGAGCCTTATGTTTTCCCCAAACACTGCAACCACGTGGTTTTTTACCCAAATGTGTTGGATAGGGATTGGTGGTTCGTATTGAGACATGACCCTAAATCAAAACATATTTTTGAGAACAATAGTGTTATCATGCCAAGTGAGTTGGAAGATAATGAGGGTGATCATGAGAACAGAGAGTGATATGGTACATGTGTTATTTCATCATTTATACTATTTAAGATGAGTTTTTATAAAGAAGATGACTTAACCTTATAAATAAGACTCTTTTTTCCAAACATTATAATATTTATTTTGAATTAATTGGTTTGCATTGTGTTAATGTTAAAATCATTTAAGCAATGCACTGTATCAAGTTTTATTTTTATTTTTTATGTCAATTCCTAAAATAATACAACTACTTGATTTCTTTAAATGGTTTTTCACTATATCATTATTTAAATAAATTCACCCTATGTGTGTGTGTGTGTGTGTGTGAATGATATCTTAAAATTTTTTAAAAATGTATTAATGTATACTGTAATTTTTGGTATGTAAGATCACACACACACACATATGTGAATGATATCTTCAAAATTTAAAACAATGTATTAATGTATACAATTATTTTTGGTATGTTAGATCATAATAAAATAATGATAATTCTAAGCATGAATTTATTTGCATTATTTTATAAACTTTGTTATGTTACCCAAATTCATATTATTCTAGATTTATTATTTTACAATTATTTATATTCATACAAATTTATAAATTTTACAATTTTAATAAAATTGAATCATGACAATAAATACAATTACAATTACAATTTTACAAATTTACAAATTTTACAATTTCAATAAAATTGAATCATGACAATACATATAATTACAGTTACAATTAAAATTTTACAAATTCACAATACAATTATAATTAAAATTTTACAAATTTTACAATTTTAATAAAATTGAATCATGACAATACATACAATTACAATTACAATTTTACAATTTCACAATACAATTACAATTACAATTTTACAAATATTTTACAGACAATTAAAATTTAAAATTACAATTACAATTTTACAATTTTACAGACAATTACAATTAAAATTTCAATTACAATTTTACAATTTTACATACAATTACAATTAAATTAAAATTACAATAACGATACATACAATTACAATTACAATTACTCAATTTTACAATTACCAATACATAATATTTAATAAATATCATGATTTAATATTAAAAATAAACATCATGATCATGATAACTGTTGGGGCCCTTGTTTTGAACATTTTGAATTGAAACAATGGCCAGATTTTGGGGTTGCGGAACGAGGGCACATGGTAGCCGCAACCAAGTCGCAACCACATCAAACAGCGGAGCTACCAAGGTTGCGAAGGAACAGGCACATAGCGGAGGAAACTAGACGCATAAGTACAGATAAGGAGAAGATACATCAGAAGAACGCAAGAGGAACACACAGATAATAAGAGAAAAGCCAGAAGCAGCTGAAGAAGGACATAAGAAGAACTAACAGTCGCGACAGCGGGTGAATAAATAGCCATCACCCGGAAGGAAGAAAAGAGGAGAGTGACTGAAGGAGAAGAAACGCATGCTGCAGCAGGAACCCAGATTATGGATGAGGTCTCTGTAGTTCCTAGGGTTCTATTGATGTACATCTCTATTCCGAAAGGCATATGTATCAGATTTGTAAGCCCATTGCAAAGCTATGTAACTGGGGATTTGGCCAAGAGCTTAATATAATTGCAGGTTACTGTCTATTTGTGTGATTCACATGCATGTGTGTTGGTTGAGATGCTTTAAAATTTCATTTGTCTAATATCTGTATGCTCTCTGAATGTCGTTGCGTATGTGATTCTATTTATGCAATCTAATCACTGATAGGAATGAATTGCGGATCCGTTCCTTGCCATTGGTCTATTCCCCTCTTGCATGTGGTCGCGGCACGCCTCGGGTGAGACTCTCTACTCTCCAGAGTAGGGTGATAATGCCGGCGTGATCCTAGACTACAGCGGATTCTTGTGTTGGCCACAACTCCTGAACCTGGGTCTTGCCCGCAAGACCTGATCACTCGCCAACAATGGTTCCGTTTCCGGGACACGCATGATATGAGGGGATCTAGACCATGGTATCGCGGATCTTCGAAGGGGAGATACGACGATGGTGGGATTATCATTTAGACCATTTCATGGCTCAGCAAGCGGAGTTGACTAAGAAAGGGGAGGCAGCGATCAAGGAACTCGTCCTTTTCTCATATTTAGCCGGTGATACGTACGAAATTTTCTGGGGAAAGTTCCCTACCGACCTTTACAATTGGTTGCGGAGGTTACAGACGAAGGTGCCTCGAGATGGCTCGCGAAAGATAAACCGCAGGTGGGCGCACGGAGATCTGGTGGCTCTGCATCGGTTGAACACCGAGTTGACCCGCGCGATGGATTTTTGGGTGGAGACCCCGTTGGAAGGATACATTGTGGAGTTTGCTGCTGAGTGCTATCAATCCTTCTCGAAAGCCGAGGCTATCTTCCGCTCTAGGCTCAGAGGGAAGTTGCTTAAGGAGATTCCGCTGTGGATTAAAGCTTTGATGGTGGATGAACTGTTGATAGAATTCCACAAGACGAGTATGGAAGCGTAAACCACCGGTGCTGGGGGAAGGGTTGAAGGGATCGATGCCACGTAGAATGTGACGCGGGGAGTGGGGAATGGATGCTGAGGCCGCAAGGACGTTGAGGGAGCGACGTGCACATCGGCGGGCACAGATTGCCGATAGGTGGCGAAGAAGGGTGATGCGAGATTTGAAAAGACGAGAGATCGAGAGGAAGAATCAGAAGGAGGCACCTCAGAGGGTAGGAATTATGGACGCGGATACCCAGGGACGAGAAGGGACCGCTGTGGGAGTGCGATGGGTGCATGGGAGCCCAGCCAAGCGAGCAAGGGAGACGGTGACTGACGAAGATGATGAAGGTATGCAGCCCGAGGAAAGTTCCGATGGTGAGTGGTACGTTGTGATGCAACAGTTGTTTCAAGAGCGGACGACATTCAGTCCTCCAGGCTGCCATAATCCCCCCTAAACTGCATGGCCAGGATCCCTACCTTCCCCTGGTACTTTATCAACCTTTGAGTAATATTTTCGTTAAACTCCAAGCATTGAGTCAATTGCACAGTAGTTCAGTGTCGACGGCGACACCCGTTAGTAGCAGCAGCACTAGTAGTATTGCATTCCCGAGTGGAACAGTCATGCAACCAGGACCCAGAGGATTTATCCTGGTCAACCCGCCGCAAGTGAACATGGCTGGGTCTTTTACCCGGTATCCCGAGTTCTCGGGCCAGGGTAATGATGATGTAGAGCAACACTGGTACCTGTGCGAAGCCATTTGGAGGGCTCGGCAGACGCCAGACGCAGGGAAACTAATAGAGTTCCAAACCACGCTCAGAGAGAGGGCTCTGCGATGGTTCATCAAGTGGTCCGAGGCCCACCCGAATCCTGTCATTGTGGACATGAAGCGGGATTTTTTCCGGGAATTTAAGCTTCCCCAGACGGACCAACAGGGTCTGTCCGAGCTCTTGGAAATTAAACAGAAGGAAGGAGAAACCGCATGGGAGCTAATGCGGCGATTCAAGGACGCGATCGGGAAACTCAGTTACCCGATCGATCCAAACCATCAGAGGGACTGGTTCATCAAGGCTTTGCTTCCCTTGACGCGAACCCCCCTCACCCAACAGAAGATTGACAATCTGCAGGACGCTTTGGAGCAGGCCATGAAGATCGAGGCCATGGTGGGCTACCCTCAGGAATATCGGGGAGGGCCGGGCCCGCAGGATCCCTCCTTGGTGGGATTGCAGCATCAGATAGCTAGCTTGACCGAAAAGCTCAAGGAGATACAGCCGGTCAGACCAGCCAGGCCGAACGTTTGGTGCACTCACTGCCTGGTCGAAGGCCATGTTGCAACTGAGTGTCCTCGGTTGCGTGGCGTGGGGGTGGGACCCTCGGTCGCGACAATTCAAGGGGGGCCACCCACGGGGGGTGGCGTAGCACTGAATCCGCAGGGGGTATACCAGTCGCAACAGCCTTATGCGGGGTTCCCCTCCCAACTCAACCCAGCCGCCACGAAGTATTGTGAGATTTGCCGGACGGTGGGACATTCACCTCGGATGTACCCGATCCTACAGAAGTATTCCAACGTGCCAAACAACGTATATTATGAGTTTTGCGCTTCCACGACTCACAACACTGAGCAATGCTGGGCTCTCGACGCACTCGCAGACCGGTTGGACCGACCCTCCTACAGGGTGAATGAGGCTCCTAGAGGAAGAGGGGGCAGGGCGCGCGGAGGCCGCGCTGGGGGGCGCGGGCCGGTGAAATGCTATAACTGTGACCAGGAGGGCCATGTGGCTCGCGAATGTCCCCTCCCTCGCCAACCGTGGTGTTCCCAGTGCTGCGTAAACACCCATGCGATAGAAGACTGTCCCGAGCTCATCAAAAAGTGGGAAGAACGTGCACGGCAGAGGGGCACGAATTTGGTAAACGCTGAGCCGCGGGCGGCCGCGACTTCAGCCATGCAGAACGTCGCTATTGTGATGAGGGGCGGTAAGAAAACGGGGGAGGACGCTTGCGGAAAGGAGCCGGCACCAGTTGTCAGGCCAACATCCCCGCACCGGGTAATCAGACCTGAGGCACAGAAGAAGTATTTTCAAGAGGCGGTTGAGGCATTTTCTCAGCTGCGCGAAGCGGGAGTCCTGGAGGCACCCCTGCCGACAGATCCTGGGCCACAGCACGCTCCAGGAACCCTGATTGAAGAGTGGCTCCAGCTATTCCTCAAGATTGTTGACAGTGCTGCTTTGCGGCAGCAGCTCAAGTGTACTTTGGAAGGGGCACTGCCGGGGAGGACAGGATTGGGGGAACTGGTGGACACAGCCCCCCAATCGGTGCAGCGCATCAAGCGAAATAAGCGACGAACGGGTAAAGATTTCCGGCTCAATACGCAGGTTGGGGGATTCCAAATCAGCGACACCATGCTTGATTTAGGGTCTGATGTCAACATCCTACCGCGCAAGACGTGGGAGGCTCTCGGAAAGCCACGGCTGGCCTACTCGCCCATCTAACTCAGAATGGCGAACCAGTATTGCATTCTGCCGATTGGCCGACTCGAAGGTGTCGAGGTCGACATTGCGGGGGTAAAGACTTACACCGATTTTGAGGTTATTGATATTATGGGAGACAAGGATCCTTACCCCGCCCTGTTAGGCATTGATTGGGCTTTTGAGAATTATGCTATCATCGACCTCAAAAAGGAGCTGATGATCTTTGAAGATGGGGAGGTCCGGGTCACTTAGCCTCTCGACCCATATCAAGGCCCGAGGTATACCAAGACGGTGGATAACCGGGAGGATGCTCAGATGATGGACCACCTCTACCAGATGACTGCAGGGAAGCGGGAAGACTATATTAACCCGACTGCGACTAGCTCTGTCAGTTGGCGAAGTGTCCAGAGCTCGGAGCTGGGATCCAAACTCGCGTGGGAAGACTGGCAGTAGGGGGGGTATGAGACCAGCATGCGGAGATGTGCTCAGGTTGGCCGCGTCAGTTGGATTGGGGCTGAGTTCAGAGACTACCCCACCCTGTCAGACATGCAAGCTGTCAATACCTTTATTGCTAAGGTTGAGTACATGGTGCCGGAAGGGAGCAGACTACCCCTTTTGGACGTCGCACTACAGTCTATAGCGGCCCGGTGGTGGAAAATTCACTGCAATACCTTGTCGCGGTGGAGTAGTGTGGCAGACGCGTTGCGAGCGTGGTTCAAAGAAGATGAAGGCCCTCGAAGCATGCATCGGTACTCTGGGACTTCCAATCCGCAGGACCACTTGCGGACCTGTGAGGAGCAGTGGCGAAGTATAGGATACCCGGAAGAGCTGTGGGCTCATCGGTTTGTCCACTCTTTAGACACCATCCCCCACGCATGGTACTTGGAGGAAGAACGGAAACGAGGGACTATTTCTTGGACGGAAGTCGCACGCAAATTTGCGCGGTTCTTCTCTTTCGCGGGAGACCCAGAGTTGGAATCTCAGGCATTGCATGCTATCAGGGTGGTACTGTTTTTCCGCGATCCGCAGACCAACGGCTGCACGCTGCCCGCCCGTCCTGAGGCCGTGCAAGAGTTGGTTTGCCAAAGGATTGACAGCGATCCGGAGGACGATGGTCTGGAGGACCTGAGGCACTTGTATTTCGAAGAGAAGGAAGGCGAGCGGAACATTAACGAAGAGCCGGCCACCGAAGGGGTCCATTTACGGCCACTAAAGACAAAGAAGCTAAACATCGGTACGGAGGAGAAGCCTAAGTTGGCTACAGTGGGCGATTACTGGGACGAAGAGACGACCAAGGAGATTTTCAACCTCCTCCAGGAATATGAGGACTTGTTCCCTTCGTCGGTAGCAAATCTGAAGGGCATCAAAGGCGACTTTGGCGAAATGCGCATCATGCTGAAACTGGGTGCCAGGCCTGTGAAGCACCAACCCTACCGGTTGAACCCGCGGGTTAAAGAGAAGGTTAAGATGGAAATCGATAAGATGTTGGCCGCGGGTCTAATCTTTCCCTTGGAGGAAGTAAAGTGGGTGAGCCTTATCGTCATCCAGAATAAGAAGGACAAGGCGGAGATACGGGTTTGTGTCGATTATCACAGTCTGAACAATGCCTGCATTCATGATCCGTTTCCCACCCCTTTCAGCGATGAAGTATTGGACCATGTTGTGGGGAACGAAGCCTACTCTTTCACTGATGGCTTTTCAGGCTACCATCAGGTGCGTATTGCGGAAGAAGATAAGTCAAAGACAACATTCACCACCGAATGGGGGTCGTTCGCATACCACGTCATGCCGTTTGGCTTGAAGAACGCTCCGACCGTGTTTTCCCGGATTGTCATCACCGCCTTCCGGGAGTACATTCACAAGTTCCTGGAAGTCTACATGGATGACTGGACTGTCTACAGTTTATTAAAGAAACACGCTACCCTATTGCAGGTCATGTTTGATCGGTGTCGCCAGCTGTAGATTTCCTTGAACTTAAAGAAATGTATTTTTACCGTTCCGTTCGGCACGTTGTTGGGACATGTGGTATGCAAGCAAGGGGTTTGCGTCGACCCTGCCAAGGTTGCGGTGATTGTACACATGGAAGCCCCCGAGACAGTGAAATAGTTGCGGGCATTGCTCGAGCACACGGGATACTACAGGAGGTTTATCCGCAACTATGCCAGGATCACTGCTCCGTTAGAACAACTTCTGCGGAAGTCCGCAGTCTTTCAGTGGACGGAGGAGTGTTGGGTAGCCCTGGACACCCTGAAGGAAAAGCTGGCATCGACGCCTATTCTAGTTCATCCAGACTGGGATAAGAAGTTCCATGTGCATATCGACGCTTCCAGTGTTGCACTTGGGGCTGTCTTGGCACAACCCGACGATACAACAGTTGACCACCCGGTCTACTTCGCCAGCTGCAAACTATCCAATGCGGAGAAGAATTACACCACGACCGAGAGGGAGGCGCTGGCGATGGTGTACTCTCTTCAGAAGTTCCACCACTATCTTCTAGGGGGAAAGTTCAAGTACTTCACAGACCACTCTACCCTGAAGTACCTGGTCAATAAGCCTGTTCTGGAAGGACGGATTTGCCGTTGGCTTCTGCTATTTCAAGAATTCACGTTCGAAGTAATTGTCAAGTCTGGGAGGTTGAATGTCGGGCCTGATCACCTATCCAGGTTGGAGACGGGGGAGAATGATGGCTCCCTCGATGATCAGCTGCCAGACGCTGACCTCTTCCGAGTCGAAGTTGTACCAGATTACTTGGCCGACATTGCCGCCTATCTGACCACGGGGCAATGCCCTTAGGATTACACCCCGCTCCAGACATGGCATTTGGTCGTCCGTGCCGTCGACTACCAATTGATCGCAGGGAAGCTATGCAAACTGGGCCTCGATGAGGTTTTGCGCAGATGCGTCCTTGACCACGAACGGGAAGCGGTAATGTGGGAATGTCACAGCGGTGTTGCGGGAGGGCATGTGGGTGCGAAACCCACCGCAAGAAAGGTGCTCCAAGCTGGCCTATGGTGGCCAACAGTACATACCGATTGTAAGGCCTATGTGAAGCGATGCGACGTCTGCCAGTGGACGGGAAGGCCCTCTCATCGGGACGAGCTTCCGTTACACCCAGTGCATGTGTTGCGATCGTTCGAGAAGTGGGCTGTCGATTTTCTGGGCCCCATAGCCCCGGTCGCCAGACACTCCAAGGCCCGGTACATCATTACCGCCACGGATTACCTCACCAGGTGGGCTGAGGCAGCCGCGGTACGCGACTGCACAACGGATACCGCCGCCCGGTTCATTTTTGAGCACATCATTTGCCGGTTTGGCTGCCCGCGAAGTTTAACCAGTGATCAGGGTACGCACTTCATTAATGACACGGTCAAGATAGTGCTGGACACCTTCATGGTTCAGCATCACAAGAGTAGCCCCTATCACCCGCAGGCTAATGGTACGGTGGAAGCCTTCAATAAGATTCTTGAGAAAGGCTTGACTAAGATTTGCAATGCCCAGCGTGATGATTAGGACGAGCACCTATCAGCGGCCTTATGGGCCTATCGGACTATGGTGAAGCACTTGACCAATCAAAGGCCGTTCCAGCTCGTGTACGGCTGGGAGACTGTGATCCCCGTTGAGTTTATTGTACCAAGCCTGTTGATCGCCACGTCTCTGAATTTTTCGGAAGAGGCCTCCCTCCAGGAGCGCCTCCATGAATTACAGGAACTGGATGAGGCCCGCTTCCTAGCCGAATTCCACCAGAAGGTTCAGAAGGACCGACAGAAAGCGTGGCACGACCGCCACATTAAGCACAAAATCTTTCAGGTTGGCGGCAAAGTTCTTTTATACGACAGCAGGTTCCAGAAGTTCCTAGGAAAGCTACAGATGCACTGGTTGGGACCCTACTTCGTTATCGAGATTTGCAATTCCGGCGCCGTTCGGTTGGCACAGCTGGATGGTACGGTTCTTCCTGGGTGGGTGAATGGTGCACGCCTGAAACCCTACCAGGAGTAAGTACCTTTCATTTCTCATCAATAACTCTTGCACCCGAGAGCACCCGTAGCGTAGCATAGTTGAATAACTCTCCCGCAACTGGGATGAGCGTAGGAGGTTTTCTCTGTTCATAGGTAGTGTGTCAATAACCGCTCAGTTACGGGGGCCGCACCGCAACCGACTGTGGTCGGGGCGTCATCGGTCCAGCGTGTCATCCCTGTCGGATCCGTACCATTCTCCACATCAGTCCAGCTCAGTCCACCCACGTACTTGTGTCAGTCCGTAGGATCGCCTAGATCTGCATCATTAATTACCATACTTGGCAGTAACCGCGCCGTCATCATTTGGCCATCACCCGCAGTAACCTCAGCCGTCGCGTCCGCCCATTTCCCCATGCCACCGTTAGCAACTGTCACAACACTCATTGACATGCGATTGATCGCACGATTATCGCAGAAAGAATGCCAGCAGGAATTAACTCGTTAAGGGGTCTCGTCAACTCCACTCATGCCAGGTGCTGACATAACTTGCATGGACACCAAAAGCACGAGAATGCCGGACCCGTTCAGATTAGCAATTGCAGCTGCACCAGAGCCATTGAATTCTCAGAATGCATTGCACCAGGAAAGGTGACCAAGGCAGATTCTACAGGTCTATCAGCGCCGGGCCAAAATGCCGAAGGCCGTCCCAACCGTCATTGAACCAGAGCTTGACACTCAGATTCACAAGACCGAGTCCCTTGTGGGCAAATATGATAATGCAACCTTGATTGATGCCAACTTCTCAAATGCTGCCAAATTTCCGTCCCTCCAGCGGCAGGCATATATGGAGCACTATTGCATAGGGCTAGGCAGCTCAGATGCAGGAAGCATTTCATTCCACGGCACGAGAGGCTCGTGACCTCCTGAAGGGCCTTCAGGAATGCTCCCTGGCCCTCACCGTCAAGACCTAGCCGATTTCAGCCCAACTCTAGCAGGTTTCAAGGGAAATTCAAGAGGCTACGGACCCCCAAGGCTGGATCAATTATACGCCCAGGCTGATGAACTTGAGGCACAGCTCCAACACACAAAGGCTTGCTCGGCGGAGGCCAAACACGTCATTCGCGAGCTCTGGCCGCCCCTTCAATCTAGTGCTCGGACCATACAACAGCTCGCAGTGGCAGCCGAGACCCAGATCAACACAATGTTCGGAGCTGTCCCAACGCCCATCGAGGAGGCTGCTGTCACCAAGCTCGCTGAGGAAACAGACTCGCTCATCCAGGGGTGGCAGCAAGCTGTGTCGGCTTTTACTGAGCTTCGAGCTACAATGTTCCAAAGGGTCCCGGAGTTGGGGCCCTTGTTTAACAGCCGCCTGAAGGCGCACAACAGGAACGAGCACAAGATGAAGGCACACAGGGCGAACATGGCACGGGGTCAAGTAGGGCAATGGAGGTAGAAACCGTGATTTGTGATTAACTTGGGGACGAGTCAAGGAACTGTGGTCGGGGCCCTTGTTTTGAACGTTTTGAATTGAAACAACGGCCAGATTTTGGGGTTGCGAAACGAGGGCACATGGCAGCAACAACCAAGTCGCAACCACATCAAACGACAGAGCTACCAAGGTTGCGAAGGAACATGCACATAGCGGAGGAAACTAGACGCATAAGTACAGATAAGGAGAAGATACAGCAGAAGAACGCAAGCGGAACACACAGATAATCAGAGAAAAGCCAGAAGCAGCTGAAGAAGGACATAAGAAGAACTAACAGGCGCGACAGCGGGTGAATAAATAGCCGTCACCCGGAAGGAAGAAAAGAGGAGAGCGACTAAAGGAGAAGAAACGCATGCTGCAGCAGGAACCCAGATTATGGATGAGGTCTCTGTAGTTCCTAGGGTTCTATTGATGTACATCTCTGTTCCGCAAGGCATATGTATCAAATTTGTAAGCCCATTTCAAAGCTATGTAACTAGGGATTTGGCCAAGAGCTTAATATAATTGCAGGTTACTGTCTATTTGTGTGATTCACGTGCATGTGTGTTGGTTGAGATGCTTTAAAATTTCATTTGTCTAATATTTGTATTCTCTCTGAATGCCGTTGCGTATGTGATTCTATTTATGCAATTTAATCACTGATAGGAATGAATTGCGGATCCGTTCCTTGCCATTGGTCTATTCCCCTCCTGCATGTGGTCGCGGCACGCCTCGGGTGAGACTCTCTACTCTCCAGAGTAGGGTGATAATGCCGGCGTGATCCTAGACTACAGCGGATTCCTGTGTTGGCCACAACTCCTGAACCTGGGTCTTGCCCGCGAGACCTGATCACTCGCCAACAATAACTATCGTGCAAACATCATATTCTAAAATACACATTCAAATTCACTAACATCATCTAATCATTGTGATCATGATCATCTAACAAAACACAAACATTGTATAACATCATCACAACAAAAACATCAAATATACATCTCATGTCAAATAACTGCTATCACATACACATCTATCTGCAAGCACATTAAATAAACATATCTAACATGACCTAAAAATATACACATCATGATGAACACCAACATGTAAATTAAGTACATCAACATGAACATAAAATACATGCACCATCTATATATATATATATATATATAATGTCAAAAATATACAACTGTAATAGAACCACATATAAATGTCAAATATTTGGTGGTACTACATCAATACTATAACTAGACTCGAGGCCTGCTTAGTCGATGGTGCAACCTCATGCTCAGATGGATGATATGCCTACTGATCAAACGGTGTCTTATTAGGAGGTGCTTGTTGATGAGTCGATGGTGCAACCTGCTCAATGGATGGTGCCTGCTCAGATGGACCTACCTTCTTAGGATCAGGTGCCTGCTCAGTCGATGGCCATGTCTGCTCAGGACTAGGTTCCTGCTGAGATGGTGCTTGCTCAGAAGAGGCCTTCTGATCAGGACTTGATGCTGGCTAATCATCTCCGGCGCAAGGTGAAGGAGGAGGAGGTGGAGTACTAGAATGATTATCACTACCCTCTTGATCATGACCATCCAATGAGTTTCTTTGTCGCGCATCTCCATGACGCCTATCCCTCCTAGCCACCAGTAGCTTGGAAGCTCCAATGATATGACACATAAGGGTCATCATATCGCGGGGCATGCCTCTTCAGATCTCTGTGAGCCTATGATCAACCTGGATCTCTTTGATCGTAGTAGGGAAGACTCCCTCATAAACTAGGAGTTGACATAGTTGGTCGCCCAAATCCATCTTGAATTGGATGTCTTCCCTATTGCGCATCCCCGTGGGTATCTGCACTCGAGGATCAGGTCTGTCACCCTGATGCATGGCCTCCGCCATCTCCTCGTCATGATCTACAGGATCATCCGGTGGGGGTGGAATCATGTCCCCAACGAATGTGCCAATATCTACAAAATATATAGTACACAACAATAATTAGACAATTTCATTAAACAATTTAATAAAACAAGTTAAAAAACGTGTTAGAATATATTTTCTTCTAATTAATTAAGACAATAAAATGAAACTATATTAATTTAAAGAAAACACTAATATTACTTCTAGCATCCCATGGCTCATCCTATGTGAAGATGATGTTAGGACACCCTCGCCAATCCAAACCCGTGTACGGACACGAAACCATCATGAACATGTGATCATCAACACTAGTTAGAAGCTCCAGTGCATCACTAAATATCCTAGTTGAATATTCGGACATGCCCTTCTTGGGCATCATCTCGCCCCACATCTACATATGTATATGTAACATCAGCCTACGAGGCTGGAGGAAAAAAGTAGGCCTCGTCTCTAGAAACCTCTCAAAAAATAAGCAAAAAAACTCTAAAGCAAAAGGGAAGGTCAACCTCTCACGTGCTTGAGAATGACATCTATCTAATGCTATACAAAACTGCCGCAAAAAAATGGCAGACCATCTCACAAGCTGTGGCATCTGGAATAAAGAATAAACATAAAATAATAGAGGGCAACTAATGCACTGCTCGTTTGGACCAAACGAAGCAATGCGTAACTGACCACCGAACACTTGAAAATATGCAGTAGAAAGCATATCATCCCTAATGTATCTCTGGGAGTACGCTAACTGACTCCCTGCTACATAACCGACGGGGACATCTCAAAACTAGGGAAAATCCCGCCCTCTCCTAGATATGCGAGTAAAAAAATAAATTTCCTCCTAAGTGGGCTCGTACCACTGGTCAGAACCGACCCGAATTGCCTGTTGGTGGGAATCCCACCTATAGATCAATTGTCCTAATAACCCAATGTGCTCCTTCAGGGATCATTAGAGGAATTTTGAGGTCTAAAATGGGTCTCCTAAGGAAAATGTACAATCAAAATTCACTTTATGAGAACCAATCACATTTTAGGGGATGACATCATCCCTAATGGTTGAGGTGGCATTGATTGAGATAAAGGTACTTACTTGTCACATTCTCAATGGTGGATAAAAACTCATGGTTAACCATAGTAGTGCTCTAAGTACTTTTAAAGTCAAAATAAAATACTCATAATAAATGTCATTTCACACTTTTTGAATAAAAATATATTATTGTCATTTCATATTTCTTGAAAGAAACAATGCATATCCCTATACATTTATTATATTATATTATATTATTTTATTTTTATATAGTATATTAATTACATGTTATTATACAATTTAAATAATACAAATTTTAATTAATATCATATAATATAATTAAGAATTTATAAATTTATATTTATATTTTATTTTAAGTTATTTAAGTACAAAGGACAAATGCATTAGTTGTTCAATCATAATGATTTTTTCTTGAAAAGCTCATTCTTATTTATAGTCATATCAATAAAAAAATTTAATTAATTTTATTTTGGTACAACTTTTGAATTGAATTTAACTATGGTTACATGGATTGTGGTGCAAAAATTGAATTGAAAATTCCTAAATATTATTTTATTGGTTTAGCTATTATTTTATTATTTCCTTAGGAGGCCTATTTTAGACCGCAAAATTCCCCTAATGGTAGCCCCCTCGTAGAACTTAAGGAGGCCTACCTCCCTTAAGAGCAACTGAATGGGTTCCGTAATAGGGCGAGGGTACAAAATTCTCTCCCTCTCCTATACCTCCTACTGCTGAATCATGTTATAATGGTCCTCCATATGCTCTTGTTTTTGCCTTTCCTCTCTTCGTTGACATCGCTAAATGATTCACATGTTAAATACATTTTTATTAAATGAAAAATGTATTTACAAATATATATATATAATTTTTATTTAAAAAAAACATTCGGTGCCCAAAAAATTAGTCACGCATCGCTACCAGTGTGTACCTGTTTATCACTCACAGCCCACGGTGCACATGAAAAAACCTCACGCATCGCGAAAACATAATTTTTTTTTGTGTGATGCATTGACCAAATTATCCGCCCCGAGGCAGTTAGTTTGGTCAACGCACTGCTCGACAACCGTGCATAATTCTCGGTGCGTTCCGAGAAACAACTGCAACGTTGTACAACCATACATAGAGTGTTATTTAAAAAAAAATTTAAATGGTCGGTGTGGCTGGCAACCGACACACACCGAAATATTTTAGTATTAAAGCGGTGCACGTTTTCTTGGTACCACATTATTTTAGTGTTAAATTGGTGCTTGTTTTCTTGGTACCACACTATTTTAGTGTTAAAGCGGTGTGGTTTTCGTTAACACCATTTGCAGTGCGACCTGTAAATTTACAGGCAACACCACGAACGGTGCGAGCCGAACAGATCGAACACACTGCACATAATTTTTTTTTTAAATGGTAAATTTTAAGTCAATTTGAGAAATTAATCCGCTAAAAGGTTAAGTTATTGAGAAACAAGTAGATTACCTACACATTTGCATGTCGAGGAGAAATATTTGCTGAGGAATACTTAAAAATCAAATTTTCTCACCATTTTCAAAAATTCGAACTCCACAAAGTGAGAATTGATGAAAGAAATGCGGGAAATGGGAGAAACTCACACCGGTTCTAGAGAGCTATAGAGCACTGAACAAGTAAAAATGAAGTTTTTTACGATCGGTAGTTTTTTAAATTAACCCTTTTTTGGTGCGCTTGATAATGAGACACACTGGGCGGCTGTATCAATGGTGTACCACACTTCTTTACGGTGCACTGGATTACTGAGATGCACCGGGCCGGTTTGTACGGAGATCATAGTGTCTTGGTGTGCCATTTGATAGTATGCACCGGTGCGCTGGATTACTGAGACACATTAGTCTGGTTGGTACGGAGAGCACAGTGTCTTGGTGTGCCATTTGATAGTACGCACTGGTGTGCTTTATATAAAATGCACCAGTGTGTGTTATGATTAGAAACACACCGCAAAAAAAACATCCGCAAAAACCTCCACTTGCTAACCTCCTCTAGTGACCTCCACTACAAACAGATATCTGGGCTATTTTTATAAGGGCTTCCTCAAAAAAATCTACTAGAGGGTCTTTTCCTTGTAGTGCAAGATGCTAAAAGCAAGAAGACACATATGAATGTCACTGAAAATATATCAAAGTACTTCACTATGTTTGGTATTGAAAATTCAACAAGAAATGTGTGTCTAATTTAATTTTCCCTCAATGAAATTGGACAATAAATTGTAATCTTATCTCATAATCACTTGTAATAGTTAACTGAGTGTGATAAACTCAGCTAGTTCATGAATTTCAAGTTGAGGGTGGTTGGTGAGGCATGTTGAGTGATTCTATCAGTTTTTTAGTCCAAGTTATATTTAGTGCATTAGTTTAATGCATGGGAAATCAGTTAACTCAATTAATTGAGTTAAAATCAGTTTAACTAGTTGTAACTCTTTGTCGCACTAGTGAGAGGTCAAGTGAATTAAATCAGTTTTAATTCACATGCAATGATCTTTCATGTAACTGATTATTTACTATTAATAACTGCATGCATGTCAGTTCTGATGGAGACCTAGTTAAGACAGAGGTTAAAGGGATGTTAACTATCAGTTGTACTATTAGTAAGCTGCCTGCATGTAGTAATACACCCATAGGATTTCCCATGAGCATTGCACAGTTTTGGAAGTCTGAAATTCCTAATGAATAGGGATTGCATTCCACATGAATTGCGCATATCATGATGATATTATTTTGACATGTGATGAGCAGATCATAACTTCTTGTAAAGAGGATCTTGGAAGAGAGTTTGAGATGAAGGACATGGGAGTCCTTCACTATTTCCTTGGTCTGGAAATATGGCAGTGTGATGGGGAGATATTTGTTTCTCAAGGCAAGTATGCCAAAGAGATTCTGAGAAAGTTCCACATGGAGAGCTATAAACCCATGGAGACTCCTCTTGCAGGAAACATGAGGAAGGAGGATTCTACTTCAGGTGAGATGGTGGACGCTATTGTTTACAGGCAGCTTGTGGGTTCACTCATGTACTTGGTGAACACATAACCAGACATTTGTTACACAGTTAATCAGCTAAGTCAAGTTATGGTTAAGTTGGCCAAGCTCTTTTGGAAGGCGGGGAAGCATGTCTTGAGATATCTTAGGGGCACTACAGAGTATGGATTATGGTATAGAGGGACAAAGGGAGTGAAGCTTCAAGGATTCATCGATTCATATTGGGAAGGCAGTCCATCAGACAAAAAGAGCACATCAGGAGGGATCTTCAGCATATGGTCAACAATAGTTTCTTGGTACAACAGGAAGCAGATATCTGTGGCAGTCAGTTCAGCTGAGGCAAAGTACATGGAAGCCTGCCAGGCTACATATGAGGCCATATGGATTATAAATCTTCTTGTTGGTTTCTTTGGTCATTAGATAGATCTAGCGGTGATACATTGTGATAACCAGAGTTGCATAAAAATCTCGGTCAATCTGGTATTTTGTGATAGGTCCAAGCATATAGACATCCGATACCACCATCTTAGAGATTGTGTTAAGAGACACATTATGTTACTTCAGTACATTCCCATGGAGGATCAAGATGTAGATATTCTGACGAAGGCGCTTGACAAGAGAAAATTCGAATACCATAGAGGCAAGATCAGGGTAGCTGATAATCCCTTTCTTGTTGAGAGGGAGTGTTGAAAATTCAACAAGAAATGTGTGCCTAATTTAATTTTCCCGTAATTAAATTGAACAATAAATTGTAATCTTATCTCATAATCAATTGTAATAGTTAACTGAGTGTGATAAACTTAGTTAGCTCATGCATTTCGAGTTGAGGGTGGTTGGTGAGGCATGTAGAGTGATTCTATAATTTTTTGAGTCCAAGTTGCAGTTAGTGAATTAGTTTAATGCATAATAAATCAGTTAACTCAATTAATTGAGTTAAAATCAATTTAATTAGTTGTAACTATTTGTTGCACTAGTGAGAGGTCAAGTGAATTAAATCAAATTTAATTCACATGCAGTGATCTGTCACGTAACTAATGATTTACTATTAATAGCTGCATGCATGTCAGTTCTGATGGAGATCTAGTTGAGACAAAGGTTAAAGGGATGTTACTACTGGTTGTATTATTGGTAAGCTGCCCACATGAAGTAATACACCCATAGGTTTTCCCATGAGAATTGTGCAGTTTTGGAAGGCTGAAATTCCTAAAGAATAGGGATTTCATTCCACATGAATTGTGCAAGCAAGGTAGGCTAAGTAGAGGCTGAAAATTGGCTAAGTGTTGGTCGATTTTGTTCGGATAAGTGTGAGACAATTGTGAGAGTGCAGTTGACTCTTGTGAGAAGAGTGTATTATAATTGTTTCATGATTCCTTGGTGAATGTACAATAGAAGATAAAGGGATTTTAAGCAGTAAGATTTCCCCAGGAAAATATATGTGTTGTGGATTGATTTGCTTCTTTTATTTATTTATTGTGATTGGCGATCGTGTTTATTTTACGCAATTGATTTGTAGAAGGATTCAATATCTTGCTTTATCATATTGCATGATCGGATTGAATCCATTGGTATAAATATTGTTTATATAATTTCTATAGGAAAATCAAGAAAACCCAATGTTCGAGTTGTGCATAGGGAAATTACATCTACTATTGTTGCACCAAGAACATCAAGACAACAAAAGTTAGCAACAATGTTAAAATTGCTCCATGTCTCGAGAAAAACATTGCACAAGAATACCAAATTCAAGGTTTAAGTGAATGAAAATGATGAATCTTCTTATTGGGCTCTTATCACCAGGAAACCCTACGAGGACATGCTTACAGTAGGAATCCCAACATTTGTGGTAGAGTTTTAGGAGAGTCATTCCTGTGCTATTCCAGATATAAATCATGTTGTATGACATCACATAGCTAAAGGTGAGTATGTGGAACACTCTAAGTACATTGTAGAAATGACAGAAGTTACAATGTTTGAGGAATTTTAGGAAAGAAATGACCATGTGAAGATATGGATAAGGATGTTTAGAAATTGAAGCCATGGTTTATTAGGCCTAATAAAATCCATGATACTTGTTGTTGTTGATATCAGGTTGAATTTCAACTTCATTATGACTTTACAGGAATTTTACAAGAAGAACTGTCGCAACGACCCTCCTTCTCCTACAATGCGTGATTTTGTTTCATCAATATTGTGCAGAAGGGATCCATAAGAGTTGTTTTACAAGAAAATATGTATAGGTGGGAGAAGGTGCACTGAATGCGGTGATTTGGCATTGTTCCAAAGGAACTTTGTTATTGATCCCAACCAGTCTGGGATGTCATATGTCACCATCACATGGAATCATTATGAGTATGTCGTGGGAAATCAACCATCTTCTTCAACTTTGGCACATTCTTATGATCCATTAGCCAAATGAGTAGATAATGCAAATGGCAAGCCCTGAAGCTGTTTCTATAGCGATCAAGTGTAATATAATCTAGTATAAGAGATATCAAATGTATGATTTATGTAATCTATAAATGTGACAATAATCTTCTTGTAATTTTGTAATTTTGAATAGAGAAATGTTTCCCTCTTATTTAGGATGGATTCATAATGGTGTACATATATGTTATATAAGATTTAGTTTCCTTGAGGTCCTAAAGTTTCTAAAGTACACCAAATTTCAAGGAGATTTTATTTTTAGGGATAAGATCCTTAGGTGAACCCCATAGATCTAAAATTTAATGAAAATTTAGAATCAATATGGATTTAGATTTAGATTTAATTAAATTTTTCATCTTAATTTTTTTAAATGTCATGTGTATAGTATTCATGTTGAGCATGCGAGAAATTTTATAAATCCAGATACATGTCATACATTTGGTTTCTATAAAATCCATTTCAATTTGTAACACCCAAGTTGATATATTATTTTACTTAAAATGGAAATTCAACTTCTCGGTTATGAACAACATTGAAATATTTTTATGTTATTAATAAATATGTCATGTGTCAGTTTGATATAAAACATGGAAAGAGTTACACACATGCTTCATATTGGAATGTAAAAACTGCAACAAATTTTATATATATATATATATATATATATATATATTAGATAATCTCAAAATAACAAAATTGAATAAAACTTATTTGTAGTTTACATATTGACATTGAAATTAAAGTCATTGTAATTTAACATGCATTGATTGTGCACTAAAAGACATTTTATACAAGCTAATATGGCAACTAAAATTGTTATTTGGTAAAATTTTACTTCTTGAATGTTCTTAATTGAAGGTCTTAAGATAAGGAATTGATTGAAATACTTAGATAGGAAAGGAAATTTAGGAAAGTGCATAAAATTATAGAAACATATCATTAATTTTTTAAATTAACACACATTAACTGCACTAAAAGACACTTTCTACAAAATAAACATTAAGTTGATGTACATGATATATTATAGTTTATTCTAAGTATCAAAGTGACTTGCATCATGGTAAAATTGTACTTATTTCATTATTATATGAAACTAGAATTCAAAATTGTTATTTTGTAAAAAAATTACTTCTTGAATGTTCTTAATTAAATGTCTTAAGTTAAGGAATTGGTTGAAATATTTGATAGTTAACTAAATTTAGGAAAGTTCATAAAATTATATAAAAATATATCATTAATTTTTTTTTTTGGTATATTAAATTCCAATACATATGACTTATATCATGTGTTATGACTAAGCTCTTATAGATGACCTCAAAATAAATAAAATTTAATAAAAAATATTAGTTGAACATTACTAGTTTAAGACATATTTTAAAATTGAATTTAAAATGTATTTCATGAGAAGTCGAAATTGTTATGTTGTTAGCTATGTATAATAATAAACTATCTGTATGAAAATATATACAAATTACATTATACACATGAAAATCCACAAATTGAAATAATAAACATCAATAAACTTAAATAACATTCACACATCTATAAACTATCCATGTATGAAAATATACAAACTCTATACATCACATGTGAATGTGCCTTATGAAATGGGTATGAAAATATGCAAACTATCTATGATTCACTCTAGAAAGTATCACTTCTAGAACTCTTATATGTGTTCCACTACGCAGAGTCAGCATCCATAATTTGGTATTGAAATATAAAACATTAAAATTCAAATTAATTAGAACATTATTTGTACAAAATATCAATCCGGAAATAAATGATTTTGAACTGTGCATTTAAATAGTCCCCTACTTGTGACTCAGTCGAGTGCAAATGGAAGTCAGGTGGGATATGGTTATGATCAATCTGGGTTTGGTGCTCGTCTTCCTATGGCTCAATGCCTCCATATCCAACATCCCACTCATGTGTCCACATAACTGCAACATCGACACTCCTATGCATCTGGACTTATGTACACAATGGAAAAGAAAAATTATAATTAATCTACGGATTAATTAGCATGTATATATGTAACTTTAAAAAATAAAATGTTAAAATATTAGGAATAAAAAATTCACCTCAACTGTTATTCCATGAGTCTTATGAGGTGGAGGTGGAGGTGGAGGATACTGAGCCATGGAAACATGCACTAGAGGAGTATGCTTGGCTGGTCAACTCCCCCCTCAGATGACCTCAGAAGCTCATCTATGTAGCTGGGTTGTGCATGCATGTTATCATGAAATATTAATATAAATACAATATGATACAAACTTATTGATATAAAAAATGTATAATTTTCTGATAGAATTAATTATATATTTATATTTATATAGTTTTGGTAATATCAGTAGATATTCTTTTATAGAATTATGTGAATTTATAACACATATGTGCATATGAGAAAAGTTGGTCAAGCCCTACACTCTTGAGATATGAATCATTATGTAATGCGACTCGTGGGCCATGAGGAAATGAAGGTGGTTTTATCATCTGTCCATGCAATGCTACATGCACAATGGCCAATGTGCTCTGCATGCTATCTACAATGGTATGCCTCGTATCAGCGCCAAGTTGTGACAACTGATCTAGCTATGTCAGCAATACCATGCTCCGAGATGGTTGTGGAAACAATATCGAAGGTGGTGCTACATGTGTAAGGTCCCTACGAGCCCTGTCACGCTCATAAATATGCCCCAAGACAGGTCCATAAAAATTAGATCTGGTGCTAGTGTAATATGACCTCATATGTAGCACAAAATCCACATATATATGCTTTGCAAAGTAAATGGGGACTTGGTCATATTGGTTGGGGAACTGGCCTCGAGTTTGAATGAATGAATCATAAAAAAAAAGGGTCTGCATCAACATTATTAAAATATTTTAGCGGAATCAGACCAACATGTCGAGCACGATAGTTCGAAGGGATGTCAAACAACTCCCCGAGAAAATCAATGTTCTTGGTGGCATCTTTCACCGCCTTGCAAGTATGTGGGCCTCTAACCTATAGCCTCCTAATCCTATGTATGGAATATAGCATGTCTTTGTGGGCCCGCTGCCCTCTGGTTTGTATTGATTAACCAGTTGATGCTATCCAACATTAGAGACAAACTATGCCTAGTAGGAAAACTAGTAGGGATTTTATATAGCTCTCGTGTCATCCATGTTTGTTGGGCTCTAACATCCTCAACTATGATACTGGCTATAACGTCATTCCATGGAGGGATCAAAATTTCACTTTGATCCTCGTATTCACGCTGGCGAGGGTATGCAAATCATAAACATAATTTAATACATATAACAAACTAGAAGCATAATAATATATACATTAAATTCAAACATATTAATTGAACACGATTTCAAATTAAAGAAAATTTCAAGAAATAAACACATAAAGTTCAAAGAGGATTTAAAATGCAAGATGTATACTTGCAACATGTGAATAAGGTCCACTATTTGTAGCAAGATCATCAACAGAGACAAAAACACTGTCTCTGACACACCGACTGGTGTCAGAGGAAGGATCTATGAGTGGAACAAACACTCTAGTATGGCTATGTGATCTAGCCCGACCATGTATAACAAATCCCCCAACACTGATGGGTTGCGGTTCGAGGGTGTATGGGAGATGGATCTGCAAATTACATATAGTACAGATAAACTAATCCAAGATAAAAATGTTGACATAGAAAGAATGTTGACAATAAAACCATTTATAAACTCAAGTAGAATAATTTAGGCTAAATTTCTAAACTAAATATAGTGTTTTTTTTGATAAATTATCAACCAAAGTATTGAGTTCCATGTAAACACAATAAAAAAAAGTGATCAAATCTAACTTACACTTTTTCCCATTTATAAATAATGAATTTTATTCATAGAACAAGAATATGTAAATATATGTAAAAATTTGAAATAAACCTAATTTTGCAAAACTAATAAAATTTGATGCTAACCAAATATTCCATAATACAAGTTATTATAATATTTGATTTTGTTTTAACTGTTACTAGATTACATTTGAAGATAATATTAAAGTATACCCACCTAACGAAACAATGTAATTTTCCAATTGAAAAGGTTCAAATGATATATTCAACAAGTAAATTTTCATCATGGATTTAATACGTATCAATGGTGTTCCATTATTTGAAACCTATATATATATATATATATATATATATATATATATATATATATATATATATATATATATATATGTTGCATTATTAATTAAATAAAAATATAGGAAGTGTAAGTTACAAAATCATTACTCAACTAATAAATTTAATACGAGCGGGAACTAAGAGGTATATAGTTGTCATATCATTATATTAAACAATTCTACAAATGTGAGTAATGGAATTTTTAAGGAAAATTACGGTTTATAGATCAACTCGAATCTTAAAAAGTTGTTGAGAATCACCCATTTTATGTTATTATGAAGAACACATTATGTTAAATAGTTATAAAACTATGTTAAATATATATATGTGTGTGTGTGTAAGATGTTATAGCTATAACTATGTTATATATAGTTATATAGTTATGATACATGTTATGTACTGTATTCTAAACTAGATGTTATATATATGTATGTATGTATGTTAAATGTTATGTGTTACACACACACACATGCACATATATATGTTAATTATTTTATATATAATTTTATGTTTTGTTATATATATATATATATATTTGGTTAATGATGACGATGATGATGATTAACGTCTTCTAAGACCAATGCGGCCTATGGGACTTCAAGAAAAGAAAAATAATCTAAGTTTGATTCTTCAAAATCTTGTTTCTATGAACAAAGAGAAGGGAAATAAGTGCTCCAAGATCGCTATAGGCAGGTTGGCTTAATAGGTCAAGAAGATTGGAAGTGTGGCAGATGTTAGGGAATTGAGAGCGGATGTGAGTAAGAGCCGGATAATCTTAAAGGAAGTGCTTTTCATCTTCCACTTGCTTAGTATCACAAATCTGACAGATTCTATCATTCCAAGGAGTCTTGGGAATAGACCACTACCCAGTCTCATTTTGAAGCTCATGAGAATTAGTTCTTATCCTAGAAATTTTAATATTTTTCTTAGTACTGGTCAACATAGAGAGATAATTTTGATTATCAAGGGTGGGGTTGATCACCTCCTTATAGTATCTTAGCTTCCTTTTATCCTCCAACTCTTGATCCTCCCACAACTTGTCCTTAAAATTGGAGGTAATAGTATTTTTGACACTATCTTTGCTTTCCATACTAAGCTCCTCCTTAATTCCCAAATGGTTGAGCCAAGACTGGGCATCCTCCTTATGCCACCCAAGCTTGAGGTGACGGTGGGGGTTTTGAATACAGTTAGAAGCAATTTTTGGGAGCCTTTTGGATTCCATGCTGTAAAGCTTCTTCTTATATATCAGATATATAAACATAGCCATAATTTCAATGGGGGACAAACAAACTTCGATCAAGAGGATAGGATAGGGAGTATTTCCCTTGATCTTATGGTTGTAGGTTATGGATTGCTTTTGAATCATCTCAATCTTCCTCCACGACTCTCTGGATATACTACAACCCCAAACTTCACATTCGTATAAGACAACAACGGTGACGAGAGTCTCAAAGAGGAACCTATTTTTACTCCCAATGTAAATATCGACCGACTTACAATTGTTTTAAATATTATAATAAGCGTTCCAACCTCCAATAAACCTTTTCTCGATGCTATAATTCTAGTTGAGCTAATGAGGGAAGTAATTGCCCAAATATTTATAAGAGGAGACTTTCTCTAAGCATTGGTTATTATACACGAAACTACCATGGGTGATATTTTTGGATATAATGATCATGGCTTTAGTCTTGTTGGTATTAATTGTCATACCCATCTTGGAGTAGTAGACATGAAGAGTCTGAAGCTGCTTGTCAAGGTAATCATGGATTTTTGCAAGAATAATGATATCATCGACATAAAGGAGAAGAGTAATGAGAACACAAACAAGCTCAGTGCCCTTGCATGCTGCAATTTCTAGACATTCCTCTAGCTTATCAATGTATATATCAAAAATGGTAGGGGATAGGGGACACCCTTGCTTAACTCCAATATTGCATTTAATGTATTTAGACTGCCCCTTGTTGGTCTTAAGCTTGGAAGTGACTGTCTTGTAAATATGCATCACCGTAATCGTCAGCTCAGGATGGACCATGATCTCTTTAAGTCTCTCCCAAATTTTATCTCGAGGAACAATGTCAAAAGCTTTTCTAAAGTCCACAAAACAACAAAAGAGATCGGCTTTACTATTGCAACATTCTTCTGGAATTATTCTGAGAGTGACAAGATGGTCAATAGTTGAGTGATGTATCCTAAAACCAGCTTGTCATTTAGCTCTTTTTCTTTAGATTTCAAGCCAAAGGCTAAGCTTCTTTTCCAAAATGAGCACATAAAACTTGGCCAGGATGTGGATAATCATAATGGTCCTGTAGCTATATGGAACAATTTTGTCCCCATTTTTAAATATAGGGACAATAAGTCTTTACATCCAAAGCTGACGGAAGCCATGTGTTACAACCAAATTTGAGAAGCTCGTGGAGATGAGGAATGAGGATAGATCTTCCCATTTTAAGGATCTCAACTTGGTAACCTTTAATATGTTTAACTTTCCCATTAGCGAGCTTATTAATGCTAGATTCCACATCTTACAGAGAGAATACATCCTCCTTAATAGAAGTGATTAAGGTGTTTCCCATAGTGTCCAGAGAGTCATACAACTTCTTAAGATAGTTGTCCCAGTTTTCTAAAGGGATAGAATGATTATCTTTGGTTTTACGAACAAGCACATTGTGCCAAAATTTTCTCGGTGCAACTTTAGAAAGGTGGAGAAGATAATCCTGTCTTTTATTAATATATGACCTTTTCTTCCTCTTGATGAGATTTTTGTATATATTGATATTCTTGAGCTTAATTATTTCATTAGGAGCGTCTTTGATCGCTTTTCTGGCAATCTTACAATCTTTGTCATGCCATGAATTGGAAGTTCTATTATTATGCTTAAACAAAGTCTCTTTAGAGAACTTGATAATGGTATTGTAAAGAATAGTAGTGAAATGGTAATAATTTTGATCAATTTTATTATTATAAGTCATGGAGCCTAAATCCCTCTCTAAATCCTTTAAAAAGAGGTCAGATTTACTTCTATCGAAGAGAATGTGTCTTTTTCTTTCATTTTCCTCCTGCATGCGGGTGGTATGCATAACAAGATTGAGGGATAGAGATAGAGGTCTGCGGTCAGAGTTAGGCTCGAATCCATTAAGTAGCTCAAAGTTTGTAATACGGGTGAGTGAGGACGAGGGTGTCAGAAATCATATAATCCACAACACTGCTACCCAACCCATGGAAACATGTCATCTGACTGGAGAGGGGCCACTTGTTAATACCATTACAACCTGGGAACTGAAAATTTTGAGGAGAACGGTGCCAAATAATTTATTGATAATGTCTTCAGATTTTCTCTTGAATTTATTAATTAGCTTACTTACTATCTTCATCAAGCCACAAGGGGTCAGGGTTAGAGTTGTTACCTAACGTAATGGCTTGGTTAATAGCAGTTCTAACATTAAAGTCTCCCAGAAAAAGGATATTACCTTCATTCCTTAGGTTGAATATGTCTTTTTTTAAAGTATTGAAAGGACAATTCTTATCTAGGTTGTTCTTCTTATAGGATGTAGAGTTGATAGGAGTGAAATAGCAGATTGCAAGAAAGATCCTATTGGTGGTAGAATCAGAGATTTCGATCCAAATGTATTGATTGAAGGGGTCGATTTTATGAAGTCGGATGTAAGAGGAAACAATGTTCCTTATATATCAGGCTATACCACCAAAACCCCTCTGAGAGGATTTCTTATTCCAAGCAAACCAAAGAGTGAAATCGTCAAGGTGAGGGACCCTAGATTAATCATGCTCCCAGGTTTCAACTAAGAGAATGAGGCCCCAATATCACTCGGGATCCAACTTAACATAGGACCATTACACCATGGAAAGCCACGATAGTTCTAGAAGAGGATCCAAAGTGATGCAAGTCCCTATTTATCACTCGTGCTTGAGACTTTATCTCTAATTATAGCTTTCCTATTCCTAATTATTTCCCCTTTCCCTACCTTTCTTGGCTCCTTGACCCTTTGGACTTATTTCCTGAGTTCATCTTGGTCTTCTAGAATGATATCTTCATTTATAAATATTCCTGTTCCATTTAGGCTTGGGGATTTCCTGAGTATATTCAATTTATGTTCATTACAACTGACCTTGACACAAATGAGTCTATGTTTATGCTCAAGTATCTATTCCATCCTTGTTGCTTCCGTGAGATAAGTTGTTTCAATTTGAAATTTTGTGTTTAATTGTTCCTTAACTATTTCTAATGTGTTTTCATTATTTTGTTCTTTTATACTCGCAATGATAAGATTTAAGGCTCGTTTGTAGCACTCATGATCGAATATATCTAGTTTTTTAATTTACTCTTTGATGGGTTTAATATCTAAGTTATTCTCTGTGTTATTTAGGATTGAATTATTATGTAGCTATTCTATTATATTTTTAATCTCACTTTTCAAGGTGTCATTTTTTTCAACCATTTCTTGTTTACTATGTTTTATTTATTGAATTTTACCTTTCATTTCTTGGAGTTCAATTTCGAGTGTGATTATTTTATTTTCTAAGGATTTATGGTTGTTGTAAAGCATTATAGTTAGTTTGAGTTTAAAATGGTTTTCTCTTTATTCTCTTCTTTCTAAAGATTCAATGTACTCATAGAGACTCTCTAAAGTAATTTTACTTGGTCCGCCTTTGCTAGAGGGGGCTTAGAAATATGAGGGAGAGTATTCATAGTGTAATAAAACAAAACTTAACAAGAAAAAGGTAAGTGAGAATCTGTGCACTTGTAAGGCAAAACCAATGCGAGGCTGTCACGACAGCTTGCATGCTCTATCCTTGGCAGATAGAGATATCGCTTCTCATATGTATTGCGTTGTAGCTTGGTGACCAATCCATTTAGATAATTTAATATATCATGCACGACTTTCAGAATTCGATACTTCGTAATCCTTATACGCCGACTCTAATACTGTATATGAATGAGACATGTCTGCTATAACAGATCCTATAGGGTCTCCTCAGCGTTAAGTCTAATGCTTAACCACTCATACAACGAAACAAGGATGACTCTACTACACTCTTTACTGTCTTCAAATATGGCTGATATTATAGGAATTTGTGATACCAAACAAGCCCCGCACCGCAGACCCAGAGAGGAGTCGCATCGCAGAGCCGCAGAGGAAATAATACGTGAACACAGAAAAGCTGGCAGTTGCCTAGACCAAGCTAATTACCTTTATCAGCCGCACTATAGACCCGCAATCGCACTGCAGGCCCACTCACTGCAGACTCACCCGCTCACTCACTAGCTCAATTCACATGCTCGATTTTATGAAGTCGTAGAGATGGATGAGAGTGAAATTATAGAAACTTCCGACTCAGTTTTGCAGTTGCCTTTCGATCCAGGGATCCAGACGATTTGGAATGGATGCTTGACTCTGATTTTGACAAACTTGACTCCGTTTTGTTGATCAGATTATGAGATTTGCTTTCCTGAATTCCACAGACTCACCCATATCGCAGGCCTGCAGAGGTGTCGCACCGCAGACCCGCAGAAGAGTGCACAGAGAATCCAAATTGCAGAGGAAGTAGTGCGGATTCTGATGAATGATGTCTTCTACTTTGATATGCTTTCCGTATTGGGTAAAAGTTCCATCCAAAAATTTTACTTTTGCTGCCACGCATTCACTTCTGGAAAACCTAGAACTTCAAGAATAATTGTTAATGGACCTCAGCACTTCATGAATTTAGCGATGATATGGATTCCTATGTGTAGATGTGTGGGAGCTTAATGAAATAAGCGATATGAATTCCTATGTGTGGATGCGTGGGAGCTTAATGAAACAGGCGATATGAATTCCTATGATGAGGTGTATGGTACATGCGGGGTTAATGAAACAGTCAGTCAAATCTAACCTGCGGTTGGCTTGCCTAGAGTGTGACTTGGAAGCCCAAATTATACTGGAATCTTATCGTCCCCACTCTGGAAAGGTTGATTGCAACATATCAGATGTGATTTTACAAAGAAAATGTTGTTGAAGTCGGTGTTTGAAGCTCCATGAACGTCAGCCACTTCCGACTCGATCGAGCTATATTTTTTGATTGAGCGTTATTTGAAATTAAAAACCCCAGCCTCGACCTACACAAGTCATTTTGCTCAAACTGTGAGAGGAAAATGAGTTTGACAAAAGATTTCTAAGCTCGACCAAGATAGAACAACTCAATTTAGCTACCCATCAACCTCACCAACGATTAAATAAAAAAAAAAAATAGTTTTAGATTTTTAATTTAGTTAATATTTTATTTAAGTACAATTAATTTTATAAAACAAATTACTATATTTATTATTAAAAAATATTTAAAATTAAAATTTATTTAAAATTAAAATAAAAAATGAAATAAATTTTTTTATTTGATTTAATAAAGTTTCATCATGAGCAACCATATTCATTATGTCAATTTAAAGCTCATAATTTAATTATTTATTGGTTATAGTTTAATTGTTTTCTGTTTTGAAAATATTTTGGGCATATTTCTAGTCAAATTTGTTCGAACTTTAAAATGCTATTTTAATAGCAAAAATTCATTTTTTTTGGAAATTTTATTTCACAAAATTCCTAAAAAATATTTTAAAACGTAATATATATATATATATATATATATATATATATATATATATATATATATATATATATATATATATTTACCATAGAAAATATTTATAATAAACATGCTACCATCGCAGATAACATAACGTTTACAATGAAATTTAAAAAAGTAACTAAAACCAAAATTATAGTTGTTTTTGTGCTTTTCAAGGGTTTTCTTAGTGGTTTTCTAAGTTGTTTTTGGTCTTCAAGGGTTTTCTAGGTTGTTTTCTGTGATTTTCAAGGGTGTCTTGGTGGTTTTTTGTGGTTTTCTTGGTGTTTTTTTGTAGTTTTTGTATGGTAGTTTTTTTTTCTAATTAATTTATTTTATTTTGCAGAAAAAGTTTAAATAAAAGAGACAAAAATGATAGGAAACCTACCCCGGGTTGAACCTCTAGGTCGTTAGTGGGGTTGATGGGTAGCTAGATTGAGTTCCTCTATCTTGGTTGAGCTTAGAAATCTTCGGTCAAACTCCTTTTCCTCTCGGGGTCTGAGAAAAATGACTTGCATAGGTGGCGGTTGGGGTTTGTAATAAAAAATAATGCCCAATCAAAAAATATAGCTCGATCGAGCCTTTAACTCAGGTTAGAAAACGACTCGATCGAGAGTTTGTTTAAACGCTCGATCAAACTATGTTTAAGTGCCTCAACCACTCGTTGGAGCGCTTAAAATTTTCTTGATCAAGTATCTTTTTTTAACCAAAAAGTACCCTCATTTTGCCAAAAAGTATAACCCAACTCCATGCTGTCACCCACTAGTTTCGTTCGAGGGCTTAAAATTTTCTTGATCAAGTATCTTTTTTTAACCAAAAAGTACCCTCATTTTGCCAAAAAGTATAACCCAACTCCATGCTGTCACCCACTAGTTGAAAATCATTAAAAAGTAATTATCCTTCCAATACATGGTTAAAAGTTAAGAAAAAACTATGTTAATTGTATCATGAGATTGCATAGAAAATTAGAAATGAGTTGATAATTATGTCCATAAATGTGAATTTAAGTGTGGATTTGGGTTGGAAAGGTAACAATCACGATTCTCTCTATGGTCATTATCCCTAAATAACTATTAAGAAATTTAAAAAATCACAATGTGTAAATATTCACGTGTTTAAAGGAGGGTGAAGAGGATTATAATTTTGGGGGTTGCATTATTATCTGCAATAACGAAGTGGCCATGGGAAATAACTACCAACTGCTGTGGATTTGCTGGACAAATCCAACTGCCACATGCAGTTATAGTAATCCTTCACAATGCTCTCAACATTCAGGTAGGAAGGATATTACGATCACGTGAAATTTTGTGATTTTAAAAATGGAAGGATCAAAATAAATAAAAGTATATAAATTAATTTCTATTTTCGCAATCATAATATCCTAGCTTTGCCAAAAAAGCACGTTCCAGACAATGGATTCGATGGTTATTAGCTTTGCAGAAAAAGCATTCTAGAGCTCATGGATCAATGATTGGAGGAATCCTGCAACGTCCCACTTAAAATCTTCCGAGTTATGAAAGAGAGAGGACATTCATTTTTGCTATGTAGTATTTTGGAACTAATCCATGGTTTCGTTTACAAAACAATAGGTACAAATCGTATAGAAACTCCATCATGATGAATTAATACTAGGGGATCCATCATTTATGAGTATAGTTTGAAATACTAGAAATCCTTCTAAAAAAAACTAGTTTGGAATGACAGACCTATAATCATAGCCAAAAGGAAAATTTACAAATTTACTAATGCAATAGTAATAAATAAATACATAAAAACATATAATATACCAACGTTATATGGTCATCATAATCTTTATTCTATGGTCATCATAATCTTTATTCTAGAAACCTTTGTGGAAAAACCAATTTGGAATGATAAATGTATATTTTTAGCCAAAAAGAAAATTTACAATGAAGTCTTTACACTTTTAAATAGGTTACATTAAAAAAAAATATCATGGGCAAAAGGGTTATAAAAACATTGGTACTGAAAACCACCAATGATAAATTGATTTTATGGCCAAGTCAAGTTTATAGGACGTACTCCAATAATCCGTCCCTTAAACTTGATTCTAGGATATTAACTTGGACCCAGTCTCATTGTTGAAGTCCATATAAAAATGTTACCATCCACCATAATACATGGGTAACCAACCCAGTGTGCTAGAGCAAATTTTTAGGTACATGATTCATCAACCATCTCACATCTTGATATTTCACATCCCTACCCTCCCTCTCAAGCTAGCATAAGAGTACACATACCACCCTCGTACCTATTCAAGTAGTTCATTCCACAACTTGAGACATCATAACCCCATGTACCATTGCACTTCAACATGTATACCTAAATAACAAATTTTGCAATGTACACCTACCGCCCTGATACCTAATCAAGTGGTTCTTTTCACAACTTGAGACATCATGTGTTATCACATTACATGTATTCCTAAACAACTGGTCTTATAACAAACTTGGGGATTACAACCTTCCTACAACTAAGATTTACATTTTGGACCAAAAACCTTTAGGGTGTCACACACTATTGCTACTTTCCATCACACGTTGACTCCATCACCAAATCTCACCACCATTAATCCATCTTTGTTTTCTCATCCATGCAACTACACAACCTCTCTCACTATATCTTTAGCCTGGATCCATACTTTCCTTTTTCCTTTGGATCAGGAATGATCATTTAGTTGGTTTTTCCTGCAAGGGTTTCCAAGTTAAAAATATTGTGTCATGGCTATTATCTATGTGTTTATGATGTATTAGTTTATTTCTCTAGCATTATTGTTTTATTATTAACAATTGGTACGAAAGCCAAGGGATCGTGGCTTGTAGAAAGAGGTGATGGTTTCATACATGAAGGTTGCATGAGAAGAAATAAAGGTCCATCCAGGTGAGACGCAACTACATGAGCAAGATCTGGTGAGAAGAGCTCCTCGTGTGATCATGTGTGCAAACTTAAGAGAACGACAACGTAAGTGCTAGAAAAAAAAATATTAATTTGGAGATGAAATTTGTAATTACATGTATATGAGAATATCTTTGTAAAACCTATCCTGCTAATAAAGTCTTGGAGTAGAGCTACGTGATAAGAGGAAAGCATGAAAATTTCCCTAGTCAAGTTTAAATGGGCTAATGTTAGATTAAACTTGACTTGGTGAAAGAGTCATAGTGGTTAGGTCCTCTAGGCACATGGTTTTAATGCCCAGTGGTATTAGAGCTCATGGATTACATATGATGGAGCCTTTAAAAGGCTTGGGGATTTTCTATTGTAATATCACTGAGGCTTGAGAATTTTCCATTGTAATGTGCTTGATTTTAGCAAAGGGCTCACTTAGCCAATCCCGAATGTTGGAGAGCTTGATTGCTTTTAAGTTAAGGCATGTCTACTTTTAAACCATATGATAATAATATATTTATTAACTAGTTTTTCTAGAATTGGATTTTCCACGATAAATTTGTGTATTTTGTGTATTGTTGTTGCTATGATTTTTTGTTTTGTTTGCTAAGTTATGCGATCCTTGAGATCACTACATGCTTAACTTTTGGTTTGAGAAACTACGACCCGGGGACATCTAAGCCGTCAAAATCACACTGGAATTGCACCTAGCCTATGCCACACCAACCCTTAACATGATTGGATTTTTAACCATAAAATTTTGATTTTTTGTTTTGTTTGCTAAGTTATGCGATCCTTGAGATCACTACATGCTTAACTTTTGGTTTGAGAAACTACGACCCGGGGACATCTAAGCCGTCAAAATCACACTGGAATTGCACCTAGCCTATGCCACACCAACCCTTAACATGATTGGATTTTTAACCATAAAATTTTGAACCAATAACCTTCACATTGCAACGTGCCTTAACAATACACTCAAATACCATTTATTCTGAACTCATAAACTTATTTTTACAACCTGAAGGAAAGAAAGAAAGAAAAAAGAAAAGAAAAGAAAAGTATCTCATATTTACAGATTTCCCATAGAAATTTTACAACGACGTAAAACCATACGAAAAAGAAATATTTTACAACGACGTAAAACCCTACGAAAAAGATGCCGACAGAAAACCATTACTCTCCATAGCCAAAAGATGCATATTATTGGTCTATCTAAAAGTTTGAGTATACTTTGTTATATTCAATATTCAGGAAGAGACAAAGAAGGTAAAAAGGTTTTGTAAGATTTTATGGTTTCGTAATATTGAGATCTGTTTTGGAATTTATAATTTGAAATTACACAAAGCACTTGGTAAAAACGGAGCATGCTATCAAGTTTTACATATTAGTTTCATGGAGCCAGTTTGAAAAGCATTGAGTGAATAAATAAGGAATTTTATTGAAGTAATTTTCTTTTATATTGAAGCAACGTTTTATTATAGCTTATTTGGAAATTTTAATTATTTTAAAAGTTTAAAAACAAAATTTTATAACTTAAACAATTGTCCTTAAAACTACTTTTGATTTTAAAATGATAAACCAATGCAAAGGTTGAAAGTTAGTACTTCTTGTGATTTTGTGTTTGAATTCTGCCGAGATCATTAAGTTTCAATCAATATAGCATAGTTTTGGTTAAAAATAATGCATGGAATTCAACTTTTTACAAGTTAAATATGAATTAATTTAAATTTTAAAGAAAAAGAAAATACAATTAATTATATAAAGTTAAATAGGAATTAATTTGAATTAAAAAAAAAAAACATTTAATTATCCAAATGATCTTATATCTATTAATTGAATAAAAACCCTTCAAATTTATTCATTAAGAATGTTCCAGAGATTGACATTTCTGGTAAGATCATTAAATTTCAACTCAATATAGCCATGGTTAAAAATAATGCATGGAATTTAACTTTGTCTAAGTTAAATAGGAATTAATTTAAATTTCAAATAAAAAAATAAAAATAATTAATTAATTATCCCAATGGTGTTATATCCATTAATTGAATAAAACCTTTCATATTTATTTATCAAGAATGTTTCATAGATTGACATCTTTTTCTTTGAATGTAAAGGAGATTTTATTTTTAAAATATTGTTATAATTAAAAAATTAAGCTATGTATTATTATTATTAATATTAATATTATTATTATTATTATTATTATTATTATTGGAGAGGGTGTGGTAGAGTACTAAACCTTTGTGGTGGTTAGAGTTTTGTTTTAATTAGTCGTTCTATGTTTAGATTGCGTGGATTTCTTTGCAGATATCTAATGCAATCAAATTAATGACAAATCTTAGTGATTCAACGATGAAAGTCTAGCTTATTTTACATGAATGATTGTTTGACAAGCAAGATCCTCTTTGGTTTCATATAGTTCCATTCTGAAATCCAGATCTAGCCTCTCGATAGTTCAAGAAGTCCCTTCCCTCAATATTCCTTTGGATGAGGAAGATTTTAGCCGTGAGAATTTGTTTTAGGAGCAAGGTTCGGTTTGCAGGTTTAATAGATTTTGGCTGTGGCTGACATATTTGCACAAATGAATCTATGAGACATGGAAACCTAGTTTAACAGATCATATGAATATTTATCCCATGGCTTAAGGATTTTTTGTTGTTGTTTTCAATAATATTGAGGACAACAAGACCATTTGCAAATCTGGATCGTGATTTTGGAGTAGTGTTAGTCTCTTCATGCAGCCTCGGTCTCCCCCTTTGATAGGGTAATGTCATTAATCTCCACAACTCTAGTTTGGGTAAGGCTTCTGAACCTACCCTTGCATCTTTGGAATCTCCATCATTATTCTCTATTAGGAATATACTTGGAAAGTTTTATTGTTGTAGCATAGATACACAATTTTTTTATAAAAGAAATGCTCAAATTTGTGCAAAGATGGACTTTAGTAAGGTTTTTTTGCACCGAGATCAATTTAACGACCCCAAATTATCTCTAGGTCCAAAAGCCCGACTACAAAAATGTTTCATTTTGACATAGAGCATGCTATGGAATGGGGTATGTAATTAAAAATTGCCCCAAGTGACAGAGCAATAAAGATCCAAAAAAATATTGAAGGTCTAGATGGTGATCACTATACAATATATAAAGAGGAAGAGACTTAGGATAAGAAAGAACCAGAAGATAAACCAGAAGCTAATACCACCAAAGAAAATGCATCAGAGGCAACAAAAATCAATCAAGAAAAAGTGTATGGCAGTGAGAATTCTTTGAACTCAGCAAAAGTGGAAAAGCAACAAATCCTCGTCGAAAATGGATCCCCTCTGGAAATTGCAAGGAATAATGCTAGCAAGGAAACTTCTTGCGTAGATAAGGGAGAGGAGGAAGATTTCGAGAACAACAATGTGCACTTACCGAAGAATGGTCCGTTGGAATTTACAAAAAAACACGGATTAGACTTAAATTGAGAAGAAAAAACTACTAAACTAAAAACGATTATATAATTAAATAAATGAATTGACCATTAAAGAAATAAATGTTATAAATTGATAAATAAATAATTAAAAATTATTATTAATTTCTTAACATTTTTTCATAGATAGATAAATTTATGTTTTCCCATCCATTAACTGAAATGAAAATTACTTTCAATATCAATTATTTATTAAAAAAATTTAAAATAACTCATAAAATCAATATGTAAATCAATATTACATATGAAAATCCATTTAAAAAAGTTAAGATAGTCCATATTACACATGGATATCTTCATCCACTGTAACATACCCCTCTCTCTCTATATATATTTTAACTTTTGCACAACTTTCAATTCCTTGCTAATGAGTTAAGAAATAATCAATAATAATAACCCTCACAAGAACATAACATAAGTTAACCAATCCACTTTTCCTCGTTTTCACTTAATGATTTGATAATCCTAACTCTAACTTTCATCTTCATTTCCAACCATACCTTTTTGTAAACTATCATTTTTCTTTTGTTTATATTAATAGCTTTTATGTATTAAATTTTTTTTTAGCAACCTTGAGAATTCTTTTATATATATTGATGGGTTAAAATTAAGGAATATCAATCATATTACAGGTATCCACAGGGAATTTATTCTGAAATTATAATGGTCCAGTTACAATGTGGATTAGGATTTCCGAAAGATTTCTTCAAAGGGTTTGCGTATTAGGAGTGATCCTTGCTAGGGCAACCAACATGCAACAGCCACTTGTTCAGTCAGGTAATTTTCATATCAAATGTATATTGTTAGCCTTGAATCTATTTTTTTCATTAAAATTAAATTCTCCTAGTGATTCTGAAATCAGTTATGAATGTGCAAGGTCACAGGAGTCGTGATTAGCCTCGGGTGTTACACATTCAAGTGAATTTGTCATTTCATTTCATTTTAAGAAAAAAATATTTCTTCTGATGTTTAGCCTGAGTTACTAATTGGTTCTATTTAGGGAAATTTACAGGTCAACTTTTTCCTCTTTGAGAGTGAAAGGCCAACTAAGGATGTGACTAAAATTTCATCGTTCCTCAACCCTATTTTTTATTTTCTTAGTTTTTATTAAAGCTATAGTTTAATAAAACTGTTTTTTTGCCTTGAAAACATGAAAAATTTGGCAGATATTTTTGTAAATCTAGGTTATAGCTATAAACTTCAATATTTTAGGTGTTTTAGAGATTTTTAATGGTGCTCAACCCATTTCCACCATCAAAAACATGATTCAAACATTGTTACTGCAAGATTTTTTAATTTATTTTTGCCCAGATTCCAACCAATTTTAGTCGTCACAACAATTCCTCCACTTCCACAGACAACTCCCTTACTAAATTCCTCTTTCATTTTTCTCTGTTTGCTCTAGGTTATTGATTGAGGGGCCGTGGTGAGTTATGGTGATAGGGTTCTATGTTATATTTCCGACACTGTCCTTCTAAATTTATTTGTATGCAATAGTAGTGAAAAGACTCATATTACCTGCCATGCAACCATAAATACCTGACATTTGAGGGTTCAGGTTAACTGTGCAATGCAATAATCCCAACAATTCATAATGTAGACATAACTTTGATTACTATGAAATTTTATGAGGCATACCTTATTTGCTTATGGTTACATACACTAATTCTGAGTCTGGTTCCATTTTTGTAAGGAAACAATGGATTATCTTTATTAGGGTATCTCGCGGCCCACCGCAATATCACCAGTGATTGTTATATTGAATAAATGAGAAAAATATACCGATATGCTTGGCTGTAATGTATGTGGGTGTGCTTTAAAATTGAAGTGAACTTGTTTTTGTTCTTTATCCGTTACAATATATGTTATTTCTTAGAAAAGTTTGTTTAATCTAATTACAAAGGTCGTGACGGTTGTAACCATTTTTTTAATATAATGTTGTCACAAATTTTGTTGGTTTTGTATGTATTTAATCATTACTCTATTCAAGGGTGTATAGGTTAGAATTTTATCTTTTTGTCTCTTACTGTCATATTTAATCTTATTAATCTGATTAGAGCTATCCACATATTTTCCATAGACATTTTTATGTTTTTTTAATATATTATTATCATATACAAAAATATATATAATTGTGTGTAGTCTTGAAGACCTAACGAGGCATATATATAGGGCTTTCCATCTTCTTCCCAGACCTGTTTACTTAGAGATTAGGACTATTACCTTCATTAGTTGATGGAATTCTATTTTTTTCCATTGTTATTTGGGTAACTAACCTAACTCAAACCCTAGTATTTAATTTCGTTACATTGCAAACACTGAAATCAAAACATAAAAATCTTTTTAAAACAATATATAGAAAAAATCATTCAAATACATCGCTTATCTAGTTAATCGAAATTGGCCTGCCACGAAACCACTGTGGGGAAAAGAATGCTCCTCCCAACCAATGAGAACTGGTTCCCTCTACCAGATCCCCCCCTAAGGCAATTTCAAATCTAGAACAATTTCTTAAAAGTAACCACACTTAGTCTAACCCCAAGGTTCCTCTTAGTAGTGTCATGCCTTCAACATATTTTTTGGTCCTCCTCCAATCAAACTCCAAAAAAACAAGGTTTCCTCAGGATTTTCCCCTCTCACCCTCTTGGCTAACCCCTTTTCCCTTGTTGAGATAATCCATCTCTAGGGAGAGGAATCTGGGCAAGAAACTACATCTTCCCATAGCCCTTCTTGGGCTTTTTCTAATTGTCCAGTAACTGTCTGGAATGTGAAAATATCTTTAGCATATTTTTCTAACCGTAATTTACATGGATGACCATATATAACATTTTTATTAATGTAGAAATAGAAAAAACATTTATGTACATCATATATTCATAGCTGACCCTTAGCATGGGCCCATAGTTCACAAAATTAAATTCAATAGGAAATTAAATAAAATATTTTCAATTTACTGGAGGTATTACATCTTCCCCTCCTCAAACAGAACACCATCATCGATGTTTTCCTATCCCTTAGAGCAAGCTGGGATATGCCTCACGCATAACATTTTCATCTTCCCAGGTAGACTATTCCAAGCTGAAGCGCTTCCACTGCACTTTAACCTGGGTAATTACTCACTTCTGTAGCATAGTGTCTCCATGATCTAGTATGCACAAAGGATCGACCAAGAAGTCTTCGTCCGATTTGAACTAATCCACAATCATTATGACAACCATCAACCTCTATCAATTATCATTTATGAAAAACATACATAATCATTATAAAATTCATTGTTTACTAGAACATTCTTCCAATCAGTAATATGCTTAGGATCATTTATGTATTTCTTTAACAATGTAACATGAAATTGATTGTGTATGCGTATATGACTAGGTAAAGCCAGTTGATAGGCCACATGCCAAATCCTAGCAAGTATTTCAAAAGGGCTATAGAATCAGGGAGCCAAATTTGTACAAGTTCCCCATCTTAAAGTGCTCCTTTTTGGTTTAAACTTACATATACATGTTCTCCGACTTGAAATTCTCTGTAGATTTGTCTTTTGTCTGCATATTTTTTTATGCCAGTCTTGGGAAAATTTCAAGTTTCCCGACACCCTTCTCACAGGTTGTTCCATTTATTTTAACATATATGGCCCAACACCAACCTATATTCAGGATAACTCCAATTAGGAGGTGTTACAGAACTTCTTCCATATAACACTTCAAGTAGACTCATTCTTAAAGAAGTATGATAAATTTTATTATATGTAAATTCTACTAGGTGGAGATACTCTTCTCACTTGGTAGGTTGTTACATGACATAAATCCTCAAAATTTCCTTTAATACTTTATTTACTCGTTCAGTTTTCCCATCCATCCGCAGATGGTAGGCAATGCTAAATTACACATAGGTATCTAATCTAGTAAACAAAGATTTCTAAAAAGAGGTGGTAAATTTTACATCTTGATAAGAGATTATTGTCTTAGGTATACCATGCATGTGGAAGATTTCCTGCATAAATATATGAACAATTTGAATTGCTTTATAATTCGATTGTACTAGAATCAAATGTGTTGTTTTGCTTAATTTATCTATCACAACCATTATTGAATAATTTTTCCATTTTTCCTTGGGTAAACCTGTGATGAAGTCTAGGGTGATAGTTTCCCATTTACACACAGGAATAGGTAATGAGTGAAGCAAACCTGCTAGATGTTAGTGTTCCGCTTTCACCTTTTGACACTCTAGACATTTTTCAAGGCATCCCGCTACTTCCCTTTTCATGCCAAGACAAAAGTAATCCTTCCTTAAAGCATTGATCAATTTCTAATACCCGGGGTGGGAAACATAAGGAATCTTATGATATTCATCCAAAATTAGTTGTCTAACATACTGCCAGTTGGGAACATAAATCTAGTTTCTATATATTAGCAAATCATCATTGTTATTATCATATCCTAGCTTTTTGTCAATGTTGTTCTCTTGCTTAATTTTTTGCTCTAAAAATTGATACTCTTGGTCTTTTAATGCTACAATTTTAATCTAATGTGAAAAATCATATTTTACTTGACTAAATGAGATTTCATAGATAAATTTCAGTCTTCTACTTAAAGCAATTTCCAAACGATTTTCTTTGCCTTTCAGGTGTTTTATGTCAAAATCGAACTCGCTCAAGAAAGCATTCCACCACACTTGCCGAGCATTGAGTGTAAGATGTTTGAAAATTTTAGTTAAGCTACTATGGTTTGTCATCAAAATAAAATTCTTCCCTAAAATATTGTATTGCCATACCTTCAAAACATGAACCACTTATTTTAACTATAAGTAATAAGTTTATTAACTTTTCTCATGCTCTTTCATCTTTCAGGACTCATATGCTACCACTTGACCTTCTTGCATTAACAATCCCCCTACTCCTTCCTGGAATCCATTTGTATAGACAACAAATTCCTTCTCAGGATTTGGAATTCTCAAAATAGGGTATGTAGTCAATAGGTGCTTTAGTTGATCAAAAATATTTTGGCATTCCAGTGTCGAATTAATTGTTCTCCCTTTACTAATTTGTAATGAGGTTATGGGGCAGGCTACCTTTGAAAATTTGGCTTTTAAGCGACAGTAGTAGACTACTAGCCCCATAAAGGACCTAATATCTACGACATTCTTAGGAATATTCCATTCCATAATTGTATTTATCTTTTCCAGATACATGGCTATCCCCTCTTGGGTGATCATATGTCCTAAATATTTCATTTTATCTTTAAATAACTCACAGTTTATATACTTAGCATATAACTGACGTTCTTGCAGAGTTTGAATATGCTCCTCCAAATTATTTGAATAGATTAAGATATTATTCATGAATATTAATATGAACTTGTCTAGATATGGGTGAAATATGTTGTTCATCAAGCACATAAATGTGGTTAGGGCATTAGTAAGCCCAAAAGGTAGGACCAAAAACTCATAGTGTCCATAATGAACCCTAAATACAATTTTACAAATATCTTCCTCTTTGATTCATATTTGATGGTATCTCAAGCGTAAATCAATATTAGATAATATAGTAGCACCCTTAATTTGATCAAACAATTTGTCAATTCTAGCTAGTTGGTATTTGTCCTTGATTGTTAATTTATTCAACTTTCGATAATCAATACATAGCCTTAGGGTACCATCTTTATTTTTGACAAAAAGCATATTCTATCCCCATGGTGACACATTAAGATGAATGTACTTTTTGTCTAACAATTCTTGTAATTGCATTTTCAACTCAGTTAATTCTGGGATACCCATGTGATAGGGTGCCTTAGACACTAGGGTGGCCCTTGAAATTAGTTCAATTGTAAAATCAATATCTCATTTAAGGGGTAGTCCACAGATCTCCTGAGGAAATACACCTATAAAATTTTGGACAATAGCCATATTTTCCAATGTTGTTATCTTTTCTTTAGAGTTAGAGTATCCAACTTGAATTACAAAGATTTGACAACCTTTCCTAATACATTTCTTTCATTGTGAGGCTATAGTTTGTCTTAACATTACAAGTCTTGCTGTCCCTTGAATTTCTTGCCTAAAACCTCCTTCCTTAACATAACTAATAGTTTTGTATTTACAATTTATAATGGACCAATGTCTTTCCAGCCAGTGCATACTGATAAAAATATCGTAAGAACTTAAGGGTACAAATTTTACATTTATCTTTATAGGTTGTCCTGCCATTTTTATTGTACAATTCTCAAATTTCTTTGTTACTCTTCTTTCGAATCCAGTGGCCAACTAAACCAACCATGAATGTTTTAATTCACTAATATGTCATCGACATAAATATACTAACTTGGGGTTAATAAAGTTTAAAATTTCCCTAGGGTATATTAAAGTTGACATAACATGATTGTAGATTTTACCTTCAAATTCGACCATTGTGAATTGATGCTCGACTTGCCACTCTTTTAGAGCATCATTGATTTTGGGCATACTTTTTGCCATCTCTTCTATTGTGGACGATTCTTGAAAATTTTCTACTTGTTCCATATTTTCATGATAAGGATAGTCTCTGAGGTACTTTGGTCCACCAAACCCTAGCACTGTATTAGTGGTTTTTGAGACTTGCTAGAAGAATATTTTAGATCCATTCTGGGATTGGGATTTCTGCTAGCATTTTATAGAAAAATTACTTTTTTTTTTCCCTCTGTTAATATTTTTTGACAATGTAATCTTTGCACTCTTATTGTTTAGAGGGTATTTCTACCCCTTCTTACTTGACCACGGTTTATTATTTTCTCCCTTCTATTTCAATTGTTGATAGCAAATCCATGCCTTACAGATATCTTCATCCATGGTATTGGGGTTATCAAAATCCAAATGTTCTTTCATGGACACCAAAAAACTACTTATAAAACATTATACTTTGGCGTTTTCTTCCCGTAGGTAGGGAAGATACCTCAAAAAAGAGCTGAATTTTGCAATATACTTGTCCATATACAACTGACCCAATCTGAGGTCATGGAATTCCTTGGGTTTCTTGTCATAATATCAATTAGTTAGGTATTTATTATTAAAATGTTGCTAAAAGTTATCCCACATTAACCCTTGTTCATAAATTCCATGAACTGCCTTGATTTCTTCCCACTATAAGGTTGATTTTCCCTGGAACTGATAAATTTCCAGACGACCCTTCAAAATATTGTCATATTCATAAATCTAAAAATACTTGTTAATATTTACTAACCATGCCTCTGCTCCTTCCTCAGATTCACTATTAAATTTTGGGGGTTTGATTTTCTTAAAATCCCATTGGAGTTCTATTTTTTCTTTCTTTCTGATTTATATTATTTTCCCTGAGAAATATTATCTGATTCCACTTCCTCTATTTCTTTCTCACCCTTTGGTTCAAGTGTAAGACTTTTCTCTGGAGCACTATTCTCCCCCCACCTACGCGATACCTTTTTATTTACATTATAAGGAGTTGGAGCTGAGGTTATTTTATTCTTCCTATAAGTTAGGCTCTTAATTATTCTTTCTTGATCTCTCAACAATTGCTCATTGCCAGCCCTTATCCTGGCCACTTTTGTTTTTAAATTCTATATTGTTTCAAACAATATTGCAAACTGGAGCGAGGTTCTTCACCTAACCGCACCCACATTTCTGTATTGGGTTCTGATAAGGGTACAACACTTGGTCATGTAGGAGGTGTTGTCATGTTACTGACTCCTCTTATTTTCCCTTGAGTAGGCCACAATGTTGTAACCTAGGATATGATACCACTTATTACTTACCTCTCTATAATTTTTTTTTTTTTTACTTTTGTGCAACTTATAACTCCTCACTAATGAGTTCATAAAAAATCAATACTAATATCCATCACAAAAACATAAGTTAACCAACCCACTTTTCCTTGTTTTCACTTGTAACACACTCCTCCCACATTTATCCACTTTCACTGGCTTTTTTGGGGTAAACATGAGTTGAGGGTCACTACAACATGACTCAATATCCTAGATAACCTTAAGGAAATGGAGTTGACAAACCAAGACCTTAATGAATTCCCTCAGGTGCTACAAGACCTCCAGGAGCAACCCAACCCCTCTAGATGTCTAACCCTTAAGATAACTCTCTTTTTCACTGAACTAGAGCCTCAGTCGCTCCCTTGCCAAGGCATGCAAGTGACTATAACCCTCCATTATCTCTCATATTCCTCCCTACTAGCGACTATGGAATTTTCTAGTTAGTTCTATTCTAGCGACCCTACATTCTAAGCCATTATTTTAGGGCTAGGACTCAGGCCTCTTCCGAGAAATCAATGAAACTTCCAGAAATGATGATTTACATAGAAACAAAGCTTATAAGCCAAAACTTGAACCAGGACTTGACCTGACCTCTCCCAATTGGGACTGGCATTCCATCAAACACTTGGTAAACATGCAACCTATAGGTCATGAATGAATATTTGAACATAATGATATGGAAATTTATCTGAGGTTTAACAATAAGGAGTGATGCCTTCTCACAAAAGCTGTCATAACACCAATTAGGTAATGCATTTGTTATTCATTCAATTACAAGTAAAAACATGAAGAGACCCATGACTAAGATCTGTCAAATAACCATGATTATAACCAACATATAGATATTTAAACAACAATGGTATAACAACCTTTAAATCCACAAAATAATGAGTAGATTTACTCATCAAAAGAAAAATAAAATTATCTCTTGTTAAATACATGCAAAATTCAACCAAGTCTGAGACTTCATGTACCACCTAACCATAGATTGGGCTGGACTAAATATTTCTTTCAGCCAATAAAACCTGTGCCATATTCCAAGCATGAATGCAAGATCTCATGGGATATACCAATAAAAAAAAAACCAAGGGAATCTAGTGGTTAAAACACCTCCACCCTCACCATACCTTTATCTCACCTAAACTGACCCCGAGATCATAAAACAAAACCAAGCTTGGGTGCCTCAAAATTTATTCACCATCCCTTGAGGAATTTTCTTGTCTCCACCCACCTATTGAGGGATTCCTGGAGAAAACCATCTCCACCCCCAACCCTTGCAATTTTCCTGAGACCACCTCACTTAGATCCGAAACCTTCCGGCAATCCAAAGCTCAACCAAGAATGAATCCCATCACACCATCGCGATCCGGAAGCAGAAAGGAAAGGTTAAAAACACTATCAAAACCTAGAAAAATCCATGCCACCGACAAAGTAAACCAAATACACACATGCATATGCCATGCATACCATAACCAACTAGGAAATCATACATGCAACATGTTACCTGCAAGTATTTATGTTGAAGTTGTTTGATCCCACTTTTCCTTGCTTTATCCTTTCTTTCCTTGTCGTTCGTTTGCTTGCTTTATTTATTTCTCCTCTTGGTTCTCTTCTCCTATGTGAGACTAATCCCAAAACTCGAACTGACAAAAGGATACAAATTGATGCTCTGATTATTTTTATTCTCGATGCCTCTAATTTCTTAGTTTTTCCTCTATTTTCCTTGATTTTCCTCCTCACATGCAACCTGTGACCTTTCACCCCCCTTTTATCTTAATTTCCTTTATTTTCATAAACAAAATGCCAATTAATGCCTCATGCCTATTGGAAGCCTTTTCCATTGCCTTTTCAAATTTCCCTTAGCCATAAACACATCAAGTGATGCCAATTAAGATATTTTTCCCAACATTCAGCTTGGAATAAGTGTCCCATGACTTTGGTCTTACTTTTCCTTTATTAATTTTATTACATGAACTTTTAACTCAAGGCTGTAACATACCCCTTCCCCTTAGGGCAACACTGTCCATTAAACAACTTTTTAGGTCTAAAATTGGCCTCCTAAGAAAAATGTACAACCAAAATAATTTTTATAAGAACTAATAGGATTCAAGATGATAATATCAACCATGGGGGATGAATCACCATTTTTTGGGTAAAAAAGTAAAAAAATTAAAAAATAATAAAAGAATAAAACCACTTTTTCAACTTATCTCCCTAAGTTTTTACTCAAATTTCGAGTGGAATTACTCGTTGGATGCAAAATTTAATTAATCACGTTTTTTCATGTATTTCACATTTTTCGTGTAGCAGGGTCCATCAAAAGTATGCAACATGGGTACTCCTTGGATGAGGAATCAAATTATGCATCCAATGAGTGTTCTCGCTCGGAATTTGAGTAAACCCATAGGGAGGTAAGTTGAAAATACGAGTTGAAAAAAGTATTTTTTTCTTTTTTCCCTCTGAAATTTGATGATGTACTCTAACCTTATTTTATTATTTCCACTATTTTTTTATGATTTCCTTAGGAGGACTATTTTATACCTCAAAATCACCCTAATTCCTTGGTTTTCTATGACACCTACAACCAACAAAACTGCTGAGAACCAAAAACATAATAATTATGGAGCTTTATAACCCATCTTGTTGCAATATTTAAAATAACGACCCACTCAAAAGAAAAACCATCATGATAAACACGACAACATGACAACCATATTACTTATTGAAGCTTTATAACACAACTCATTACGGTATTTACAATAGCAACCATAGATAAATATGTAGAAATACCAAAACTCATTTTCCTCCACCAAAAAACTATGAAGGATACATAGCCCGCATATGAACATCCATCTCCCATGTAGCTTCATCGAGCCCAAAGTGCTTCCAATTTAGTTTAGCCTGCTCGATTTCTTGGTTTCATAGCATGAGCTATTTCCACTGCAAAATGCATTAAGGTTCCGATTGGAATTCTCCTTCTGGTTCCACCTACAATACAGGCCAATCATTAACACGATCAACATCCTTTACATATATTTTAAGCAATGAAACATGGAAAACATCATGAAATTTCCTTGTTGGATGAAGTGCACATCTATAGGCCACTGGACGAATCCTCTCAAGGATCTTGAAAGGCCCACAATATTGTGGTGCTAAATTGCACATTATTTGATCCTCAAGAATCTCTTCTTGGGCTTGATGTGCAAATACACATGCTCCCCAACTTGAAACTCCTTAAATGCCATGTGTCGGTCTTCATAACTCCTCTGCATGTCATGTTATACCTTTAGATTCTTCTTTATAACTTGCATTTCTTGTTCCATTTCCGCTAACATGTATGGTCCATTAAGTACCTTGTTCATTGGATCACTCCAAGCGATTGGAGTATTACAACTCTTCCCATAACGTGCCTCAAACAAACTTATCCTCAGTGACTCTTGATAACCATCGTTGTAAGAAAACTCAATTAATGGAAAGTACTCCTCCCATCTCCTTTATTGGTGAATGACATACATCCTCAACATATCCTCCAGAATCCTATTGATCATCTTTTTTTCTCCATTTGTTTGTGGATGGTAGGTTGTAATGAACGCCAAATATGTCCCCAAACCTGCAAATAGCTCCTTCCAAAACTTGGAAGTGAACTTAGCATCCCTGTCCGACACAATATTCTTTAGAACACCATGCAATCTCATGATCTTCATGATGAATACCTATGCTACCTCACTAGATAAATAAGTAGTCTTCATTAGAATGAAGTGAGCTATCTTTCTCAACACATCGAACAAAACCATGATGGAATCATGTTGCCTCGATGTCCTCGGAAGTCCTGTAATGAAGTCCATGGAAATGACCTCCCATTTCCATTATAGAATCAAAATAGGATGAAGCAAATTACTTGGATGCTTACACTTTTATTTCACCTGCTGAAAATCCAAACATCTAGCCACAAAATCTACCACTTCCTTCTTCATATTTGACTAATAGTAGAATTTATTTACTGTTTTCAATGTCTTTTGATATCTTGGGTGACTTGAATATGGCTTGACATGAAACTCCCTCAAGATAAGCTTACTGAGTTCACTGTCATCCGACACATAGATCCTATCCCTACACCAAACCATCTACCTTGATACAATAGTTAACATCTTGACCAAATGTACCATGTCATAACTTGTGCATAAGCCCTTGTACTTTTCATCCTATTGTCCTGCCTGTGAGATATGATCCTGTAAATCGGTCCCATATGAGCTCACTACTGCAACATGGTTCATCTACACTCTCCTTTTGAGATCATGTGCAACCCCGTTTTCCTTACCCTTGATGTATATGATCTCAAAGTCAAACTCACTTAGGGTATCCAACCATCTAGCTTGTCTGAAATTCATGTTCAGTTGGTCAAACATATATATCAACTCACTACGATCACTCATCAACACAAACCTCCTAACAAGAAGATAATTCCTCTACATATACAAGGCATGAATAATAGCTTCCAACTCAAGATCATGAGTCAGATAGTTATGTTCATGCTCATTCAGTTTCATGGAATCAAATCATACCACCTTTCCCTCCTGCATAAGGACTCCACCTAGCCCTCTATTGCAAGCATCTATACACACTATGAACTCTTTATCCAGATCCGCAGTCTTTAACATTGGAGCATTTGTCAACAATTTCTTCAACTGTTCAAAACTGGTTCCACATTCCTCCGTCCATTAAATATTCTTACCCTTTCTCTACAATGATTTAATAAGATATGCAATGCATGATAATTTCTTTATGAACCTCCTATAGTAACCTGTTAACCCCATAAATGATATGACTTCATCCACAATTCTAGGATTTTCCCATTCCATGTTAGCTTTTATCTTTTCTGGATCTACTACTATGCCTTCTTTAGAAACATCATGTCCCAAGTAATTTACGCATGTCTAAATGAAACCAAGTTTTCTAATCTTAGCATAAAACTAATGCTATCTTAGAAATATCGACACTGTTGCTAAATGCTCGACATGTAATTCCTCATTCTTAGAGTATATCAGTATGTCATCAATGAATATAATAATAAACTTTTCCAGATAATGACGCAATACACTATTCATTAAGAACATAAAATTAGTTGGAGCATTAGTCAAACCAAAAGGATCTACAATAAACTCATAATGCCCATACTTGGTCTTGAAAGTAGTCTTGTAGATTTCCTCTTCTTTGATGCATACCTAATGTTATCATGTTCTCAAATCAATCTTTGAGAACACTGATGCTCCCTTCAAATGATCAAACAAGTCGTCAATCCTTGACAATGGGTACTTGTTCTTGATTATCACCCTATTGAGCTTCCTGTAATCAATCCACAACCTGAGAGTACCATCCTTATTCTTCACGAATAATACTGGAGCACCCCAATGCGATACACTTGGCCAAATGTATTCGTTATCAAGCATTTAATTCAACTCTACTAACTTGAGAGTGCTCATCTTATAAGGTGACTTTGATGTTGGTGTTGCCCCGGGTACCAACTTAATAAAAAATTATACTTCCTTGTGAGGAGGAAAATTCAGAATCTAAGTGGAAAACACATCCTGAAATTGCTACAATATAGGGTACTCTTGAATATTTTTGCATCCTCAACATCCTTACCCTTGTCACTAGAAATATGAACTGCAAACATCACACACCCCTTCCTACAACTTCACTTAGATTTCATAGTTTTTACCATCCTAACTGATGTAGAATTCTTCTTTCCCTATAGGATTCTATTTTCCCCATTATCATCCAAGCACTCAATAGCCTTGTCATGACAATCTACTTTGGTCATGTGAATCTATAACCAATCCATACCCAAAATCATGCTATATGACCCCAATGGCATCACATTCAAATGTGCTACTGTAGGCATACCATTCAACTCAAATACACAATATCTTACCCAATGATGAACTCTTTTCTTAGTACCTATGTCCAATTGCACCAACCAAGACTCTACATGTACATATTTTCTCAAGCCATAGTTATCCACCAGGTCAGGATTAACATAATTATAATTAGATCCAATATCAATCAAAATAGAAACAAACTAGCCATAAAGCTTACCTTCCATTTCAATAATGGATGTCTGATGATCTTATTTCTTGTTGTAAACAACTGCATAAATTCAAGGAAGTTATGACTGACATCCCCAACGGTTCACACCTCTTGAGCACTACAAATCTGATACCTACCACATTGGTACAATGGGCAATCCTTCTCGCAATGATCCTTGTCACATATCCAACACTGCAATGGTCCTCTACCATCACCTCTAGTCTGCTACTCTCTAGGATGCGATCCATGTCCCTTCTCAACTGCATTTAACTTCTTGTAAGGAACCAAATTTTCTTTCTCACCTGCATATTGAGGTATTCCCCACTTTGGTGGCCACTTCCTCTTAACTTTATCATTTCCCTTCAAGTCACGCTTAGGATCAACTTTGCGCTTTGATTGCTCATAGCAATGCTTCAACTTCTGGATGGCCTCCTCCAACGATCTAGGCTCATCAAAATCAATCTAGTCTTTATATGCTGCTAAAAATCCATTAATGAATCTTTGAATCTTAGCCTTCCCATCCTTGATATAAGGCACATACCTCAACATCTCCAAGAACTTGCTAGTATACTCATCATTTGTCATAGAACCCATCAGCAGCTCATAAAACTCCTTATATCTGTCATCATAGTACCTCTTTGATAAGTACTTCTTCTTGAATAGCCTCTTGAACTCATCCCAAATCAAGTCTTCTTCTTGAATTCCCTTAACATTCTTCACATCTTCCGACCAGATATTTTCTTTCCCTTTAAGAATGAAGGTGGCTATCTTGGCTTTCATGTTCTCTAAATATCTATGCAATCTAAAGATTTTTTTCATCCCAAGCAAACATGCCTCTACATATTCTTACTTATTCATCTATCCATCGAATGTAGGAGGCTACACTTTCTTGAGATCCTTAGGCAAGTACTCCCTCCTTCTATTAAGAATGATGACAGTGATGACTGTGATGATGTCTCTTGGATGAGGAACTAGAATTATGCCCATACATATGAGTCCTCTTGTCAGGTGTATCTAGTTTTATTCTAGGTCAAAATGTGCTCCTCTATCCAACTTGTATCCAGACCGATATATTATACCATAGGCTCCATTAGACTTCTTTTCCTACTCTTGACTGATCCTCAACTATCCTTGTTTCTGAAAGTTTGAAAAGATCTGAAGAATTTTTGGATTAACTTCTACTTGCTTCTCCTGAGCCCTTGCAAGTATTTCTTGGGCCTCAACCAACCTATCATTGTCGTCTTTGAAATTCTGATCTCTTCCCTAAATCTCCGTAATGTATATGTTATACCAGGATAATACTCATCTCCTTGCTTCCCAACTGATCTATAGGGAGAGTCACAGGAACTGTAGTCTACCATTTTACTTGTCATATTTGATTCTCTTCTTCCTAGAAGTATATCATTTGAGATAAACCAAATAGATACCAAAGTTAAATCCATACCTCATTGATGTTCATGAGAGGCTTATCTCATATGCACGATCATTCCACATTAGCATGATCCATGTATAATAATAATCGCATTAATATAACAACATAATGCATCACCATATAAAATATATACCATAACCCCATTCATGACAACCATAACCTTGAAAACATCAGACTTTACCCAAAGAGAGCACAATCCACTCTAATACCACCCTGTGACACACTCTTCCCACATTTACCCACTTTCCCCAGCTTTCCCGGGATAAAAATGAGTTAAGGGTCACTACGACATGACTCAACCTCCTAGATAAACTTAAGGAAATGGTGTCGATAAACCAAGACTTTACTGAATTCCCTTGGGTGCTACACGACCTCCAAGAGCAACCCAACCCCTCCAAGTGTCCAATCCCTAAGATAGCTCTCTTTTTCATTGAACTAGAGCCTCATCCATTCCCCTGCCAAGGAATGCAAGTGACTATAATACTCTAGTCATTCCCATAGGCTTTCCTACCAAGAACTATGGATTTTCCAGTCAGTTCTATACCAAGGACCCTGAATTCTGAGCCACTTTTTCAGGGCTAGGAGTCAGGCCTCTACCCAAAACTCAGTGAAACTTCTATAAATGATGAATGACATAGAGAAAAGTCTTATAATACAAAAATTGAACAAATACTTGACCTGATCTCTCCCAACCGAGACTAACATTCCGTCAAACACTTGGTAAACATGCAACCTATAGGTCATGAATGCATATCTGAACATAAGGATCTAGAAACTTATCTAATGTTTAACAAGAATGAATGATGCCTTATCACAAAATTTGTCATAACACCAATTAAGTCATACATTCATTATTCACTTAGTTACAAGTAAAAACATGAAGAGAGCCATGACTGAAATTTGTCAAATAACCATGCTTATAAACAACATATAACTAGATAAATAAAAATGGTATAACAAAATTTAAATCCACATAATAAAAATTACATTTACTCATAAAAATCAAGAGGAATTTAGCTCTTATTAAACATATGTAAAATCCAACCGGGTATGGTACTTCCACATACCACCCGACCATAGTTTGTGTTGAACCAAATATTTCTTTAAGCCAATCACCCCCATTCAATATTCCAAGCATGAATGTGGGATATCATGGGATAAACCAATTGAAAAACAACCAACAAAATACAGAGGTTAAACCACCTACACCCTCACCATATCGTGATCTCACATAAACCAGCTCCAAGATAAAAAAACCAAACCAAGCTTTGATGCCTCATAGTTCCTTCACCATCCCTTGAGGAATTTTGCTATTTCCACCCACCTAGTGAGGGTTTCCTGGAGAAAACCATCTCCACTCCAAACCCTTGGGATTCTCCTGACACCACCTCATTCAGATCCAAAGCCTTCCAGAAATCCAAAGCTCAATCAAGAATGAATCCCATCACACCATGGCTCTCCGGAAATGGTAAGTCAATGCTAAAAGCATAGCCAAAACCCGAAAAAATATATGCCACCGACAACAATAAATCAAATACACACATGCATATCCTTGCATGCCAAATGAATCTAGGAAATCATACATGCAACCTGTTACCTGCAAGTATTCCTATTGAAGTTTCTTGATCCAACTTTTCCTTACTTGATCCTTTCTTTCCTTTTATTTCCTTTTCCCTCCTTTGACTTCCTTGTACTTCCTCTTATTTTCTTTTCCTTCCTTTGCTTGCTTGCTTTCCTTCTCCTCTTGGTGCTCTTTTCCTCTATGAGACTAATCCAAAAACTAAACTGACAAAAGGCTACGAACTAATTCTCTAATGCCTTTTTATTCTTGATGCCTCTAATTTCATCATTTTCCCTCTATTTTCCTTCATTTTCATCCTCACATGTAACCAATGAAATTTCACCTTCCTTTTCTCCCATTTTAATTTATTTTCATAAATAAAATGTCAATTAATGCCTCATGGCTTTTTGAAGCCTTTTTCATTGCCTTTGCTAATTTTCCTTAGCCATAAAAACATCAAGTGATACCCACTAGGATATTTTTCCCAACATTCAACTTGGAATAAGTGTCCCATGACTTTGGTATTATTTTGACTTTATTAACTTTATTACATGAAATTTTAACCTAGGGTTGTTACATCACTTAAGATTTGATAATCCTAACTCTAACTTTCATCTTCATTTCAAACCATACATTTTTGTAAACTATCATTTTTTCTTTTTTTTATATTAATAACATTCATGTATTTATTAATTTTTTTTAGAAACATTCAATGAGAATTATATATATATATATATATATATATATATATATATAGAGAGAGAGAGAGAGAGAGAGAGAGAGAGAGAGAGAGAGAGAGAGAGAGAGAGAGATTCTTTCCTTGCATTAGCAAATAGCTTAGTATATTGAGTATATTGATGCGGTGAAACGTATGGATCACAGAAGCCAAATTCCAAAAATATCAATCATGTTACGTGTATCCATAGGGAATTAATTTTGAAATAATAGTGGTGCATTTATTTCTTTTTGTAAATTCAATAGTTTATATCCGCACTAAGCTTTGGAGACTTGAAGGGATCAAATGTTATATGCGAATCGACTTAATAAAGTTGTATTGTTTCGTCCTTTTCGAAAACTCTAGAACTAGTTAGCTGTATAAGGTTGATATAACAACCATGGTAAAAAATCCATGTAATAAAGTTAATAAAGGAAAAAACAAGACCAAGGTCATGGGGCACATGATATTCCAAGCTGACTATTGAGTAAAACATCCTAGCAAGTGTTTATTTAGTTTATTATGGCTAAGAGGAAATTGGAAAAGGCAATGGCAAAGGCTTTGGAAAGGAAAAATGCATTAATTGACATATTATTTATGAAAATAAAGGAAATTAGGAGAAATGATCGCGAAAGGTCACAGGTTACATGTGAGGAGGAAAATGAAGGAAAATAATGTAAAATGAAGAAAATAGAGGCCTCATTAATACAAAGTATTTTGAGGATCAGTTAGTAGTTTTTTTTCAATCAAGTTTTAGAGCTCTTTCTCTTTACTCTCTCTCTCTCTCACTCTTGGAAACTAAGAGAATTCTTGGAGCATTCTATCATTGGATGAAGAAAAAAAAAGGAAGAGCAAAGAAGGGAAAGGGAAGCAAATATCAATCAAGGAAGAGAAGAATTAAGCGGCTACAACATGATTAATTGCAGGTATCGAATTGCATGTGTGATTTCGTTGCTAGATTTGGCATGTATGGTACATGCATGTGTGTATTTGGTTGTATTTCCGTCATTGACATGGGTTTTTCTAGGTGTGACATTGATTTTCAACCTTGCCTTTCCATTTCTGGATAGTCATGGTGTGATGGGGTTCTCTTTTACTTGGTTCAACTGAGTGGGGTGGTCTCTGGAGAATAACATTGGGCCTAGGAATCCCTGGATATGTGAAGGTGCGATTGTGGTAAAGCTATATTGTGTGTACCTCGATAGGCTTAGGAATCCTCGACTGGTGAATGGAGGGATATATGGTAAATCTTAAAGGTGCATGCCCTTGTTTAGGATTATGAATCCTCGTCTAGTGAATGGTAGGATATATGGTAAATCCTAGAGGATGGAGTCTCGATTAGGCCTAGTAATCCTCAAACGGTGAATGGCAGGATATATGGTAAATCCTAGAGACTAGGAGACAGACAGTTTCCTCATGGTGTAGGTGGAGAGATCCGGAGGTATCCATGCTTGTGTAGGCCTGGTATTGTATGTTTATTGTTGGGCATAAGAATCCCTTGGTGGATTGCGGTAAATTCTGAGGAAACTTAGATTGGTTTGGTTGTGAGTCCCACATTCATGCTTGGAATATGGCATGGGGGTGATTGGATGAAAGAAATATTTGGCTCAACCCAATCTATGGTTGGGTGGTTCATGGAAGTCCCTAACTTGGTTGGCTTATGCATTCATTAATAAGTTCTCCTTCTCCTTGGTATTTCATTTGTAAATGTACTTTTTCATATGTGGTTTTTATGGCTATTTTATCCTTTTTATTTCTATTGGTTATATGTTGGTTATGACTATGTTTTATGACAGACTTGATGAATGGCTCTCGTCATGTTTTGATTAGAAAATGAATGAAAAATGAACATATGACCTAATAGATGATAATGCAGCTATTGTTGTTATGACCTGTAGATTACATATTTGTGACATGCAGTTTGACGAAATTCCTGTCATGGTTAGTAGGAACGGTGATTGCATTAGTATCCTTATTCCATTGTTGCTAATAATTTTTGGGAGTTCCATGAATTTTTGGGCAGTGGTTTGAGACCTAGCCTTAAAAAAGTGGCTAAAAATCTGGGGTTGCTGGCTTAGGACTACCTAAAAAGTCCACATTTATTGGCATGCCTTGCTATGGGAGTGACTAAAAGGCCTCATTCACATGCACGAATTTTCATGGGAGTGGTTGAGGGTCCATATCAGCAAAATGAGAAGTTGTCTCAGGGGTTAAGCACTTGGAAGGGTTAGTCTCCTCCTGAAGGGCCTAAAGCTCCTGAGGAAGGTCAGATTGGTTTTGTTTTGTTAGTTCCAATTCCTTAACTATACATGGGAATTTGAATCACATCATAATAGCCTCTCGTCACATGTTTACCCTAGTGGAGCAGTTAGATTGGATAAATGTGGGAGGAGGGTGTTACAAGGTGGTATCAGAGCAGATTTCGTTCTCTTTGGGTGGTGTTTGGTTTCCATTCTCATTGTGTGATATCTGATACCACAAAGTGGTATCAGATCATGGTTCAACCCTCAGACTGGATGAGCTTAATGTGGTTGTAATGCATGCATGTAGGTTGTATAGGTGCTTGTTATGTATGCATGGTGATGGTCATTGTTACAGTTGTGTTTTCATGTAGAATTTGATGATGTTGATGTTGTGATGTGTTTTTCATGTATGCCTGCCGGTTGTATATGAATTTTTTATGCATGTCACTGTTTTACATGTTTTTATGCATGCATTGTCATGACAATGGTTATGCATGCATGGTAGGTCAGACATGCATCATGGTTGTCATTAAGTAGTTTTTGTCATCATGATGTTGTTGGTATGTTATGATGCTAATGTGTTGGTTGAGATAGAGTAGGAAAAGTAGATTATTAGAGCGAAGTTGTAACACTGGACCTCGGGGTAAGAGCAAATCTTCATACATGTATTGTATGTTTGACATACATGTATGATAGTTAATGGCTGATATATGCATTATGGTTACATAAATTCCTTCCATTCTATTGTTGTTGTGGTTACATGCATATGATATGTTAGCTGATCAGTATGGTCTTATGCACATTTTTCAGATACTCATGAATGGTAGTAACTTGTTTTTATATGCATTGCGGTCATACATATGATGATTATGGCCACTTAATATCTTGATTTTATATGTATCATATTAATATGGAATTTCCTTTGGAGATGGTTATGGTTATGATATTCAAGTATGTGTTTATATATTTGTGATATTGTGTTGTTCTAATCTAGAGTGACTATGCATATGTGATTGTTATGTGTAACACCCTCCTCCCACATCTACCTAAGTAATCGACCAACTAGGGAAAACATGTGATGAAGAGTTACTATGATATGATTAAACTCCCTATGTTTCAGTTAAGGAAGTGGAACCTATGGAACACAAAAAACATGACCTTATACACATGCAACATAACCCCCAAAGCCATCCAACCAATCTAGGCAACCAGCCCCAAAGAAAACTCAACAATTCAAGCTCCTATAGCCCCACTCGCTCCCTTGCTAATCCTTCCAAGTGACTGAAAGTCCCAGTCATTTCCATGAGCCTTCCTGAGTGCGATTGTGGCCTTTTTTTCCAGTGTTATGCTAGAAACTGCAAGATTTAAGGTTGAATTCCAGGGCTAGGACCCAGTCATTGCAGAGAAATTCATGAAATTTAGAAAAATGAAATTAAACATAGAGAAAATTATGCCAATGAAAATTATTGAACAAATATTTGATTGTACCCCTACTAGCCATGACATACATTTCATCAAACATATCACAAATATGCATTCTACATGTTTAAACAACAAATATGAGCATAGGGGTCTCATACTTATATGAGAATCACTAAGAAGCATTGTTGTCTCATCACAATAACTGCATTACCATCCAATAAGCCATATATTCATCGTATATTCAATGATTAACCAAAACATGATGATAAATATATATTGTTACTTCTATAAGTCTCACTCATAACCAACATATAACCAACCGAAATATCAAGGATATAATTGTCATATAAAACACATATAGGAAAGTATATTTACCCATGAAATACCAATTAGAAGAGATTTTAATAATGAATACAAAGGCCAACTAGGTTTGGGACTTCCATGTTCCACCTGACCATATATTGGCTGAGCCAAATCTCTCTTCATCCAATCACCCCCGTGCCATATTCCAAACATGAATGTGGGATATCATGAAACAAATCAATCACAACCAAACCAAGGCTTCTAGAGGCCATACCACCTCATGGTCGGACATCACTAACAATCAATAGATCGGTCTCTACCCAAGCTGTCCAGGGCTCTAGAGAATTTGTTCCAACCATGGCTCCTAGGACTAGTAACTCAACCCACAACCACTGTGAGGATTCTAGAGCGTTTGTACAACTAGGGATGCTAGGACTAGTAACTCAACCCACCAAGAGATTCTAGAGTTTTTGTCCAACCAAGGCTTCCAGGACTAGTAACTCAACGCAAGTTGTTATAAGGCTTTCAGAGCATTTTTCCAACCAAGGATTCCATGAACTAATAACTCAAACCACAACCAAAGGTGTAAGAAAACCAACCCGAAAAAGAAGAAGAAGAAGAAGAAGAAGTAAACCCACAACATCATGGCTATCTAGGAAATGGCAAGACTAGGAAAAACAACTGTCAATCCAGGCAATCCTCCACGCCAATGATAGATCATAACCAAGAAACTACATGCATGTGCCATGCATGCCAAAAATAGCAAGGAAACCATACATGCAACTCAATACCTGCAAAGAAATATAACTATGTTTGTTGATCTTGTTGTCCTCTTGCACTTTCCTGCTCTTCCTTTGCCTTTTTTCTCCAACGTGTGACACACTCCTCCAAGAGTGCTCCAAGAAAACTCTAAGTGTCCAGGAGTATGAGAGAGAGAGAGAGAGAGAGAGAGAGAGAGTTAGAGAGAGAGCTCCACCATAGAACTAACAAAATACTGAGAAAAATATTTCCAACTAATCCTTAGAAGCCTTTTTATTAATGAGGCCTCTATTTTCTTCATTTCCATTTTTTTCCTTCATTTTCCTCCTCACATGCAACCTCTGACCTTTCACCTTTTTTCTCATAATTTCCATTATTTTCATAAATGAAATTACAATTAATGCCACTTTCCTTCCAAAATCCTTTGTCATTTCCTTTTCCAATTTCCTTTAGCCATAATAAACCAAAGTGACACCAACTAGGATATTTTTCCGACCATTCAGCTTGGAATATGTGTCCCATGACCTTGGTCTTCTATTCTTTTACATGGATTTTTTTACGAGGGTTTATATAGAACCCTCCCCCTTGAGGGAACACCATCCTCTACATTCAATGACATCTATAAACCAGAAAACCAGTGAAAGCAAAACATACTTCCCATGGAGCTTTATATCATAGCTTGTTGCAGTATTTACAATGACCACTGCTGAAGATATGCCAATCATACTGTTTTTTGTAGATTTATTTATTTTTACACAGAAAAAATCGAACCATCAATTAATCATAGAGAGTTACATAGTATATGCATGGTGCATTCCAAAAACTGCGTTTCCCCCTTGTTAAGAGAGAGATAGAGTTACAGCTAAAGTGAAATGATAGAACACATTCTCCTGACAACCTTGATCAAAATTGAGAAAGTTCTCATCATCTTTTTTTGTTGTAGATTTATAACACAACTCATTATGATATTTACAATAATAACCACATATACACTCATACACATTTTCTTCAACCATAAAATAAACATACTGTCTAGGGAGATTTATAAATCCAATTCAATACAATATTTACAATAATATACACATATATACATATGCACATTTTATCAACCAAAAAAATAAAAGTATACAATGCCTGCATGCACAACAAGGGAATCCAGAGGCTCACACCTCCACCCTCAAAAGTTGTACCAAGATTCACCTCCTTCCTAGATAGTATAGAATCCATTTCCAAAGCCAAAGTTTGCATTCAATGTCCATCACCACAATCCTGTGCCTCTTTTCCTTTCTAGTGAACAATTACCGAGTCATTGTTCCAGGGCACACTCCCAATGTGAATCTAATTCCATATGGCAATGCTAACTGTTAGCCACCTATAATATTTTGTTATACCAAAAGGTGGCTAAATCTGTTTTGAGCCTTCAAAGAACAATTTTTCATTACTAAAATTTGTTGGCTCTTGAAGACTCCTTGTAGGCCTCATGCCTCGTCCCTTGGGCGACCCTTCCCTTGGCAAGGTTTCCTCACATCGAAAGATCCAAAAACCAAGGCATATCCCTGCCTCAAAACCATCATACTGGTCATAGCATTGTCATGGAAATAAATGGACACTATTGGGTACCAATGTTCTACAATGGCCCTGCTCCTGAAGCGCTTTACCAACATACTACTTCTTGTTTCAATTCCTTTTTCTATTGATGCTAATTCTTGTAGTCAGTTCCAATCACCCAACCAAAAATTTCCATGCTCCCTTTACCAAGCACATAATTCCCATGAGAATCAAAACAAATTGAAATAAACTCAAATCATACCTCATTGGTAGCTCATAAAAAAGGTACACTTGCAATCTTGTTCACTTCCTATTACAATAAGTCAAACTAGTTGTTTGATCAATAATCATGTATGAAGATATCACATCAAGTTAGTCAAAATGCAACCATCATAAATCAAAAGAATATATTACATGTAACCATCATAAACCAGAGTCATAGATCACACATAATAATCATAAGTTAGAATCATAGATCACATTAATAATAAAATTGAAATAATATACAGATACTTATCCTTCATTGGTCCTTACTTCTTCCTTTATCCTTTGTCTTTTCTAATATACAAACATACAACACCATACAATACATGCACCTACACCTGACATACAACACATACACCTACATTCGACGTAAAAACAAAACACACACACCTACATCTAGTGTACGAAAAAACGCTTACACCTACACCCGATGTAAAACACAAAAAATTACATACATATACACTTGATGAAAAACACAACACAATACGTACAACTACATCCAATGTACAACACAACACAACAAATACACCTACATCTGATGTACAAGACAATGAATACACGTCACGATACCATGAATACATAATGCACATACATCGTACCACTTGTACACAACACATTATGTACGACATGCTACAATACCACATGTACAACATGCACACAGTACCACCTATACAAAACATCACCTACACTATATGTACACAACACCACATTTACATGACACCATCTACACAATGTGTACACAACACCACATGTACACCGCACCACCTATACAATGTGTACACAATACCATATGTACATAGCACCACATGCATGACATGTATATGATGCCACATGTACACAATGCCACATGCACGACATGTACACAACAACACCTGCACACAACACCACATGTATAACCTCTACACAACATCACATGTACACAACACCACATGTATAATCATGCACACAACACCATATGTACATAACAACACATGTACAACATACACACAACACCATATGTACATAGCACTACATATACAACATGTACATAGCACCATATGTACACAACAACGCATATCCAACATGCGCACAACACCATATGCACACAACACTGCATATCCATCATGCACACAGTACAATATGTACACAACACTGCATATCCAACATGTACACAGAACCGTCTATACACAACATTGTATAAAAAACACGTACATGATGCCATCTATACATAGCATTTCATAAAAGACATATACATGGTATCATATATACACAAAATTGCATGTACACAACATCAAAAGTACAACATGTACATCATATACACAATAATAGTATTGCACATCCATATACCACAGACTGACTCTACCAAGCAACCTTTCTTTTAGGGCCCTTTCCCTATTCATTCATGTTTCATCATACTACATATCACACTGCTTTCATTCCGCTGATGTACCCCTCAAAATTAACTACCATAACATAGTTATACATAGTATAATCACATAGTATCAATTCATACCCACATGATAGTGGCCTTATAGATATGTCAGAGTTATTCTTCCCACTTGATTCCTCATAAGCCGAGAACCTCTTCATGCCATTCACCTACATAAGCAATCATTCCTCCACAAGAATGTTCCCTGATAACCCTGTCAGACAACAACATACATACATACATATATACATAGAAACATCAGCATAAAACAATCATGAAGCATGATGACCCTGTCATACACAACATGCATACATACATACATGTATACATATATAGACATCAACATAATCATGATCACAACATAATTACCACATAACATAAGGTCAAGATTAAGATAATTCCCTTTATCCATGCACAACATGCACAATGTTGAGAACAACAAATCCAAACTTAGCCAAGGAATCTGATGCCTCAAATCCATTTACTTTAATTTTCTGGTTACCTTTCTCATGTATGTACTGCCACTGTCCATTTACCACAATGGACCCAACCATTCCAACCAACTGTCATACTCTTACCTTCAGCTGCCCGTACTCATGCACCGAGCTTCATTCGGGTCTTACATTACCTGCTAGGTTTCATTCAACTCTCCCTGAGCTCGATTAACTTTCATCTTTCCCAACCGATTCCCAAGACCCTCAAAGCATAAAAGGAAAGAAAAAACACAAATAAGAAGAAAACCATGAAAACAAATAGTAATATGACACCACAAACAAAGTGGGAAGGCACTGTACCAAACATAAACAAAACTTCAAATCAAGCACAAATAAATCATAAAACATTGAAAGCACAAGACTAACAACAAACACCATGACTCAATCCCAATGGTTCCCAATGATTCTGAAGGAAATCTCAACCCGAACCTTCTTCAAGATTTCATGGCAGTATATTTTTCCATGCAATCCCCTGCATCATGCTGCCATAGACACATAATTGTTAGTGCATAAAAAAATATAACAATATACCAATTATTTTACCTTGTTGTGCCAATCATGATGCCTTATAACTGAACGCACATGTCAACCAAATGTTCCAAAGATCAAACAATATATCTATTAATTCGAAATCATCATTTACTAAGTCTAATAACCATGTCATAATCAACAATCAACTCACAATCATCAGTCATAATACATACTGCTACAACTACCACCTACTTACACTCAAGTACATATCATCTGTCTCAACACATATGTGTTAGTACAACCATATTAAAATAATGTCATATCTTCAAGCAATATTTTGGACACATGTATCATGCAATTAATCAAACATTCAAAAAACTAGAAACGTATCATGTTAGATAAATCAACTAGACGAAATAATAGACACCTATCACTCAAACACCAAATACACAACATAATCGAACAATCAAGCACCAAGTATATGACATAAGAAAATTCATACCTTAACCTATCTCAGGGGAGGATATCTTGTATGCAAAATCAATCTAGATTAGCACGATATGACTTCATAACATATAAATTAAAACATAAATAAGGTCATGATATCCATAACAATAACTAGCTAGCAAGTTCACATCACAAGCTCATAAACAATTGTCACTCATGCATAACAATCACATATGGAAAGTCATTTTAGATTAGAATGGTAAATATCAAGATCTTAAATGAAATAACCCTAATCATCAATTTAACTAATATATAAGAACAAAAAGTTGACATATAACACACTCATCAACAACATATAACATAATAATCAATTTAACTATCATATAACAACAACAACAATGCATATAACAACAAATTACTATCATTCATGACTATTCGACACGTGTGCATTTTACCACACTGATTCACTAGCATCTACTATGCATGTAACCATAACAACAATAAAATGACAAGTATATAAGTAACCATAATTATTATAACAAACATTAATCATACAAATTCATGCCAAACATACAAATCTATATGATGATATGCTCTGACCCCGAAGTCTAGTGCCACAACTTCACTTTGATGATCTACATATCCTGCTCTATCTCAACCAACACATCAACACCATAACATGCCAACAACATCATGATGACCTGAAATGCATACAATGAACTCATGGACAAAAAAAATAACCATGACAACGACTGAATAACAACATATAGACACTAACATTCATAAAAAATGCATATACAAATCACACGCATTCATGAAAAATGCATCTCAACAACAACATCATCAAATTCCACATGACAACACAATGACAGCAATGACCACCACCATGCATGCACAACAAGCTCATAGACCACAATCATAAAAAAACATATGCAACTGACATGTATGCATAAAAAACACATTCTTCCCATCCAGTCCAAGTGTTGAACCATGCTCTGATACCACTCTATTTTATCAGATAACACACAAAAAGAACATAAAACAGACACCACCCAAAGAGAATGAAACTCACTCCGATACCACTCTGTAACACCCTCCTCCCACATCTACCCAAGCAACTGGGCAATCAGGGTAAACATGTGACAAAGAGTTACTATGATATGATTCAAATCCCTATGTATCAGTTAAGGAAGTGGAACCGACAAAACATAACAAACCTGACCTTATACACATGCAACATAACCCCCAGGAGCCATCTAAGCCATCCAGGTGACCAGTCCCAGAGAAAGCTAAAAAGTTCAAGCTCCTAGAGCCCTAGTCGCTCCCTTTCCAAGCCCTCCAAACAACTAAGAGTCCCAGTCGCTCCCTTGCCAAGCCCTCCAAACAACTGAGAGTCCCAATCACTCCCATTAGCCTTCTTGAGTGTGACTATAGCATTTTTTTGCCAATGTTGCGCTAGCGATTGTGATATTTAAGGCTGAATTCCAGGGCTAGGACCCAGTCACTGCTTATAACTTCATGAAATTTATATAAATTAAATGAAACATAGATAAAATGATGCCAATGCAAATTATTGAACAAATATTTGACTAGGCCCCTACAAGCCATGACAAAAATTTCGTAAAACATGTCACAAATATGCATTCTACAAGTTTAAACAACAAATATGAGCATAGGGGTCTCATACTCATCATAGCATCACTAAGAAGCATTGTTGTCTCATCCAAGTAGTTGCAATACCATCTAATAGCCATATATTCATTGTAAATTCAATGATTAACCAAAACATAATGATATCCATACATTATTACTGCCATAAGTTTCACTCATAACCAACATAAATAACAAGGATATAACAACCATATAAACCACATATAGACAAACATATTTACCCATAAAATACCAAGTATAAGATCTCTTAATAATGAATGAAAAGGCCAACCAGGTTCAAGACTTCCATGTTCCACCTGACCATAGATTGGCTGAGCCAAATCTCTCTTCATCCAATCACCCCCCATGCCATATTCCAATCATGAATTTGGGATCTCATGAAACACATCAAGAAAAACCAAACCAAGTCTTCCATAGGTAAAAACACATCAACCCTCAACCAGTGATTCCACCTCATGGTCAGACATCACTAACCATCACCAGATCGGTCTCTACCCAAGCTGTCCAGGGATCCAGAGTGTTTGTTCCAACTAGGGTTTCCAGGACTAGTAACTTAACCCACAGTTTCCGTTTGGATTCCAAAGAGTTTGTCCAACCAGGGCTTCCAAGACTTGCTAGTAACTCAACCCACCAAGGGCTTCTAGAGTATTTTTCCAACCAAGGATTTTATGACTAGTAAATCAACCCAAACTGTTACAGGGCTTCCCGAGTGTTTTTCCAACAAAGGCTTCGAGGAACTAATAACTCAACCCACAACCAAAGGCATAAGAAAACCAACCAAAAAAAAGAAGAATAGTAAAGCCACAACACCATGGCTATCCAGGAAATGACAAGACTAGGAAAAACCACTGTCAATCTAGGCAATCCTCCATGCCAATGACAGATCATAACCAAGAAACTGTTAGCACTGGTATTTGCATCCCACCCATCCCACCTTATTTTAATCTGCTTTCACCTCATCTCTGCCATTATCATTGACCTTGCCTTGTTTTTTACCATTTTCACCTTTTTTCCCAAGGGTACCCAAATCATCATTTTTCCACAAGCCCTAGCCTATTGCTAAAATTTGACACTTTTCGAGACTAGGCCTGTGTTTTTCCATTTTGGAACCATTCCCCTCACTCATTTCTAGAAATTTCACTTCTCTACACTCTCTAACATCTATCCCTATCCCCCAAAAATTCCCCAAGAATTTAGACAGCCCCTAACCCCTTCATTCCCCTCCCTCTACAAGATAGTCCTAAATCCCCTGTTTTTCCTACACCAAACCCTAATTTCCTCTCCCACTAAGCTAGGGTTTTCTATGGAATCAGATACATTTGAGAAGAATAGAAATAAGGTAGGTCATATTCGTAAGTAATAGGCCATTCTAACTCATAAGATCATGTCTCCATCATTTTTTAAGAAATCATTCCAAAGATCAAGTCATTTGCCATTTATAGGGCAAGTTTTACTTCAAAATATGTTTCTGACCAAATAGAGATGAATTTAACAAAGAGAGAGGTTTTTGTCCATAATAGGTCTAGTAAGAAAAAAATCCTTCATATTTTACACATGTGTCATGGTTTTAGAGAAATCTAAAAAATACAGGTGCCATAGGAGAGTTGCTGCACTTCTAAAGTGAGCTTGGGAAAATCAAGTTTTCTCCTAGCTAGAGTTTCCAAATCACTTGCTTGATAAGTCAAATGATAACTATACAAAGAGAGATTTTGAATGAGCTATCATGCGCTCAATTTGGAGTTGAGGAAGACCTCAAAAAGTTGCCTGCAAACAACACTCTACATTTATGCACCCTCATTCTACACTTTTTGAGAAGTATTTGGAAAATCAACTTTTAACAAGGAAAATAAACTCCAATCATACAACCAAAGGTATATTTTGAGAGTAGACAGGATACGCTTTCCAACGAGCTATCCTAGGCCCAATTTGGACACCGAGAAGGCCTCCAAATGTGGTTTGAAAACCTGTGCTCCACACAAAGGGCACATTTCCCTGAAAACATTGTGCAAAACAGGGTCACTGCGCAATTAGCCAAGACACTGCGCGTTTAACAAGGAAATGGTGCATTTGCAGTCTTCAGAAATTTTTTGAGTTTGTTGATATTTTCCAATTTTCTCATTTTTTTCCAGTTTGACCATTGTCAATGGGAATTTTACCAATTTAAATCATGAATGTAAAAGTAAATATGATGTGGTTGACTTACCTAGGGTAAATACATTAGGTTAAAACTCATGATGAGGTGTATTGAATCAGTTTGCAAAAAGTTAGGGTTAAGTCACTTTGACCACCCTACACTCTAAGTTGTAGTTCAGACTTTGGTGGATCAACTCCTCCTCTTAGGGATTCGACTCCTGAGGTTGGGAGAGGTTGTTTGAGGCCTATATATTGTACTTTCTTGACTCATTTTCAAGGGTTGGAGTTGGAATTAGTTTCATTTTTCTACTTGATCAAGGGAACTTGTACTCAGTTTTGGACAAGATAATAAAAAGGAGTTGCAACTACATTTATGGGATACATGTGGTATTGAATGTCTTTCATTGTTTCTTCTTCACTCACATATGTTTGAAAGTATTGTTCATCTTCACTTTCATGTCTATGTTATGATATTTTATAAGGTAGAAATTCAGAATACATGCTTGCACATGCTCTGTTTTGGGTAACTGATCATATTTTGTTTCATGATCTTCTGTCTGAGAGAAATACATCTCTTATGCTTCTCTCAACCTTCTTGCATTTTCTAAACCATTCCATAACCATTCTCTTCAAGTGATTAGAATTATACCTACCTTGCCCCATTCATCCCTACAACCTTAAATCTATTGCCATGACCTAGCCTTTCCTTGACCTAATTCCATTATCCATTGATTTACCCAACCAACCCAAATCAAAACAACCCCTTGCACTCATGCCTAGCCTAAAACCCTAATTTCATCAACCCTCCTGGCTGTGACCCTTTTGGAGAGGGCCCTCTTCGGCTTGATAGGGCTAGCTATCAAGTCAAAATCTTGGTTTGTCGTTACCTCTGTTGGGATTCCTTCCTTAGCCTTGGGAATCTGGTGGAGTGATAAAATCTTGGCACCATTTTCGGGGAACGAAAGATCAAATCTTCCTTAGGAAAGAACGAAAAAAATTAGATCTAATTGTTGATGGTGAACAACAATTGGACACATATGAAGGTTGAACCATCCACCCGACAACTCTACACAGTTCAGATTGATCCAAAGATTCCACTGGCAGAAGAATCCAGAATCAAGATAGTCATGGCGACTCCAACTATCAAAAGAACTTAGAGCTTAATAGCAGATTCAATGGCCTAATTGATCCAAGATGATAGGGTATGTGGTAGAACCTATCTCGATTGTAGGTTTTAAAGAATACTGGGATAATTTTGATGAAGGTCAAATTGATGAGGCTTTCTCAAATTTTCTGTCTATTTATCTAAAGTCATGCAAATATATATTTGGAGATTAAATTCACTTTTTAGATGAGTTTACTGACAAAATTGGGAAATACATTCAGGTATTAGATGTTCAAATTCAGTCTTACAATTTTCAAGGTCCAAATAAATTTTTTGAGGAATTTTTCTAGCTGCGTGATATCACATAGTTCAAAACAGGGTCCAATTTAAACAACACATATGAGCAGTCTCCTCATGATAACCAAATTATTGAATTGTTTGATAATCATCAAACAAAATTTTTTTTCTATAATCCTATAGCTGAGTATATGGAAGGATTTTTCAGCTTTGTTTCTACTGTGAAATCAAAATGTATGATGAGTTTCCAGTACATTGCACATATTGGGTTTTATGGATAAAAGGTCAAGTTGTATCGGTAATGTTTTTAATAAATAGTCAAGAAATCAATGTATATAAGAAGTTGCTTGACTGGTTGTATTGACATTATTGTATCATTTAGAACAACAAAATTATCAGTAGATTAGTGTAGGACAAGTGTGCAATAAACTTGTTGGACAAGCATCTCCTTCAACATCTAGTTTTACAGTTTACAGTGTGTGCGTTTTCAGTTTTTATAAGTGGTTTGGTTTCAGAAATAAAGATCAGTTTTCAACTACTTCTGACTCCATGCCCGAAATAAGAAGGCACTGATCAACAAGTTCCCAGAGGTCTACGGTTCTAGACAGCTCCTAAAAGGAGTTGTCTTCCCCAGTTGGAGTCAATGTTAGCACTGATATTTGAATCCCACCCATCCTTCCTTATTTTACTCTACTTTCACCTCATCTCTGTCATTATCATTAACCTCGCTTCCTTTTTTACCATTTTCACCTTTTTTCCCAAGGGTGCCCAAATCATCATTTTTCCACAAGCCCTAGCCTATTGCTACAATTTGACACTTTTCGAGACTAGGCATGTGTTTTTCCCTTTTAGACCCCTCCCCCTCACTCATTTCTAGAAATTCCACTTCCCTAAACTCTATAACATCTATCTCTATCCCTCAAAATCTCCCCAATAATTTAGATATCCCCTAACCCCTTCATTCCCCTCCCTCTACAAGGTAGTCCTAAATACCCTGTTTGGCCTACACCAAACCCTAATTTCCTCTCCCATTAAGCTAGGGCTTGCCATGGAATCAGAGACATCTGAACAGAGGAGGCATAAGGGACGTCATATCAGCAAGTATGAGGCCATTCCAACTCATAAACATCATGTCTCCATCATTTTTCGAGAAGTCACTCCAAGGGACAAATCGTTTGCCACATATAAAGCCGGTTTTTTTTTCAAACTGTGTTTCTGACCAAACAGAAATAAATTTGACAAAAGTGAAGAATTTTTTGTCCATCATAGGCCAAGGTAGAAAAACCTCCTTCAGTTTTTACACAAGTGTCATGGTTTTGGAGAAATGTCAAAAATACAATTTCTACAAGAGGTTTTCTGCACTTTTGGAGTGACCTTGGGAAAAACAATATTTCTCCTAGACGGAGTATCCGAATGACTTGCTGATGAATCAAATGATAACTAGACAGAAAGAGATTTCCAACAAGCTATCACGAGCTCAATTTAGAGCTGAGGAAGGCCTCCAAAATTTTCCGCAAATAGCACTCCGCATGTTTGAACCCCTCATTCGCACTTTTTCCAAACTTCGAGAACATCAACTTTTGACATGGTAAAGAACCCAATCGTAAATATATAGATATATATATATATATATATATATATATATATATATATATATATATATATATATATATATATATATATATATATATATTTTACAGGATAATATTTCCAACGAGCTATCATGGGCCCAATTTGGACACCGAGAAGGCCTCTATATGTGGTCTGCAAAAAGGTGCTGCACACAGAGGGCGGGTTTCCTTCTGGTCGCTGCGCATTTAGTAGTCTTGGGAGAAGTGATTTTTGACAAGGAAAATGGGCTTCATTTTGCACAATGAAGGTAGTTCTGGAAAATAAACTTGATGGGATTTCCAACAAGCTATCATGGAGCCAATTTTTACACCTTAAACACAGTAAAAAATATCCTTCAAGTTGGTGGTAAAACGACGCTGTGCATAGGACAAATTTTATGAGTTTGTTGAAATTTTCCAATTTTCTCAAATTTTTCTAGTTTGACCATGGTTAATGGGATTTTTAACAATTTAAATTATGAATGTAAAATTAAATATGATGTGGTTGACTTATATAGGGTAAATAAATTAGGTTAAAACTCATGATGAGGTGTAATGAATCAGTTTGCAAAAAGTTAGGGTTGAGTCACTTTGACCACCCTACACTCTAGGTTTCAGTTCAGACTTTGGTGGATCAACTCCTCCTCTTAGGGATTTGAAACCTGAGGTTGGGAGAGGTTGTTTGAGGCCTATATATTGTACTTTTTAACTCATTTTCAAGGGTTGGAGTTGGAATCAGTTTCATTTTGCTACTTGATAAAGGGAACTTGTACTCACTTTTGGCCAAGCTAATAAAGAGGAGTTGCAGCTACATTTATGGGATACCTATGGTATTGAATGTATTTCATTGTTTCTTCTTCAGTCACATATGTTTGAAATTATTGTTCATCTTCACTTTCATGCCTATGTTATGATCTTTTACAAGTTAGAAATTCAGAATACATGCTTGCACATGCTCTGTTTTGGGTAACTTATAATATTTTGTTTCATGAGCTTCTGTCTGAGAGAAATACATCTCTTATGATTCTCTCAGCCTTCTTACATTTTCTAAACCATTCCATAACCATTCTATTCAAGTAATTGGTATTATACCTACCTTTCCCCATTCATCTCTGCAACCCTAAATCTATTGCCCTGACCTAGCCTTTCCTTGACCTAATTCCATTATCCACTGATTTACCCAATCAAACCAAATCAAAACAACTCCTTGCACTCATACCTAGCCTAAAACCCTAATTTATCCAGCCCTCCTGGCTGTGACCCTTTTGGAGAGAGCCCTCTTCGGCTTGATAGGGCTAGCTATCAAGTCAAAAGCTTGGTTTGTGGTTACCTCTGTTGGGATTCCTTCCTCAGCCTTGGGGATCTGGTAGAGTGATAACAAAAACCACATGCATGTTCCATGCATGCCAAAACTAGAAAGGAAACCATACATGAAACTCTATACTTGCAAAGAAATTGAATTGTAGCTACTGATCTCATTGTCCTCTTGTGCTTTCCTACTCTTCATTTTTTTCGTGCTCCAAATCCTAAGTATGGCACACTCCTCCCAGAGTGCTCGAAGAAAAATCAAAGAGTCTGAGAGAGAGAGAGAGAGAGATCCACCATAGAACTGACAAAATATTGAGTAAAAGCTTGCAGCTGATCCTCAGAAGAATTTTTATTAATGAGGCCTCTATTTTCTTAATTTTCCATTAATTTTCCTTTATTTTCCTCCTCACATGCAACCTGTGACCTTTCACCTTCCTTTTCTCATAATTTCCATTATTTTCATAAATAAAATGCCAATTAATGCCTCTTTCATTTCCAAAGCGTTTGCCATTTCCTTTTTCAATTTCCTTTAGCCATAATAAACTGAAGTGAAACCCCCTCAGATGTTTTTCCCACCATTAATCTTGGAATGCATGTCCCATGACCTTGGTCTTATATTCTTTTACATGGATTTTTGACCAGGGTTGTTACATTATGCATGAATGATGATGTTTTATGATTTTATGAAGTGAACATGTTAGCTACTTACTATTATCGACATCATGACCTTATTTACATTTGAGTTGATATGTTGTGAATTTATATCGTGCTAACCTTGATTTATTGTGCATATAAGATAACCTTCCCTGAGATACATTAAGGTATGAGTTTGCACATGTCATCTACTTGGTGCTTGAATGTTTGATTATGTCATCTATTTGTTGTTTGAGTGTTTTGTGTCTATGTATTGTTTGAATGTTTGATTGATTGCATGATATGATTATGTGTCTATGATATTTGTTGAAGGAATTACCTTGTTTTAAGATGGTTGTACTAACACACATCTGCTGAGACAATTGATATGAACTTAACTACAAGTGGGTGCTAGTTGTAGTATTATGACTATTATTGTGATTTGATTATGGCATGGTATTTCATTTTGGTAAAGGTTGATTTCAAATTAATATACATGATGTCTTGATATTTGGAACGTGTGACTAACATATGTGAAAAATTGTAGGGAAACATGATTGGCATTAGTGTGACAAGGTAAATTGATTTGTTTATATAACTAACAGTTGGATGATGTGACTATACATAATAAGACAATTGTGGTAAGGTAAAAGGTGAAAGAAAGGACTTGGGAGAGAATTCCTTTGGCTGTGTTTGGAGAATGCAACTCCAAACAAATGAGAACTTTGCATCAGTATAGGAAGTCTTCTTAACCTTGATTTCATCTGACATTATGTGGATATGTGCTATAGTCATGAACATGTATTTGGAAGGTATATTAGCTAGTTTCTAGTTATAGTTGGATTCATCAAGGGTATTGGAGTCCCTTGAGAGATGGAATGGACGTGTTCTGTTACAGGTAAACGTGCTTGGCACAACAAGGTAAGATAACTGGTATGTTGTTATATTTATTTAAGCACTGGAAATTATGTGTTTATGAAAATATGGTGTAGAGAATTGCATGACAAAAGAGACTTCCATGAAATATTGAAGAAGGACCGGGTTGAGCTTTCCCTTGGAAGCACCAGGGACTTATGGGGATTGAGTCACGATGTTTGTTTCTATTTTTGCGCTTTTGGTGTTTTTTGATATGTTTGTGCTTGATTTTTAGTTTTTTTTTTTATGTGTAGTGCATGATCATGCCACTTTGTTTGTGGTGTCGTATCATTATTGGTTTTCATGGTTTTCTTCTTGTTTATTTTTTCTTCTTGCCTTTTATGTTTTGAGAGTCTTGGGAATTATTTTAGGAAATATGGAAATTAATGGAGCTCAGGAAGGGATGAATGAAACCCAATAGGTAATGAAATACTTGGATGAAGCTCGATGCATGTATAAGGGAAATTGAAGGCAATAGTATGACAACCCATTGAGTTGGTTGGGTCCATTGGGATAAATGTACAGTGGCAAGAAAATCATGAGAAAGGTAGTGGAAAAGGTTAATTATATGGGCTTAAGGTAAAAAATTCCCTGGATAATTTGGTAATTTTTGTTATTAATGTTTTGCATGTTGTGCATAGATAAAGAGAGTTATCTTAACCTTGACCTTATAATATTTGGTAATTATGTTTTCATTATGATTATGATGATGTCTATATATATGTTGTTGTTTTATAGGGTTTTCAGGGATCGTGATTGTTTTATGTTGATGTTTATATGTATATATGTATGTATGCATGTCGTTTTCTGACAGGGTCATCAAGAATCTTTCTCATGGAGGAATGATTGTTTATGCAGGCGAATGACATGAAGAGGTTCATGGTTTATGAGGAATCAAGTGGAAAGAGTGGCCCTAGCAGATCTATGAGGTTAGTATCATGTGGTTATGATTTGATATTATGTGTTTTTACTATGCCAATGTCTATGGTATGGACGAGTAATGTTGAGGGATACATCAGTGGAATGAAAGCAATGCAATCTACAACATGTTGGAACATGTATGCATATTAGAAAGACACTAGAAGCAAGGTTTCTTGGTAAAGGCAATGTGGTATTTGGATATGTGGTACAACTGTTGTATATATGTTGTACATCTTGCACCTATGATGTTTTGTATATATGGTGTTGTGTACATGTTGTTTATGCAATGTTGTGTAAAGATGGTGTTGTGCACATGTTGGATATGCAATGTTGTGTACATATGGTATTTTTCACATGTTGCATATGCGGTGCTTTGTACATATGGTGCTTTGTGCATGTTGCATATGTAATGCTAGGTACATATGGTGTGGTGTGCATGTTGTATATATGTTGCTATGTACACGTGGTGTTGTGTGCATGTGGTGTTTTGTACACATTGTACATGGGGTTTTGTGTGTAGGTGGTTTTGTGTATATGTCATGCATGTGGTATTGTGTACAGATTGTGTAGGTGGTGTTGTGTACATGTGGTGTTGTATACATTTTTTGGAGGTGGTGTTGTGTACAGGTGGTACTGTGTACATGTTGTACATGTGGTTGCATGTGGTATTGTGTGCATTTCGTACATGATGTATTGTGCACATGTGGAATTGTGTGCATGTCGTACATGTTGTGTTGTGCACATGTGGTATTATGTGCTTGTTGTACATGTTCTTTTGTGTATGTGTGGTACTATGTATGTGCATTGCATAGTCATTGTATCGTGACATGTGTATTCGTTGTGTTGTACTATGTGTATGTATATGTATTGTGTTGTACACCAGGTGTAGTTGTATGTATTGTGTTTTGTTGTGCACTGGGTGTAGGTTTATGTGTTGTGTCATACACCGGATGCAAGTGTATGTGTTGTGTTTGTATGCTGGGTGTAGGTGCATGTGTTGTACGTCAGGTGTAGGTGCATGTATTGTATGGTGTTGTATGACGTGTGTGGTTGTATGTGTGTGATGCACACTATGTGTATGTGCACGTGGTTGAAGAGAAGGCACTGGGTGCTTGCCAAGTGCGGAAACGGATATGTTGTGTGTACGAAAAGGATATAAGTAGAAGTGAAGGATTGATTGAAGGATAAGTATGTGTATTTTATTTCAGTTTTAATTATGCATGTAATTTATGATTCTGGTTTATGATGGTTACATGTGATTTATGATGGTTATGTTTCGAGCTAACGAGATGTGATATATTTACTCATGATGATTTGATCAAACAACTAGTTTGACTTATTGTGACAGGAAGTGAACAGAATTTCAAGTGTACCTTATTAACGGGCCACCAATGAGCTATGCTTTGAATTTATTTCAATTCGTTTTGAATCTAATGGAATTTATGTGCATGGTACAAGAAAACATGGAAAATGCATAGTTTGGTGGTTGGAATCGATTATAAGATTAGCAACAACATTGAAGGGAATTGGAACAAGCAGTAGTATGCTAATGAAACACTTCAGGAGAAGGGTTGTTGTGGGACACTGGTACCCAATAGTGTCCATTAATTTCCATGAGCATGTTATGATCAGTCTGATGGTTTTGAGGTAGGGATATGCCTTGGTTTTCTGACCTTTTGATGCGAGGAAACCTTTCCAAGGGATTGATTGCCTGGGAAAGGGGATGGCCAGGGAACTTGGAAGGTGAGTGACTGCATGGAAGGGGGTGACAGGATTGCTTGAGGGACTATGTAGCAGAGAAGGGAAGGTTAGGGATGGATTTGTTTTGGTCATTAGCATTCCCAGATGAAATCAAATGCACATTGGGAGTGTGCCATGGAACAATGAGTCGGTAACTATTCACTAAGACAAAAAGTGGCGCAGGATTGTAACGGCGGAAATTGGATGCAGGTTTGACTTTGGTAGTGGATTTTGGACTTTCTTGGAAGGAGGTGAATCTTGGTACTACTTTTGAGGGTGGAGGTGTGATCCTCTAGATTCCCTTGTTGTGGATGCAGAAATTGTGTCCTTCTATTTGTTGGTTAGAGAAAATGTACATATGTATATGTCTATATTTTTGAAAATACTGTATCTAGAAGGATTGATAAAGCTCCATGTGAAGTATGTTTTGTTTTCAAGAGTATTGTTGGTTGTAGGTGTCATTGAACACTGAGGACAATGTTCCTCAAGGGGGACGGTTATGTAACAACACTGGTAAAAATTCCATGTAATAAAGTTAATAAAGGAAAAACAAAACTAAGGTCATGGGACACGTATTCCAAGCTTAAAGTTGGGAAAAAAATCCTAGTGGGTGTTCATTTGGTTTATTATGCCCAAGAGGAAATTTACAAAGGCAATGGAAAAAGATTTGGAAAGGAAAGAGACATTAATTGGAATTTTATTTTTGAAAATAAAGGAAATTAGGAGAAAATGAAGGTGAAAAGTCATAGGTTGCATGTGAGGAGGAACATGAAGGAAAATAATGGAAAATGAAGAAAATATAGGCATCATTGATAAAAAGACTTATGAGTATCAGTTGGTATTATATATATATATATATATATATATATATATATATATATATATATATATATATATATATATAGATATTATTTTTTATTTTATTTATTTATTTATTTTTATTTATTTATTTATTATTATTATTATTATTTCTTTTCAGTTCAGTTTTGGAGCCCTCTCTCTCTCTCTCTCACTCTTGGACTGTAACATCCCTCGATAAACTCACAAAAAAAAGTATGGAGTTAGGAATATTTTTTCAACATTTACCAATATGTAACTTTGTAATTTACTTTCCATATTCCTTTTATGACCATTAGATAAACTATCATCATTACATAGAGTATTCTTTAGTAAAATAATAATGAATTACACAACTATTAACTTCCGTTGTTGTAGCATATTATCTTAAACTTCCTGATGTAACCTTGCATAAATTCCATTATTATTTTAGCTTGGTTAATTAATCACATTCTTGATAAGAAAAATGTCACATCATGCAAGGAATAAACATAGTAAAAAAGATCACAACAAACAACACATCATTATACACCGATATACCTTGGAAACAACGTAGGGTGAAAACCAATTTAATTTTATTATTAAATGCTCATAAGGGTGTTCACCCCTCACTCAATGGTCATAAGGGATTCCATCCCTTGACCATCATAAAATATCACATATAAAAATCATCTTAGATGAAACATAACTAGCTATAAGCTATTACAATCATCATGATATCATTTACCCATGAATCCTCAATCTTTATGTTTTTGTGGTCACTGTTTCCATCAGTGGATCATCCCACAGTTGGAATTCCTCAATATGCATGGATGAACAAATCTTTTTCTGCCACAATGTTAAACATGAGCTATCCTTTGCACAAGTCACTATCATTTCCTCCCATTGTTGTTGTTGGCACACTTAATAGCATGATTAGAACAAACATAAAATATTAATTAACATGATTAGATCAAAAATAAATAGAATGTCATGAAATGTCTTCTTTAACATCATTGCACATGCATTAGTAACAAGAAAATCACTATCAAGTGTCATCTTTCCAACAAAACACTAAAAAATATTGCATGCACTTTCATATTCGATCCAAATGAAAGTTAACATGCTAGATATTATTCTTGTGCATGAAAATTCATAACAAGCTTTCAAGAGAACTAGCCCAACAAGAAATTTTATTTGTTCCTACTATTATGTTTTCTTTTCCAAAGAGATTAGCACAATAGATTTTATACTTATGGATGTGAATCCATGTTTTTTTTCAAAAACATTTTTCCATATGAGATATATTCACAATGACCATTATGTATAAAAATGCAAGCTTGATTTTAAACAAAGTTAACATAATTGTTATAATTCTTGCATGCAACTACTTGTCCTCTCCAACATAAAATGACATGATCATTTTTTCTTCTTGCATGTGAAACATATATTTTTTTCCAAAGGAAATTAACTAAATATTGCATGGAAAAAACACATTTTTTTCCAAGGGATCAAACACAAAACATTTATTCTTTCATGCATGCAAAGAGAAAATCTCTTCTTACCAAAACATCTAGCCCAATACTATACATATTCTTCTCCCGAAATAAATCTAATACCATAACTAATCACTTTAAGTGTGCAAATGCATATTATTTTTCCCAAAAAAAGGCTAACACAATCAATATTATGCGATTGCACCTTCATTTTCTCCATAAATCTAATACCAAAACTATACTTTTCCTTGCATGCAAGTGTATGTGTTTTTCTAAAGAATCTTCCAAAGGAATCTTAAGATAATAAAGCATGTGATTACTAGTTCTCCTCTCCATGAATCTAATTCAATAATGCATACAAGGACATGTTTTTCTCTTCTCTTCTTTAAATTGAAGAGTTCTAACACAAAAAATACTTCCTTGTACTGCAACCACACCGAGAGATTCTTTTTGAGATCTTCCTCCTATGGTAGCCCTGAGATCCTTCCACTTTGATGACACCAAAACATTCTCTGTTATAACGCTTGACTTTAGTAGCACTGAGATTTGTAATATATCATTGAAATTGTAGTAATACCATGACTGAGATAGCACTGAGATCTGTGAGCATCATAGTACTGATATTGTAGTATAACCATGACTGAGATAGCACCCAGATCTTATGAGCTTATTTCTGTGGTATCACTGAGACATAGATAGTATCAAACCAGTATGACCCTTTTCACTATGATAGCACTGAAATTTTCAGATCCTTCTGTAATAGTTATGAATTTTGGAAGGTGATTGAGCTTAAACGATGCTGCTGGGCGGGAGACTGGGTTTTTCGAATGGAGGAAGGCGCGCCACAGTTTCCGAAGAACAGAACGGGTCTCTGCCTGGCTCTGCGCAGGGGAACCACATACATTCTGACCCTGTCTGCTCCAGTTCTGAAGGGTTGTCAGGCGGTTTTTCTATTGGAGAGGTGGAGCCCCCGATTCTCTCGGATGGGCGACTGTCGCCTTTGGTCTTCAACGCAGGTTTCGATGGAAGGGCGGGGGGCTACTTGCCTGGTGATAAACGCTCATTTTTGCATATGCTTCAAAACCTGAAGGGGAATAATCACCCTTTGCCATTGATCGGGGGGAAAGAACCCTTTCAACTTTTGAACGTGGACCTGGGTGCTTTACAGGGAGCCTCTTCCTCTGCTTTTGGCATCGACCTGGATCCCTCTGTGCTTGCAGTCAGAAATGAGTATGGTATTGGTGAGAAGGTGAGTGTTAGCGCTCCCCCTTGTCCCATAAGTTGGGCAGAACAGAGCGGTGTTTTTATTGCAGAGACAACTAAAGGGACGGGTCCAAAAGCTTGTAAAGAGACTGAAGTGTTGAAACAGAGGTGTAGAAAAAAGAAATGGATTAAGTCTAAAAATGCTGAGTACAATTATGCCTTGGGTGAAGACATAGGGTGGGAACAGGTTTCAGTAATGGTTGATAGAACACTGGTCGGCAGGGCTGTGGGCAGGCATTTTTCCCTGAAAACTATTGTCTCCTGGGCTGATGCGCATTGGAAATCCGGATTTGGTTACGTGCCTGAGGTGGTTTCCCTTTCAAAGGGGTGGTGCGCTTTCCATTTCTTGAATTCTGATCATCTCCAGTGGGTGACACAACGGTGCTGGTCTGTTGATAACTCTCCTTTGCTCTTTAAACCTTGGCATCCGCTCTTTGATGCCAGCAGAGAAAGGGTGGATTCGATCCCACTGTGGGTTCGTCTTCCTGGGTTGCCTCTTCACTATTGGACAGAGGAGCACCTTCGGGGTATAGGTAATACTATTGGGGTCTTCTTAGAGGCAGACCTGTCCTATTTTAAGACTAACCTGAGGAGGGTAGCAAGAATTCTGGTGATGATTAATATTAGAGAGGGCCTTGCAGAATTAATGAATCTCCGGTGGGGGCCCTATGATATTAAACAGATCCTTGATTATGAAAAGGTTCCTTTTCGTTGTAGACGGTGCCATGTTTACGGTCATCCAGCATATGAATGCAGTTCTTCTTTTAGATTTGCCAAAAGCCGGGGGTCTGATCCTCATTTGGAGGCTCCTCAGATGAAGGAGGCTGGCTTTGCTCCTCACAACTCACAAACAACTCATTGTTCAGACCTCTCAAGTGCTGAACAATCTCTTTCTGATGACTTTGGCTCTTGTATGCCATCTGCTGTGGATTTTCAGGAGCTGAGTGTGTTCTTTGGCCCTTCTGCTGGGCAGGAAGCTCACTCTCAGGATGCCGGGTGTGGAGCGCTTGATGTATTGGAGGTCCATAGCCGACATTGTGGAGCAGATTTTCTCCTGAAGGACGATGTTGTGAGGACTGAAGTATTCTCTGTGGTGAACAGTTCACTTTTGGGCTCTTTTCCTTTCTCTCCTGCAATAAACTTCTCTTTATATCTGCTTCAGTCTTCTGTTTCGATTTCAGTTTCTGGTAGGAAGGATGCTGGTGGAATGACCCCTTGTGCTGCTTCTAATATCTCCTCTCAGCCTGTTTTGCTGCCTGCTCTCTAAGAGAAGGCTTCAGTATCTGTTTTTGAACCAGGTGACAAGCTGTCGGACTCGGTGGTTAATACAGTCCCTATGGTCACAGGATATAACCTGAGATCTAGTGCCAAAAAAGGAGCTGGTGGGTTTGGGAAAGGAAAATCCCCTGCTGCTCGGGGCAGGGGTAGGATCTCTTTCTTGGAAAAAGCTCAGGATCGTGCTATGTTGGATGTTCATGATGGGAGGTAGATTTCGATTGACAGGGCGCTTAGAGCAAGCCTTTCCCTGAAGCCGGGTGTTTAATGAAGGTAATGTCTTTTAATTGTAGGGGCTTGGCAGGTCCCCAAAAGAAAGCTGCCTTCCGGAGAATTATCCTTCTGGAATGTCCTGATATCATTCTGCTACAAGAGACATTAGGTGCTGAGCTGGTGATCAAAGATAGACTGGAAGGTTGGCTGTCTGGCTGGACCTTTGAGTCTTTGGATGCTAGAGGAAGGTCGGGTGGATTGGCTATCGAGTGGAATGAAAAAACAGTCAAATCACAAAATTGCTGGGGTATGGAGTCGGTCCTGGGAATAAATTTCCTGTCTCTGGAGCTGGGTGAAGCTTTCAATCTCTTTAACATTTATGGCCCTTATCAGGACCGAATCCCTTTTTGGGACTCCCTCTTGAATAACTCTTTAATCAAGAGAGACTCGGTAATTTTAGGTGGAGATTTGAACTTTTCTTTGGGCCAGTCAGAAGTATGGGGACCTCATGCACATATCGATTCTTTGACTGGTTTTTTCACTCAAAAATTGGAGGAGAATCACTTGCTGGACATTGAGCCCATCAAGCTGAAACCTACTTGGAGAAATAATAGATGTGCTGAAGACAGAATAGCAAAGAGACTAGATCGCTTTCTGGTGGCTGAGCAGATTGTGGATAGGCCTTTTTTGATTAGGCAGTGGATTGGCAGTGGGGGTGCTTCTGATCATTTTCCTATATTTCTTGAGTTAAAGATCGAGCCTAGGCAGCCCCCTAGTCCTTTAAAGTTCAACAAAATTTGGCTCAGGGATGATTCCTTCAAAGCTTTAGTTCTTGATTGCTGGATTCCTTTTAGGGTGGATAGTCCTCTTTCTGCTGCCTTCCAATTTGCTGAAAATTTAAAACGCATTAAGGCTGCTGTGAAAGTTTGGTCGGCTGCTAAGAGACAGAGGGAGGACGTGGAGTTGAAACAGGTGGAAGAGGATCTTCGATTGATTTATGAGGGCATTGGGGGTGGCTATCAATCCCAAGCTGAAAAAGACACTCTTGTCTCACTTGAAAAAAGAAGGAACTCCCTTCTTATGGATAAGGAGGAATCTTGGAGGCTGAAGAGTAGGGCCACTTGGTTGGCTAGTGGGGATGAGAATACAAAATTTTTTCATGCATATGCTCGCGGCCGGAAGGCAGCTAATACTATTTGGACGTTAAGAGATGGTCAGGGCATTGAGCATTCTTCCTTTGAGGCCAAAGCTAGATTGGGGGTTGATCACTTCAAGGACCTTTTTAAGGCCCCAGCTCAAGCTTCACTAGCAGAAGTGATAAGAGTTGCTCAATTTTTTCCGAGGTTTGTGGAGGAGGCTGATAACAGATCTTTGATGGCGGAGGTCTCTGAAAAATAACTAAAGGAGGTTCTACAAAGCTTCCAAAAAGACAAAAGTCCTGGGCCAGATGGGTGGTCAATTGAATTTTTCTTGGCTCTTTATGACATATTAGGGACTGATTTGCTGAAAGTAGTGGAGGACACCAGGCTTTCTGGGCGGATTCCTGCTTGCTTCAATTCCACATTCATAGCTCTTATTCCGAAGGTGGATAACCCTCTTTCACTGGCTGACTTCCGTCCTATCTCTTTGTGCAATTGTATCTATAAAGTGATAGCCAAGGTGGTTGCGAGAAGACTCAAAGGCATTCTGTCTTCTCATATCTCCGGTGAACAATTTGGTTTTTTGGAAGGCTGTCAAATTCATGAAGCAATTGGGACCGCTCAAGAGGTTCTCCACAGCATGAAGACCAAGAACCTCAAAGGGACTGTACTGAAAATTGACCTATCTAAAGCATATGACCAGGTAAGTTGGTTATATATTCGTATGATTCTTACTCACCTTGGGTTTGGTATCAGTTTTATACGATGGATTATGAGCTGTATAACAACCGTATCCTTTTCAGTTCTGCTCAATGGGGCTGCATCCCCTTTTTTTCATGCTGAAAGAGGTCTGCGCCAAGGCTGCCCCCTTTCTCCCCTTTTATTTCTATTGGTTGCTGAAGGCTTGAGTAGAGCTCTTCATGTGGCAAAGACTCAGGGTACTTTGAAGGGCATTCAGGTTGCTCCAAATCTTTTTATCACTCACCTTCTTTTTGTTGACGATGTTCTAATTTTCTATTCTAGGTCGGTTCGTGATGCTATTACGATTGGTGAGATACTGGATCTGTTTGGCAAAGCTTCGGGTATGGAAGTGAACGCTGGGAAGTCTTCTATCTCCACTCATTCTTTGAGGGATGAGGAGAGACGTGAGTTCTCGCGGATCTTCCCCTATAATGCTGTTGGTTTGGATGCTGGCCTGAATTATTTGGGTTTCCATTTAAAACCCAATGATTATAGGAAATCTGACTGGAACTGGTTGCTTGAAAAGCTGGATAAACGTTTAAAAGTTTGGTCTCACAAATGGTTATCTAGAGCTGGGCGGTTGACTCTAGTTAAGTCGGTTTTGGAGGCTATTCCGGTGTATTGGTTGTCTTTGTCTTGGATTCCCAAGGGTATCTTGGAGGCTGCCAGGAGGATTTGCTTCAGATTCCTGTGGAGTGGAAAACAGGATTCTTTGGTTACCCCCTGGGTTCGGTGGGAAAAAATTGCTGTTCCAAAAGCGTTGGGTGGATGGGGTCTGAAAAATATCTTCCTTTTTTCCCAGGCTCTTTCTGCTAAGGGTGGATGGAGGCTCATCACTGGTGACAGCCTGTGGACTCAGGTGATTTCTCACAAATATATTGCTCCTTTCTCCATTGTGGATTGGATAAGGTCTCCTGGGAAAACCTTTGCTGGGGGAACGGTGATTTGGAAGGCACTTGTTAAATCTTTTCACATCTTGGAAACTAGTCTGGCTTGGGATGTGGGTAATGGCAGGAAGCTGCGGGTTGGTGAGGATCCATGGTTGGGTAGTTCTCTTCAGCACCTTCTTCCTAGGCGCACGGTTGAGGCCTTAAGACAGCAGGGGATTACTTTTCTCTCCCATCTTGCTGATTCGGTCCGGAGAAGGTTGGGCATTCAATCTTGGTTACAGGCTTCTTCCTTTGGGCTGGGGCTTTTTGATGAGAGGGCTCTGGAGGTATATATTCGTGCTCTAAAACAGGCTCATCTTGTGCTCTCGGATAGGGATGATAAGATCGCTTGGGATTTTGATCCTTCGGGGATCTATTCCCCCCGGGCCGGCTACCAAAAGCTAAGTGAGGGGGCTGATTTGGGTGAGGTGCGGTGGTGGTGGAAGAACCTTTGGAAATTGAACTGTCCACCTAAGACTCGCCTTTTCATGTGGTGTGTCCTTGAAAATAAGGTCCCTACTTGGGATGTGTTTCAAAACAGATGCTTTCAGGGTCCAGGCTGGTGCTGCTTGTGCAAATCAGATGTTGAATCAGTTAACCATCTTTTCCTCAGCTGTCCTTTCAGTAAAGGAGTTTGGTTGGAGTGTTCCAGGCTTTTGGGTTTCCGATGCAGATGGGAGGGCATGTCTGTCTCTCATGCCTGGGATTCGTGGTGGGTGACTACTGCTGAGCTGAACTTAAAATCACTGCCTCTTCTCGTTATTTGGGGTTGTTGGTTGGCTCGTAACCGGCTCCTTTTCGATGGTTCTGTTAGTACCCCTGAGATTGTTGGTGTCATGACTGTGGGTCTGCACTCTGCTTTCCCCATTCATATTCGTGTTGCCAATCAGAGGGAGGTCCTCTTGTTGGAGATTGATAGGAGGAGGCCTTGGGGTTTTTTTGATGGAGCTATGCAACAAAATTTCTGTGGGGGAGGTGCTCTGCTGTTTCTCTCGGAATCACACTGGTATGAGCTCTCTGTAGGGCTGGGGGAAGGGTCAAATAATTTTGCTGAACTGCTGAGCCTCAAGATCCTTCTACTGTTCGCTATGGAGAAAGGTTGCAGGCAGCTAACTGTTTTTGGGGACTCATTGAACGTGATAAATTGGATAAAAGGTATACAAATCTGCAGAGTTCATCTATTACAAAATCTGTTCCGATCCATTGGGGTGATCCTCCGTTCCTTTGCCTCTTTCACATGTCAGCATATCTATCGTGAGAATAACGAGAAGGCGGACCAAGCTTCTAAGAGGGGGTTGCTGTTGGAAGAAGGCATCTGGAGGGTCAGAGAACATTCGGAGGGAGTTATCTCTGAATATTTTCACCCATCCTTATTTGAATAATGGCTACTGGACTTTGCTATGGCCTGTCACTAGACTACTGTTTTCTTCCTCTCAGTGAGCAGACTTTACAGTTTTTTTCTGAGGATGGGTGAGCTTTTCTTCATTTGATGTTTGTATTTCAAATTGACTGGAGACTCCTTTCAAAAGGCGGGTCATTATATTGTCTTTGGCTGGTTTCCTTGGGGTGTGCATATCACCTCTTTTTTTTTGCGTTTTGAGGACCTTGAACTACAAAATGTATCCCTTTCTGGTTTCTTCAGAGCGTTGGTCAGTTTTCATTGGACTGTTTTGAAGATTGCAGGGGGTCGAAGTCACACATTGGACAGCTTGATAGGTTGTTGTGGGACAAAGTCTCATGACTTTTTTTTCAAACCTTGCATTGATAGTTTGACTGTAAAATCGCTTTCTCTGTACTTGTGCGTTTGGAGAAGGCGTTTTTATGTGCTGGTTCACATTTTGAAGGGTTCCTACTGGGGGCTGGACACTGTCTCTCTGGCGTGAACGCTTCCACTGGCTTCTTAACCATCTTTGCCTACATACTGAAGGGTATTCGCTGGCTCTGTTTTTTAAAGGAAAAACTGAACGGTTTTCTGTTCCTTAACAGTTATGCACTATATTTTTTCTCTGTTGGCAGGCTTTTCTCTGAGGGAAATTCTAATAGCAGCGTAGTGTTTGTGCCAATTAGGACCTGCAAGCTCTTCATAGGTCGAACAACTGGGTTTTGTAATATGTAATTTATCAGTTTCTGGACCATGCATAGTTTCTCACTATGTAACTGCCATTGTATACAAACCACTGGGTTTGTCTCTCTGAACACACAACAATGTGTTTTTCACAATGTAATTTTATAACTCACCTGCAGTAAATAAAATTATGCTTTTTTCT